>CM024954.1:11752904-12303893 GCA_014282245.1 Rhododendron simsii
CGGCTAAGAGGGTTGCGAGATTCGGTGGAGGAATATCTGCCATGTCTAGGGTTTCTGTCTTGATCGGTTTCGGAGTTACGGGTGGAGATGGAGAGGATGGAGGAGATTCGTGCGGAGTGGTCGGCGGCGAATCCTCCCTGGACAGACTGCAGAGCTGAGCTTCCGTTGTGACGAGCAGAAAAACAAATCCCCAAATAGACCCTCAAACAGACCCGACGGACGTTCCCAAGCAGGTTTGTGTGGGCAATGCGAATTGCCCCGACTCTTTCTCTCCTCCGAGGGAAGGGATTCCGTTCCCCACCCTTTTTGAGAAAGGAGAGATGCTGCCGGTTCGCGGGAGCGCTTTTAGCTGGACGACAAGCGCTCGCGAAAATACAGAGTCGCCACTTGGATTTGAAGGTCCGACACCCAAGGAACCGTATTTCGAAGCACTTGCCGCGCTGTTTGATTTGAAAAAGTTTAAGGAACCAGTCCGTCATAACCATATCTGGGTTCGGGAGCCAGGTTACGAGAGGGGAAGGGTTTTATGGCACCCCTCTCGCCCAATCCGGAGATCGGTCTCTACTTAGGCATTTGCGAAAGATGTTTGTTTTGCGATTCTGTTTGATTAATCAATTTTTAGCCAATTAGGGCGGGGGAACAGTTAAAGGGGATTAAAACTGTAACATGTTTGCAGGATGTGATAGATAGCATAGATGAGCAGTTAGTATAGGATGAGAACAGACTGCTGTGGGAGTTTAAACAAACTGGAGGGCCCCTGTTTTGGAGTGACGTGCGCAGGAAGAAACCAGCATGCACTGAACATGTCACTACATGTTGTTTACTCCTACGCGCACAACTCCAAGACACACGCGCGCCGGTAAGCTCAAACCCACAGCTCTTATTCTCAAACCTTCTGGGCTCTGGAAGGACCAGTGCACACCCAGGACAAACCACGCAGTTTATAGCAGCATAATATACAGTTTAAAGGCTGAAAAGCCCTACAAATCAATAAAACACCCCATAAACAGTGTGGGGACAAAATAATGGCCTAAGGCCGAGCACCCGTGCAAGGCCAGTCGCTGGTTTGGAGGCAAACTGTCGCGCGATGGAGCTAGTCTGGCGCGCGAGGATGCGCCCTGGCGCACTGTCGCGCGATGGAGCGAGTCTGGCGCGCGATGGTGCGCCCCGGCGCACTGTCGCGCGATGGAATGAGTCCGTCGCGCGATGGTGCGCCCTGGCGCGGGATGATTGCGCCCTGGCGCGGACAGACCAGTGCTTGGTTCACATTTTCTGGGTTCTGGGACAGATCCAGAATGTTCCCAGGGGAACTCCAAAATAGCAGAAATACAAATCAACTATAAAGCTAACAGTTTATACTAAGGAAAAACAATAAACTGGTTTTTAACATGCTTGCAGAGTGATCTATATACAAAATAAAGCACAAAACAGTAGGACACCAATCCCCACGCGGTCCATCTCACGCAACACCGGAGTGTCGCGCGGAGAGAGTGGGACCATCGCGCGCTGGTTCCTACCTTGACGGTTTTTGAAACCTCGCCAGCTTTAGGACCAGGACTGGTATTGATTACCAGCCTTGGCCCTGCCAGCCCCCTCAGAGATCAGAACAGAAGCAGAACAAAGGTAAGCTATACCTTTGGCTTCGGGTTTGAAAGAGTATTTGAGCTTTTGATGTTTGAGGCTTGATTGAGGTGTTTGAGTATTTGAGGAATGTGAATTTGGAAGAAAAGCACTAGAGCTTGTTCTTAACCTTTCAATTTTTGGAACCCTTTGAAAGAGAAACAAATGGGGATATATATAGGGAAAGGGGGTGAATCTGGTTGGAAACAGAGGAGTTCAGGCAGTCCACGAGGCCTGGCTGAGGCTGCATTGGTGGCTAACTGTCCTCCTTCAGAAAGATTGGTGGTAGGTTGGACCCTCGCGCGACGGAGTGAGATGGGGTTCGCCCTGGCGCACTGTCGCGCGATGGAGTGGAACCCTCGCGCGATAGTGCGCCCCCGGGCGCGGGATAGTTGCGCCCTGGCGCGGACCAGCAAGGTTTTTGGTTTTTGAAGTGGCTTAGGCTAGGTTAGGTTCAAGGGTTTTGCAAACACTCAAAGCTCAAGCACGCTATCATTCCCGGGGTGTTCTTGATCCATTTCATCATCGGGGAATCAAAAACCGTAAGTAAACTAATCTGGAAGCCCAGATTGGGGTGTCTACAGTTTGGCTCTTGATTTCGAAGCTCCCCATAGCTCAGCTAAACAGCAAAATAGATGGGCTCAATGACAGCCTGCAACAGTTTATTTTGAAAAGAATTGAAAGAAAATGTGCATGCCAACGTCGTCGGTGTCCTCCTAGACTCTAACACTAGAGGGAGTCCAACTCATACTGTTAGGATGCTGCCATGGGATCCTCGGATTTCTTTTCGACGGTGTATCCTTTGTTTGAGTCGATGGATACTAAAGGATGTCAAGACAACCTAAGCCTTTTGACTGCTCCTTTATCGAAGTTTCAACTTTGGAGGTGGGAACAACTTGGTGCAGATGGCGTGATACCATAACCGAGGTGGCGTAAGCAGCACTGGCCGGAGCCTTGATGGTGTAAGTGATTAGCACTTTAACCTGGATGGTGTGGGTATCACGACATGCTTTCCGTTGTTCCTGATTTTCTGTTTGAAACTTCGACTAGGTTTAGACAATAGACTTAAACAGTCCTGATTTCCCAAAGTCTCGCTGACTCAAGGATTTTGGAAATTGATAACGCGCAATATCGAGATGCACGACTCTTCATCGGTCCATGGCAGGGTCCTAACAATCACGAGATGAACTCGAGACAGACCTAAAAGCCGCCCTAGCATGCTCCTACGCAAAACGGGATGTATGTATGTACAGGCATGCGATAAGGAAAGCAGTAACACATAGATAGTTTATGGGGGTTAGATGCAAGTAATCCTACCCTGTAGGCTCCTGTCTTAGGTTGAAAGGTTCTAGTGCTTCGTACGCATGAAGAGGCCGGTTTTGGTTTAAGGGGTTCCTCTGACTAGAGCCGCGGTATACCTCCCACTGCAATGCGTGCAGCAAAGCAATGGTCGAACGGTATTACGACCCATCATCGTCCAAGGTTGTTGGGCATTCGAGGACCCCGGGCTCCAGTAAACTGTGCCGGTTACCCAAAACGCCTCAACGGGGCTTATCCAACATCGATGCAAATGAAGAACGCCAAAGTTTGACTAACTGAGAGAGAAATGCGAAATTTTGAAAATGCCTTTTGAAGCTTGGCTCACTTTTATTAATCAATATTTAGACAAAACTACACAAGTGAACAATAACGAAGCCCCAGTTCGGGTTGGTCGGATGCTGAGATCCTGTTACGTTACCATTCCGTTCTTCAGCAGCGCGGAGCGTACTGTTTTGCCAGGCTTTTAGAAATTGTTCATCTATGTATTAATGCCTAAGTATCAATTAATGCAATGATCCCCAGCAGAGTCGCCACTGTGGGCACACGCCCCGAAAAATCGCCCGATTTTGGTTTGGAATAGATATTGTTCGGGGGGCGGCCCTTTTGGAAAATAGCGCGGCGAAACGCTTCGATTCAGAGTCGCCACTCGGGTTTTAGCGGATGAACACCCAAGGAACCGAACTCGAGAACGTTTGCTACGTTTTACTTTGATTTTGAAAAAGGTTTGATTTAATTTGAAAAGGCGTAGACTGGTCCGTCGTCACCTTCGATATCTGAGGTTCGGGAGCCAGGTTACGAGAGGGGAAGGGTTTTATGGCACCCCCCTCGCCCAATCCGGAGATCGGTCTCTACTCGGGCATTTTATTAAAACGTTTGCATTTTTCTCTCATTTGATCATTTTTGGCCAGTTAGGGGCGGGGGAACAGTTAATAGGGATTAAAGCTGTAACACGTCGCAGTTTATATGGCAAAATGTTCATGGATGATGATTTGTTTGCTTGAATTGAATTAAATGTAAGAACATAGATTGAGAATAAGCACTGCCAGAAGTTCAAAGGGATAATGTACGCTGCCCGTCGGGTGCGTGAGCAGGCGACATGCTGGCACGCCATGGCCAAGCCACGGCACGCCAGCACACCCTGCGCACGCCACGTTCAGGCTGGCGTACACTACCACACCAATTTCTTACAGCTCCTACTCTCAATCCTCTGGGCTCTGGAAGGGACCAATGCACACCCAAGGCAAACCACGCAGTCTATAATATTGATTATACACATGTACAGACATAAGGGATGGCCAGTAGCCAGGAAAATAGCAAGACAGACCCCATAAACAGAGTGGGGAGGAACAAGAGGCCAGGATTGAGCTGGGATGTAAGGGCCAGGCACTGATGTTCAGCAAACATGCCGTACGCCACCCCTGTGGGGGTCGTACGCCAGGTCTGCATGTGAACCAGTGTTTGGCTTTACATCATCTGGGTTCTGGAACATGACCAGACATACCCCAGAGGCCTTGAGAATACAGAAAATGCAAATATTGAAAGCTACATTTGAACAGTTCTAAAATACAGAAAGCAATAGACTGGTTTTTAGCATGCTATAAGGTGATGACATAAAGAAAATGAGCAATAAATGAGCCCTACATGATCCCCACGCCAACTGTGCACGTACAGCCAAAGGTGGCGTACGGCTTCTAGTCGTTGGCGTGCGCCATGTATTGACTTCTACGACTGATTTATTTTACCAGAAAGGGGCCTGGACTAGTATCAGTTACTAGCCAGAACCCTTCTGGTTCCCCTCAGGAGTTGAAAACAGAACGCAGCACAAAGGTGGTATACCTTTGGTGCAAGAGAGAAAGGATGGTGATGAGCTTGTGGTTGAAGATGGAGGCTATATTATTCACTGATCAGTAGAGAAAGGGTGTGTGGAACTACTCTATCTCTCACTCTTACAACAAGAGAGCAAGGACAAGAGAGAAGAGAGGGAAAGGACTTGGAGAGTAATGTGGTTAACCCCTTGCAAATGAATGCAAGGGGGGGTATTTATGGTGGAGAGAGAGGCTGGAAACCAGGGGTAATCTGCTGGGTTGAGGGCTGGTTAGGGCTGGTTGGGTTGAGTGAGTAGCCTCCCATGCATTTAATGCATGGGACTAGGTGTAGGAGAGAGTGAGGGACGGTCCAGCAGGAGATAATCATTGGGAGCACTGTTCCCTGTACTTTGGAGCCGTAAAAGCTTCAGTCGCGTGCTGTAAAAGCGGTGATTTGACCGGTCCTAAACCTCCGTACGCCACCTATGACCTACCGTGCGCCAGGTCAAACTCAGTCAACGGTCGATGATCGACACGTGTCAAGTACCTGGCGCACGCCAATGAGAAGGTGGCGTAAGCAAGGTATGGCTCTGCTGAGGCTCATTGGGCTCGAGATTCGAAGGGTTTGAAGTGGGCTTTGAAGGTGGGCTTTTGAAGGGAGAGAGTTCAACGCCCAAAGCTCATATCCTTCCATCGACTCTGAACTGTTCTCGACCGTTTTATCATCATTGGGTTAACAAAAGGAAGTAAAAGGACTAATCTGGACAGTCCAGAATGGGGTGTCTACAATATGGAAGGTTGAAACATGCAACACAAAAAGCTGGTCAAAGGGCATTAGTACCGGTACCTCAAAAATGAGGTATTGGTACCAACTCAACTGTCTTCTATTTCAGCAACATGGTATCGGTACCACAAAAATAAGGTATTGGTACCTCTGTGTGAAAACTGCAGAACTGGGACAGCTTGGCCTGTCATGTCTTGTAGTGTCCCAACGGCTTTCCAATGCTTGATTTCTTGATCAACGGTACTTGACGGAGGTATGACATGTGGCCTTGGTCTCACGGATGTCCTCGAAACCATCCTTGATGCATTGCCTTGCTTCATGAGCTTTGGCTCACTCCATGTCGTATTTGACCACCGGCCATTCTCCAAGGCTTCTTATAGCACTGTTTAGGCTCCGATAGCAATCAAATGAGTGCCGTCGGGCACTTGAGCACTTGGTTACATCCCGGAACGTCCCTTGGCGTTCAAAATCGCCTTGTTTGCACATTTGACCTGAAATACTCACAAAAATACCTTACGTGCATTATGGGATAAAAACGACTACTTTAATGCATAAAAGTTACAAATTAGAGGATTTAAACCTTATAATCTTGGGTGCTAATCAACTGCTCAACAGTTGGAGATCAAAATGAGAACCAATATCCGAGCATGTTTTTGCTCCTAGAGAGGAGTTAAAAAGTCAGGTCCTAAATGGCTCATTGCTCTCTGTCGAATGTCCCTGCTAGAGTTTTTGGCAGCATGTAAACTTTTTTGTTTAGATGTTGTCTTGATTTGTGCTATTCTTTTTTCAGGAAAAACCAGTAAGAAGGGGCATTGTGCATGATTTCATGTGAACTAATAAGTTACGCACTAAATACAAATTAAAATACTAAGTAAGAGAACTCAAAGTTTCATATATTGGGGGAGTGATACCGTCAAACCAAAGGCTTCCGTCTTATGAATATTTTAGCTATAACTTCTTGATATCAGTTTGATTGATGCTCCCTCCACGTACCCCTTTCTGAATTGCAAGAAGATTGATCTCCCACTTCACAATAACTGTACATTCTCATTTCACAAATGGAGCCCCAGAAGCAACCCGACGGGCATATTCATCATACTTGGACCCAAAAAACTGCCTCAAGAAATACTCCACGTACGGTATCCGTCTCGCAAAGAAGCTCCAAACAACTACGGCAAATGCAACTGTTGATGTTGTTTACACCATAATTTGGCAAATTAGTCAATATTGATCGACTAGGTTAAATCGTGGCATGCGCGTGTTGTCAGTATTCGGACTAGTTTGAGTATGAGTAATGTGTGTCGAATAATCAAATGAACTGATCGACAATTAAAACGTGCTTTCATAACTTGGGACACATGTTAGATAGTGGAAAGCAAGCAGATCGTGGTTGAGATTGTGTTTGGGCTAAATTAGCTCAATCAAATGGTAAATGATTGTGTGCGGGCGTCCCAAAAAAGAACTAATTTCAAAAAAGAAATTATTCTTTTCAAATTGATTTGAAACAACTAATTTAAATCAGGCAACTGTATTATTCGTTCGATTACCTCAACTAAGAGGATTTTTCCTTAAGGTATCAACCAAATAAAAGATTGATGCTCTTCAAATCAAAAACGATGATTGAACACAAACAAACCTGAATCTAATCAAAGGTAAGTTTGTATGCAAACACTCTTGAGATTTTATTAAGAATAATGCAGAAATATAAGCACACTGAATTCAATCGAAAGTGGACTACAAATGACTATTCTTTGTTAAGAAAAAGCTTAAAAGAAAATAAGAGAACTTGAATTTAATCGAAAGTGGTCTTACATGCAAATAAGCCTTCAACTTACAAAAAGATCCTATTCTAAACTAATCTAAACACTAATCTACGATAAATCTCTGAGCAATCATTTTGTATGAATTGTCAGATGATATGAGTTTTTGTCGAAGGCCTCTCTCTTTGCTTTACTCTTCTATTTATAGATGTTGGGTCTGCCTTTGATCCATGACTTCAATTGATGCCCACGTTTTCGCTTGAATTGCCTCTGATTCCCACAAAAACCGGTTGAGAGGGGCCTTCGAACAGTTACTCTGATATTTCCAGAATTCTTCTCTCTCTTCATACTTGATAATGGTGTTCGTGGCTGCTTTCTTGATCATGGTATTTCCTGCTTTTATGCAACGTGGGTTATTGTCACACAACTGGCTCCCCAAATGATTCCCTGCAATCGGGTCTAACTTCCATTATAAATCAAGGCAGCAATGGCACCGTTCGATGATCCTAAGGATTAATCAACGGTTGAACTCCACCACACTTCAAATCATCCCTAATTGCCATCCAAACGTCGCCGGTTCTAATCAAAACGATACCGTTTAGCACGAAAATAACATCATCATTAAACCCAGTAATCCTCTGTATTTCGGGTCCAATTAAGACATGTTCTGATTAGACAATACACTATTTGGTGCCACGTGTAATTTTCTCATTGGGTGGCATATTTTAGGATGTAAACACACCCCCCGCATTAACATTTTATTTAAAATAAATAAATGTTAATGGCACACGAACTCTGCCCATGTCCCTTCAAATACGGATGCATGGGGCATGAGAGAAATTTTGTTTTCATGCATGTCCATTGAGCTTCCCAAAGATAGCTGCAATTATTTTCCTATAAATGGCAATCAATGATAGGGTTTTTAATGACTCACATTACTTCTCAAAACCCCTTCGAATTTAAGGTTTCTTCACTAAAAACCTTTCGTCTATGGACTCTCTTCTAGAAATCAATCTAGTCCTAGAAAACCTCGATCACCAATCTCACTCAACTCAAACATCTCCTCCAAACTCCCCTCGAATGTTGGCAGGAAAAATCCTTTCTGACCGAAATTCTTCTCTGACCCGTTCAAATTCGTTTGATGGGTCCAGCTGGGGTACATGGGAGGAAAAACCTGCCAACACCAATACTGATACCATCCTGGTGAGGTTTGATCAGCCTGACCCTACACCCAATAAATTCCACCACTTTCGAACCCTATTTGCGAGTCAATTCTTGCCCCTGACTGGCAATGACTCCATTCACATGGGAATGCTAGAGTCGATTTACTCTTCTCTCAAATTCGCTCCTTTCCTGAAACAAGAGGAAAACTATCTTGGGCCTGCCCCTTATTGTGACTTCAAATGCCTGGCTCAAACCCAGAGATCCTTCTGGCTCACAGAGGTGCGAACCCCACACTATCCAGTCGACTTCGAAGAGACAAACAAACTAATTTCCCTCCCAGAAGAACCTGACTGGTTTAGTGAGGTAACCAACCTTGCCGTTAACCCTCCTCACTTCCAATGGCACTATGGTTACTCTATCTTTCCTTCTGATAAGAGTAAAGCCTTACAACTTCTTGCGGCCTTCTCGTTTCTGGATGTTCATATCCTGAAAGAACAAATTCCATTAACCAACTTCAAATGGGCTTGTGAGACACTTGTGCTATGCACTATTCCTTCCACGGTCTCTTATCAAATCCATTGCTTTCTAGATTTTCTGCCAGTGATCAGGTTATGGCTCGAAGCCAATACTGTAGCGTATTGCTTCGATCAAAACCTTTAGGATTATGCTCTTGCTAAGGAAAGGATTGAGAAGCTAAACAATCAAATCCAAAACTTCAAAGCTGAGTCATTCGAAGTAGTGCCTGACCATGCTGACAAGAAACTTCAAAGGTGTTTCAAAAGAAAACAAATGAAGCGCCCATTAAAAGAAGCTTGACTCCAAAGGAAAGCTAAAGCTTTGGTGCTCAGCTTTAGGCCTCTTTTGGAGAAAAAACTGGAGTTAGATGCTAAGGAAGACATGAGAAAAATGGAGCTGAAATTCCTCCAATTTGCCTGGAACAAGTTTCACAACCTTGTTACTTGGTCTTTTCCTCACTACTTTGAAAACAAGAAAGCCACCTTCCAGCATCCGGGCCCTTCGAAGGCCTAATTTGCCCTTGTTTCTCGCTGCCAGTAGGAATTAGCATTTTCCCTTTGTTTGGCTTTTCTTTTTTTGTAAATATGCAAATTTCATTTCTGTAGCCTGGCAGTTTTCAAAGAAATTTCCCTTTGCAACAATGCATAATTGACTCGGAATTATTTCTAGTTCATGCGTTAAAGTAATAACAACTCTAATAATACAAATCCTCCTAAAGTTAACAAAATGTTCTAGCGGACCCAAAATATGGGCTTATTAAGGGCCTGGCCCACTTGTGGAGGTATAAAAGCAGAAACGATTCAAAATCACCCCTTACGCTCTGCACATTCAAATTTTCCAAGCACTGAACTTTTCTTCTTTCTTCCTGAAAACGTTGAACTCGACCCAAATCCATGGCTTCTTCTAGTCAACCAATCACGGAACACCCCACTCCTTCTCTGGCACTGAGGCGGTTCGTATCAGGAAAAATCCAGGGATCGATCGGAGATCCCTATCTCGACACCCGAGTTTTCATTCCAAACCCTAGAGAAAAAGGTACTTTTATTTTGGGTCCTCAATTCGTAGGAGAAATACCTGCCTCCCTCTCTCTCTATTACCCTCGATTAGGGAATGCGGACATTCGAGCTTGCTCGACCCTTGATTGGCAAAACTTCCCAAGAAAGTCTTTTCCCTGTTGGCCTACCTTAGACAAGGATTGGAAAATCTGGACCACTCGAATGTTGGCCGAGAAATCGAATGACCTCGAAAAAGTGGGGTTGAAGAACATTATCACTTTCCTTCGAAGGGGAATTCCTTAAAATCCACCCTTAATCCAGGCTGCGTTGGCCTTTTGGGACCCTTCTTTTAATTTCTTTAGGTTTAACTGTGGCATGATGGCGCCCACAATTTTGGATGTTACCCAAATGCTGGGACTGATTCCGTATGGCTCTCAATTTGACCCCACCAAAGAATACACTCCTCCCGAGGGTTTCACCCGGCTAAATGCCACAAAATGGAGCCTTTTCCCATTTCTATACCAGGGAAAAGAAATTATCAGGAGAGGTGTCTGATACAGAATTCTTTGCTTACATACTCTACACCCTTTGCAAACACATTCTTTGCCATTCCGGGAAACAATTAATGAGTGAATTCATACCGTTAGCATTGGCATTGTCTAGAGGCGAAGAGTTTGATTTTGCTTCTTATTTCCTTGGTCATGTATACAAAGTTGGCTCTGATTTCCATCAAAAGGGTTTGAACTACTCCCAAGGAGGACCGACCCCAATGGTTTGTACAACTGTGGCTTCATGCATATTTCCCTGAGCTAGGCCCTTTCAAAACACCCATGTGCCTGTTGGTACCCTCGAAGCACCCAATGTTCATGGTGACAACTATATTCAACTAGTGGCCAGTGCAGCTCCTACCTTGGTGTACTATCTTTGCTTCTTCTCCGGCCTTGCTTCAGACAGAGAATGGCCCAACCCATTCCCAACTCCAATTGGACCATCATGGCTTTTTGACATTTTAACAGATAGACAAGGAAAATCTTCTCGAGCCCTCCAAGCATGGAGCAACATACTTATAAGCAAAGAAATTTTCATATCCTCATCCAATCCTTCCAAGTCCTTGGCACACGCAGAGGTATATTGTCCTACCCAGTTTGATAGACAACTTGACTTTGTTCAGGGCATACCTATTCCGTTCTATGGCTCTGCTAACATTTCCATGTCTGAGCGTTCGTGCATTTCCATTGAGCACTTCCAAACATGGTTCGCCCAATCCAGGCATTCACTAAGGAAAACTATTGTCCAAGAATTCAAGGAACCAGAAGTGCGTACCACTCCTGAATTCGACGGTTGGTGGCACACCAACTGCTCTTTTCTCCTAGGATGCACTTCTTTCAAGAAGTTTCTTGAACACATTGGGTTTGAAAGATCCGAATTTGGACATAGGAGACAAAATGACTCATCCTCCTTTTCCTCAGATGATGGGTTCAGAATAGCTAGAGGCATTGAAGACACTCCTAAAGGCGAAGTTGACCAAAAAATGATCCCCATCGAAGCCTCTCCTATAACAATGATTATCCCTCCTTCTCCCCCAAGAAGACAATCTTTGAGGGTTTCACAAAAAAGAGGTATTTGTTTCTAAATATTGCCTTACTTCCAGAAAACAAATCTAATCGTAAAGCAAACTGCAGGTGCTACTTCTCCTTCAGGAAGTGCTCCGAAGAGGAGTAAAACTACTTCTCAACCAAAAGATATCATTCCTACCAAACATTACCTCGAGCCTTCTGCTGAACCCCCAGGTTTGTTTTTTCCAATTGTCTTCTATCTCTCATTTTATCGTTCGCTTGAGTTTATGTTCCTGCTTCCTTTCCCTCAGCTTCCAAAAAAGCTAAAGTCACTAGAAGGCGTGGATTTCAAGTCTCTTCCAGTGATGAAGATACTGACATTGACACAGAGAGCTTAATCCCCAGGGGTAATTTTCCTTTATTTTATGATAAGTGCCTACTTAGAGAACTTCTTTGCAATCCTGACTCATAAGCTTGAATCAGGTAAAACAAAAGAAGTGGCCAAAGAAACTCTTTTCTATAAAAGAAAAGAAATGCAACCCAAAAAATCAAAAACCCTGAGGGGACTCCCTTTTCCTGACGAGGTAAACCATGGATGCTCTGAATATACATATATCCATATATCCCATATGCACGTGTTTCACTGTTGATTCCCTCATAGGCTCAAATGGCACCCCCTGATGAGGCACTGGATTTGTCTATTACTCTTTGCCTTCACCAAGAAATGGTAGAATCTCCCTCTGTTCAAAAAATTTCAAAAGATGACTCACATAAGGTATCCTTAGATTATTCTTATCTCTCCATTTTTTGAAGGCACAAATCCTAATCTGCCCTTTGTTATTGCAGGCATTATCTATTCAATCTCTCTCTCTAAAGAAAAATATTGTTGTGAGGAATTTTGACGTGCAAGCTCTGCTATCACTTTCCACTGAGCCCATTTCACCCATTCCTTTCCAGGTAATGTGCAAAACCTTCATGTTGCCCCACATCTCCTCTTGCCTTTTGATTCTAACTTCTGTTAACTTGGTACAGGAATTTCCCATTTCAATAGAACTACCTACTTTTGCCAAAGTTTTGGCCAATTTAGCCCATTCGAAGGTCATGGAGCCACTTCAAATTTTAAAGAAAGACCTCCTTCCCAATCCCTTACCAGTTTTGGAGCAGGGTTCTTTGTTGACTGACTCCGTTCTTGCTTCGACGGCTTCTCCTATAAGCAGTTTTGAGGAACAAGATTTGGACACAATCCCCTCTTCATCAGATCAGGTAACTTTGCATCCAAACCCACTCTTATACTCTTGCTAAGTATTCTTTACAACCTTAAGTTTTGTTTCTATGCAGGTGACCAAAACTCCTTATATCCCTAGAAACGATCTTGACATAAATCGATCATCCGAGCCTGGTGAACCTTCTTCCTTCCCAACTGATTTGTCTCTGGTGGCTTTTGATATATCTTTCTTCAAAAGCCAATTGGAGAAATTTTGTAATCAAATTTCTGATCCTATTCCTCTAATTTCTTCTAATCCCTTGGAAAGCCTTGAATAGCTCTTGAGCCCATCCTTGTCTCCAGATTTCCCCTCATTCAGAATTAAACATATTCTTACAGAGGAAGAAGTTCAGGTGTTAAAAAGCCACCTAAGGGCTTTAAATCATCTAGGACTTCCTGCTTTAGTCGAACATAATCTAACTTATCATTTTCAGGTGTGTTATCAAGCTTTATCTCTGTCTCAAAAGCTTCCTCCTTCCATCGATTCCACTCTTCAAGAACACCTTAAACAGTTCAGGGAATTGATTACTCTCAACCACTTCTTATCTGAGAGCATTAGCACAACTATTGAGAAGGTCGAAAAGTTGGAGGCCAGAGCACTCAAGACTGCTTCTCGTCTTTCTCTTTACCAAGCTCGAAAAAATAAACTTACAGAACTTGATAAGAGGATGAAGTGGTTGCAGGAAGAAATGCAAAAGGTCAGGAATGAGATCACTGAAGTCTTAATTGATTTTCCAGAGCTCGAAGGCGAAGCCTTGATGGATCAGTCAATGCTTCCACATAGGGAGGGCCATCTAGGCCGATCCGTCCGTATCCGATCCGTTATCCGTCCCGAATGGATCGGATTTTTCGGATATTAGGGCGGATTCGGATTTATTTTTCAAAAAAAAATCGGAGATCGGATCGGATTCGGAGGTAGATCCGCCCCCGATCCGATCCGCCCCGAATCTGATATCCGATCCACCTCCGAATATCCGACTATATATATAAATACCTCTTATTTTTAGGGTCAGTCAATAGTCAGTCTCCTACCCAACCGACTTCACTTCACACAACCCTCCTTTTCCCTACCCTCGCCCATGACTTCTCCCGCTTCTCTCTCTCCCCTCCCCACCCCCCCTCCCTCTCTCTAAAAAAACCCTCCGGCAATGGAGAGATGCGGCAATCTCCCCTCAGGAACGCAGCTACGAGACTCCCTTCCCATGTTAGTTTTATTTGTTTTTTTTTTTTTTAATCTGTTAGTTTTTTTTTTAAAATCGAGTTCCAATTTTTTTTTTTTCAAATTCGGATTCGGATATCCGATCGGATCTCCGTTCCCCGTTCGGAGCGGGGATGGAGGTCAAAAACATAATCCGTTCGGAGTTCGGGGCGGATTCGGAGGGCGGGTAGAGGGTTCGGATTCGGATATTGCAATATCCGCCTCCGATCCGCCCCGTTGCCATCCCTACTTCCACAACTTATTCCTTCTCTTTGAGAGGAACAGAAGAGGAAAGCTGCCCACACTTCCCTTTTGGATATAAACTCCTATTCTCTTCGAGGACTATTATCCACTATCTGTGACGTGATTGGTCCCTTTTTATAATTCACAGTTTGCACCTTATTTCCTTATTTTTTATTCAACCCTGAGTAGATATGGCTATATTTATTTAAGCACTGTTTTTCCCTTTTCAAAAGGATTTGATATGTTGACGCCTCAACTACCTTCTTCAGGGTCATAAATGAATGCTCTCAAGTTTATTGGTATAAATAGGGGTCTTTTAAGGAAAGAAAACTTACAACCTATCTTCTTCTTTTGCTTTCCTTCATTTTAACAGCACCTAGTACCCCCTCTTTAGTAGGGTTTCGTGGTTCCTTGTTAACAAAGATCGTATATCATGAAGCCTCCTCCAAAGTCTTTGAAGAAAAACTTCGAAACAGAGCCACATCGGCCTTCATGATGTTCCCCTTTAACGCTAAAGTTCCTAGGTATAGTCACATCAGCCCTCATGATGTGTCTACGTTAGGCTGGTGCTTCAAAGACCAAAGAATCTAACAAGAGTGGTCCTCGAAGCCGGTCTACCTACCAATGGAGCTTAGCTCAAGTCTTTGTATCTCGGTTCTTGAGGGATCCTTCCCCGTGATACACTTAGGCCTAACATAGGTTTTCCCCTTTTACCCTAATTGTAACTTTCTCTATGAATGTGATGAATAAAAATATATTCATTTGTATATCCATATTGTCATAGTGGTATTGACCAATAAACTGGTGATTTAACCATTCCTTGCTATTCCAACTTTGTACTTTTGAAGCTTGAGGATATGAGACCTATCAATATAGAAAAAATAGAAATTTCCTTACAACTATTCTTTCTGTTATTGTATTCTTATTGGCCCTCACTTCATGTTTATTTGTTACTTCGAAGTCCATGATAGAATAGCAGACAGCATTTCGAAGTGTATTGATAGTTCGAAAAACTGACCAAATGTGGTTTTAATTGCTCCAACCTATTCATTTACTTCCAGTGGCTTCTCAGCCGTCTCATCGTAAGTTGCAAACCATCATTTATCATGACGTATGGCATCTAACGCTCTCAGACCCTTCATCTCCCAAGCTTTATGTGTCTCCTCACAATTAATGCTTGTATTAACTGAAGCTGATCTCTTGTACGCCTATAAATGCACATAGACATCAATATTCGTTGCATCTCTTCTCTTTCTTATTTCAACTTAAACAGTCTTGGCTGAGGACCACCCAATTCCTCCTGCTGATCGTATGAGCGAGTTGGCCAACATGGCTAACATGATTGCAGAGCTAAAAAGGGACGTTCAAACGGAACTCCAGGCCCTTCGAAGTGAGATCGGTCAACTTCGAAGCCAGTTAGTACACGTGGAAACAGCTTCACGCCTCTGCCTAGCCAGGACCTGGGGTGATCTTACAACCGTCCTCTCGGCTCATGCGGCAAAAAGTCCCCAGGAGGGAGGATCTTCTTAAAGACACTCCTTTGGGACTGTGAGCATCAGCAATGATCTTCATTTTTGTTTCTGGGCCAGAGTAGGCCCATTTTTTTTTTTGAAGATCATAGTAGATCTTGTTTTTCTTTGTTCAAATCCACTTGGGTCTGTTTTAAACTCATTTGAGTTTTCTTATGTTTTCTCTGTTGTTTTTTTTTTTTGTAAATAAAATGAAATCTTACTTGGCAAATCTTGATTTTTTGTGGCTTCGAACGCTAGTGTGGTAACTTGGTTGAACATGATCGTATTAAAGAACTCCAAAGAAAAGTCTTTGAATACTAAACCAATCAAAACCACACCATTGCGTAATCAACAACTCAAGTTCAAGTTCAACTTTTGGGTATATTCCAAAAAATGACTAAATTTTAACCAAACAAGTAATTAACCCCATCTAAGGGATAAATTAATTATATAAGGGAAAAAACTCATCCTTCACAAGCTACCTTTTATGGAAAGATTCCCATATAGAAGGAATATAAGCTTTCAAATGTCTTCCATTTATCTTTCTTCGATGAACATAACCATTCAAATTTCTCAAATGATATGCTCCCCCTTTCAAAACTCTATGAATTTGGAAAGGCTCATTCCACGTTGGTGCCCATTTTCCTAATCCATCTGTTCTGACTCTCCGATCTCTGATAGGGAGGATGACTTTCCATACAAGATCTCCTTCATCGAAGCCTCGAAAAACAACTTTTTTGTTATAGCTTCTAGCTATCCTGGCCTTCTGTAGCATAATTTGATTTAAAGCCTTTACTCTAACTTTATCAATATCTTCCAATTCCATGTGCATGGCTTGATGATAAGACTATGTATCTAAATCATTTTGAAATGCCACTCTCTGAGATCTTACAGTGATCTCCATAGGCAGCATGGCATCATGCCCATAAGTTGATGCGAATGGAGTAGTTCCTGTGCTAGTCCTTTTTGTATTCCTATACGCCCATAACGTATCGAGTAACAGGTCATGCCAAACTTCTAGGTTCTGATCCACCATTCTTTGGATTCCCTTTTTTATAATCTTGTTAGCCGATTCTGCTTAACCATTTGACTGAGCATAATAAGTACTGGTATATATTAATGAAATTCCATGGTTAGTAGCAAAATCTTTCACCAACTTTCCTTCAAATATGGAGCCATTATCCACTGTTATCGTTTGAGAGCTTCCAAATCTGTACATGATCCCTTTTATGAAATCGATAACGTGGGTTTGTTTGACCTCCTGATAAGCTTGGGTTTCCACCCATTTCGTGAAATAATCTGTAGCTACTAAAATGAATTTGTGCTTTTCCAATGAAGGAGGATAAATCATCCCAATCATGTCCATAGCCCATCCCCTAAAAGGCCATGGTTTTATTACGTACTGTTAATCTGTGACTAGCAAATGCTTGAGTGGGCCTGTTTTCTGACAAGCTTGACATCCTTTTGCATAATCTATGCAATCTTTGAGGATGGTAGGCCAATAATACCCATACCTCCTTATTAACCACCTTATTTTTATACCAGTTTGGTGTGCTCCACAGATTCCTTCATGGACTTCAGCCATTACTTCGAATGCATTTACCTTGCTTAAACATTTTAAAAGAAGGCCATCCATCCCCCTTTAAACAGCTCATTGTTGTACATAATATAATTTATTGCTCTCAACCTGGTTGCTTTGTCTGCAACACCATCTGGTTTGGTTAAATAATCGATTAATGGTCACCTCCAATCAACATTTTGACTAGTAGGAACATCAATTTTTAATACTTCGAAACCAGTCAATCTATTACTTAACATAGGCAGAGATTTTCTCAAAGTTAATTAACAGAATTCCCTTTCATTTTCTGACAAAACTCTATAACCAGACGCCCTTTGAGCTATTTCATCAGCTTCTTCATTGAAGAATCTAGGGATATAAATCAAAGTAAGCATAAAGAATTGATTCATCAGCTTCCTAGCATATTGATAATAAATTGAAAATGCTGGACTTGTGCATTTAAACTGCCCATTTAGCTGGTTAATCACTAACTGAGAATCTCCAAAGATTTCAACAACATTAATTCCTAATTTAAGTAAGATTTCCAATCCTATAATCAACACTTCATAATCTGCCTGATTATTAGAGCACTGTCCCTCACTGAGTCGAAAACCATATTTTGTTTTCAAGCCTTGGGGGATTCCAGAATTATGTCTACTCCAGCCATCTGAACAGTTCTGATCCATCGAACCATAATTTCCATGGCTTGATTTCCACCATACTGGCCTCCAATGCTCTTGGTGCCTCATGGTCATTGGGATGATCGGCCAAAAAAGTTGCCATGCTTGACCTTTTACTGACTTTCGAGGTACACATTTCAAGACAAAAACTCAATTAAAGATATTATCCATTTCCCAATCTTCCCACTAAGCACTGGCTTCGAAAGCATGGGCTTAATTACATCAGTTTGAGAAATAACATAAGTTACACTGTGGGCAATGCGATTTGCCCGATCTTTCTCTCCTCCGGGGAAGGGATTCCGTTCCCCACCCTTTTTGAGAAAGGAGAGATGCTGCCGGTTCGCGTGAGCGCTTTTTGAAGTTTGGACGACAAGCGCTCGCGTAAATACAGAGTCGCCACTTGGGTTTGAAGGTCCGACACCCAAGGAACCATATTTCGAAGCACTTACCGCGCTGTTTGATTTGAAAAAAGTTAAGGAACCAGTCCGTCATAACCATATCTGGGTTCGGGAGCCAGGTTACGAGAGGGGAAGGGTTTTATGGCACCCCTCTCGCCCAATCCGGAGATTGGTCTCTACTTAGGCATTTGCGAAAACGTTGTTTGTTTGCGATTCTGTATGATTAATCAATTTTTTAGCCAATTAGGGCGGGGGAACAGTTAATCCGGGATTAAAACTGTAACACTTTTGCAAAATGTGAGAGGTGATGGCATGGATACATGGAACAATAAAGAATAAAATGAGACAATGTTTAACACTGATCTCGAGATGTGAAAGCAGTACGATGGTTTTGAGTTTATTGTGAACAACGGCCAACTTGCATGCACGGGAACCGCTACATGCAACCCATACCATCGCGCGACACACTCAAACCCTCGCGCGAGTATTCACATCCCACCATCAGGTTAAATTTTATCCCCCACTAGGCTCTGGAAGGACCAGTGCACACCCAGGACAAACCACGCAGTTTATGTGTACTGAAACTAAATCAATATTTACAAATTATCATGACTGGAATAAAATGCAACCCTTAAACAGTGAGGGTGTTAAGATAGAGGCCTAAAGCCTGATTGCCCATGCAAGGGCACATTCTGGAAATGCCTAAACCATCGCGCGATGGAGTCACATCACCGCGCGACTATTCTGACTGGACTTCCAGGAATTGCTTTGCATGCCTGGGCTCTGAGACGTATTCAGAAGCTACCCAGGGGCGTTCCAACACGAACAGGGAAAGCAAGCTAAACTAAACTACTGATTTTAGCATGCAAAACAGTGAGATGTATCAAATATGATTAGAAAGGAAAACAAAAAGTCATATAAACTGAACAGAACGAGAAGCCCATCCCCACGAGAACCTTATCACGCAAACGGCGAACCGTCGCGCGATGGAGTGGATATCTCGCGCGTGGGTCATTCTGTTTTCAGCAACTTGCAAATTTGCTGGCTTTGGGGCCAAAACTGATATTGATTACCAGCCCTGACCCTGTCAGCCCCCCTCAGGGATCAAAACAGTGAAGGTTGAAAATTATACCTTTGCTTGAATGATTTGAATATGGTTTGAGTGAGGTGGTATGCCTTTGACAAGTAAATAGGTGGTAAGGATTTTGAATGAGAGAAGATCAAGGTTGTAGTTCTTGTTCTTCTTTTGGGATTTTTTTGGTAACCCTTTGGAAGAAGAACCATGGGGGTTATTTATAGGAGAATGGGAGGCTTTGTTGGTGGCTAGACAAGGTCATGCAGCCAGCCAACAATGCTGGCTGCACTTACTTGGTGGAGAAGTAGGGTGCAAAGTTGATGGGAGAGTGGGGGTTTAGGTGGTGCGAGGATGGCCGAGCAAACGCCGTCCAGTTGATGGAACGGGGTCACATGGACCTGCAGACGCCTCATCATCACAAAATCCAGCTGGATACGACAGGTGTCGACCATCGCGCGATGGATTGATACCGTCGCGCGAGGGTTCTAGCTTCCCCGCGATGGTCAATCAGTCAAAGTTTGACTTTGACCACCACCTGGCAAGTAGAGCATCGCGCGAGTGTCTCAGTAAGTCGCGCGAGAGTCAAACCCTTAGTCAAAGTTTGGGTTTAATGGTTCTGGGGCTAAGGGATGGGTTCCACACACACCAAACTCAAGCCATTTCAATCAATACTGTTCGCGACCTGATTCATCATCGGGGGAACAAGAAACTGAAAAGAGATAAAATGACTGAGAAATCAGATTGGGGTGTCTACAGTAGTCCCTCTTTGACGGCACGCGAAGCACCATTAGTCGGTACGGGTAACGTCAAAGATTTCTAGACACCCATCTAATTCACCCAAAGGCCAATTAATTGAAAAGTGCAAGATAGTATGTACAAATACCGTGCACCAAGGGATTGGACGGTTGGATCGTCGCTGAATAGAAATTGGACGGTTAGATCGCCGCTGATTTGAAATTGGACGGTTGGATCGTCGTTGATTTGAATTTGGACGGATGGATCGTCGCTGATTTGAATTTGGACGGATGGATCGTCGTTGATTAGAAATTGGACGGATGGATCGTCGTTGATTTGAATTTGGACGGATGGATCGTCGCTGAATAGAAATTGGATGGTTAGATCGTCGCTGAATAGAAATTGGACGGTTGGATCGTCGCTGATTTGAATTTGGACGGTTAGATCGTCGCTGAATTGAATTCGGACGGATGGATCGTCGCTGATTTGAATTCGGACAGATGGATCGTCGCTGATGGGGATATAGAGCACTTTTGATCATGGAAATCATCAAATTTGTTGCGGTGTCATGAAGATGAATCCTAGGCCTTTGAGACATGACCTGGCCCGCCCAGAGACTGGATTGGGCCTGAGGCCCAAATGAATCATCGCGCGACGATTCAACTTCATCACGCGAGAGAGTGAAGTTTGGGTTTGGATCTGGAAAGAGCCCAGACCCGGCCCACACCTGTCCTTCTCTTTTTAAACGACGGGGACGTTCTGAAACCGCTCACAGCAGTTTTGAACTCCCCTTAACTCTACTCTCTCTCAAAAATCTCAACCCCAAATCTTGATTCCTTCACAAAATCAGCAAACTCACGTGCGTGCAATCACCCATGGCGGAACACGGCAATGGTGGCGGTGTAGGAGAGGTCGTTGATCGTCCGGGGGATGAGGGAGGACCAATGGAGGTAGAAATAGTGGATCAATGGCCAGGGGAAGCTATTCCGGATGTCGGTGCAGCGATAGCAGGCGGCGGTGATGGCGAGCAAGGTCTCATGCAGGCGGTTGGAGATGACGGTGATCATCGCGCGATGGAGCTAGATCGTCGCGCGATGGAGGTGGTCGGGGCAGTGCGATCAGAGATCGAACAACTGGACCCAAGCACGGCGGTGAGCGCGTCTGTTGTAGCCCGTGGTACTTCTGAGGTCGGCGGCAGTAGTGGTGCCAGTGGTGATGATGTCGGGTTTAATGATATCCCACCGAGGGATCCGGCAAAAGGCAAGGACGTGGCGACCAAGGGTGCTACGGAGGTTCCATTTGCGTACAGGGAGGAGGACGTGCTCTTCCGGCCAGCGGCGACATCATCGGGCCATCGGCCGATCACAAAGCAAGACGTTGCGGATCTTTTGAGCGACGCACAACTTGCGCGGCTTTTGGAGGATAATCCCGCGATAGGGATTGCTGTTTTGGAGGCTCGGGAGGAGCGAGAGCGGGAGATTGCGGCTTCCGAGGCCGCGGCGAGGGTCGAGAGAGAGCGAGCTGCTGAGGAGGAGATACTGAGGGATGCAGAGACCGAGGAGAGGGTCGGTGCTAGAGTGCATGGTCCTAGAGTGACCGCGGTGTCGGAGGCAGAGAGTTTGACTCGGGCTCCATTTTCGGCGGAGGGGTATAGGCCACCTGTTCCTCACTTGTTTGTGCCGTCGGGTTTCACAGCATATCGGCCACAACAGATGGAGTATGACTCTGAGTTGGTTTTGAGAGATCCTGACACTCATATCTCGCATAGTTGGTCTGAGGTAACTTTCTGATAAACACTCACTTCCTTCATTAGATGCCATTTAATGCATGCGCCCAAATGTCAAAAGGTGTAGAGTGATAGCAACCCTCTGAAGTAGAACTTGAACAGCGATACCATAGATCCATGTTTGAATGTCGTGCAAGAGACATAATAACTTGAACTAACCATCCATAGCTAGGCTGCATTGATTACTTAGAACTTGAAAATGCAATTCCGCATGCTGATATATCCTTTGTTGTTTGTTTTCTGTGCTTGATATAGGAGAGGGCGCGGCCGAGAGATATCCGGGGCTTCGGGGGTGCATGTAGCTCTTTAGCGCTGTACCAGAGTTTGCCGGAGAGGGTGAGGCAGTTGGTGGACGAGGCGGGCTTTGGAGAGTTCATTTAGACTCTCACTTCGGTGAGGAATGATCACGCTGTCCTGGTTGCACTTGCTGAGAGGTGGAAGGACACTACAAACACCTTCCACCTACCGGTCGGGGAGATGACGGTGACGCCCACACACTTTGCGACGATCACGGGTTTGAGGGTTGGGGGAGAGGCTATCCCGTTTGATTCAGGCATTGAGCAGGACGAGGCAGCCTTGGAGTGGTTTTTGGGTGAGGTGCCCAAGATTGAGGAGGGGATGGCGAGGTATGGACAGTTTGTCCAATATCTCAAGAAGAAGGTGACGACTGAGCAGGAGGCGGAGCAGATGGCCCGGGCATACTTGCTGTACCTTTTTGGTGCTACCCTGTACCCAAACAGGTGTAGCAAGGTTCACCTGTCTTTCTTGCCAGCGCTGAGGGACTTGAGGACAGCCTCGCGTTTTGACTGGGGTGGAGCAGCACTAGGTGCGGCCTACGGCTTCTTTGGGGACTCGTCGAGGACGGAGGTGAGCATTGCCGGGTACTGGCGGATCTGGGAGGTATGATTAACAGCAGAATAATGCACACTTTCCAATTCGTACTTGCATTCATTTTGATAGCATAATCTGTTCAATAATATTCTTGCATATACTACTGATTTGATTTTTTTGACAATCATGCAGCTCTGGGCTTATGAGGTGTTGAACATGTGCCGTCCGGTGACGAAGAGCCTGGACTTGGGGATTCTCCCGCGCGCACACATATGGAACAAGAAGAACATGGGTAAGAAGAGGGGCAGAGGTGATCTGAACGGCTTCAGGATATACCTCGACGAGCTACGCCCTTCACAGGTATAACATTACACCTCGTAGAAATAACAAAATGTATGCCCTTTTATTGCTTCAATGCTGTCGCTGACCGATACTTGCATTGCTCGCCTTTACAGGTTGAGTGGGATCCTTAGAGGGTGGCGGAGCCTGAGCCTGAGTACTTGGCTCGTAGCAGGGTTGTCACAGCGAGCAGAGTGCTGCTGGAGTCGGCCTTTGGTTGGCAGTGGTACTTGGGTGACCGAGTGACACGCCAGTCACTTGGCTATGCAGGGTTTCAGGTGCCTGGCCCGCTTCCACCACGGGCCTCACACACGGGAGAGTACACCCTGGCTGAGTTGGAGGTCTTCACGCGGCCTGATACTGACTTGGCACGCTACTTGCGTCCTGACATGGACTACGCAGTCTATCAGAGGGAGCGCTTGGCGGGGCCACTGGGAGTACGAGAGTTCAGGGAAGTTCGAAGTCAGGCCAGCAGAGCTGTTGAGGAGAGGAGAGCCGTTTCAGGGAGGCCAGACAGTGGTGGGACTCGCTCGAGACGAGGTCCGAGTGGACTAGTGAGAGGCGGGCCGCCAGAGCTGACGTGGCAGATAGCCGTGGTAGACTCCCAGGGAAATCCAGCTGAGTTGCACCTTACCCCGGCCAGAGTTGAGCCAGCGCCCATTACTGTACCAGTGAGATATTGTTGCCTTCATTACTGTATCCTGATGAAGTTTGAACTGCCATTCAATTGTTCATATTTGAATCCTCTTTGCAGGTCCCCAATGAGTGGGTGAACGAGGCTGTCCGTCGCATGCTTGCGTTGGAGAATGTGATTAGAAGGGCGACGAGTGGCCTACCGTTGGACTTGCGCTATCCTCAGCCAGCAGCTCGGAGATCTCAGGTATATCCTTAGAAAATGATATGTTCCTACTTTCGATACATGTCTGCATTCGATACATTCCTTCGCTTTGATTGCTTTTTGATTTTGCTTGATCATACCTGCTTTTAGAACATGAAATATGCAAACATATGCTAATGTATACAATGCAGGCACAGGGACAAGCGGCTCCTAGGAGGAAGAGCATGAGGGATCCCCCACAAAAGAAATTAGCTACCAGGGTTCCTGCTCCTGCTCCTGCACCTAGTACCAGGCCACAGGCACGGGGCCGCAAGCCGAAGAGAGGTACCAGCTGAAGATGCGCCAGAGACCATCACAAGACCAGCCGGTCCGCAAGAAGCGGTTGATCCTGCCGGAGGTCTCTGAGGAGGAGGACGAAGAAGAGGAAGAAGAAGGCGAGGAAGAGGAAGTGTCAGACAGCAGTGGGTCTGACGACTCAGCGGACGATCCAGGCTACAAAGTGGATCCCACAGAGAGAGATGACGAGGATGACGACGGAGAGGGCGACTGGTTCGGGGATGACTGAGGGCCGTCGAGGAGCCTTATCCCACTTTCGCACTTGATTTTTGCTTTTGGGCCTGCGTGCCCACGTAGATAGGCAGATAGAAGGCTAGAGTGTTTTCGCCGACATTTTGACAGATGTTTCGAGGCCTGCGTGCCTTTTTCTGACTTGATGGGCGAGTGTGCCCGAACTTGACATAATACTTTGGGTGGCCGAAGTGCCGTACGTGCAGTAGCTTTCTTTATTTGGATGTGGATAGATCACGGTTTTAGCCATAAAATTTGCATTTTCAGCTTATTTCACCTTTGCAACGGGTTAAAGTAGACAAATGTTTACCACTAATACCGTACTTGCATTGATAATGTACCAAGACTGTTCACAGACACAGAGATGCGTACAAACGGGACTTAGCTCGAAAGAAAATGAGAAAACATCTTAGGACACAGCCAGGACAGGGAAAATATGATGGAATTTTGGACATTTGCAAGCCAAAACTGAAAATATCTCAATTGGGGTGAAACTGACAGTATGGTAAGGTCACGCATGTGCAAAACGACCTATGAGAGTAGATGGACTTCGAAAAATACGTTCTAAGACGCAAACTAGACCCAAAAACGCCACAAAGGACACAAAGAGGACACGAGGTGACAAAATAAGACTCTATTATGTCCCGGACTGAAACCGACACCTCCGTACAGTCACATTAGGTCACCATGACCTGTACGGCATGAGAGAATGGGGGGAAACCCCTTGAAACGAGTTTTGACTCCCTAAAACGGCCTTTTGAACTTGAAACGAGCCACCAAGGGTCCGAAATCTTCGTTAAACGCAAATTTTCGAATCCGGTGCTTAGATACAGTCATATATGCTTGTAATGACTTGCTGGAACCATAAAAGTTGCAAAGTAACCTTCGGAATCCAAAATGACCAAGGCTGGGCAGCAGCTGCTGTAATCTGTCAAATTGCAGGTTGAACCATCGCGCGATGAAATGAGTCAATCGCGCGATGGAGGGGTTCTGAACAGTCGCGCGATGGAGTGACATCATCACGCGATGGTTGAGGCACGCCAGGCTACCTTTATTTGACCATCTCAGAATTCCAGGGTGGTCAGGCCTCGTCATCACTTTTTCTCAGAGGTTTTCATGGGACGGTGCAGAGATGCCTTGGTCTCAGAAGAAAGGACAGCATGCGGCAGAGATATTTGCTCTGTGAAAGAGAGGTGCTTCACATATCCTGGCTATAAAGAGGCCGATGCTTTGTTCAGTAGAGGCATTCTCCTGATAATTTGACATTCCCACAAAAATCAAGATGGCAAATAACCTTCCAGTGTTGATTAGTCCACGGCTTACTGCTTTCGTTGCTGGAGATTGGCTCTCATTCCGATCTCACGGGCTGGCCGCATTTCGTTTTCTCCGTGATGTGAGGATTCGCCCTGAACTTCTGAGGGCGGCCCTGCAATTCTGGGATCCGGAGGTTCACGTGTTTAGGTTTGGGGTCAACGAGTTGTGCCCGACTGTTGAGGAATTCCAAGCGTATCTCCAAGGTGTTGCTTCAAGCGTGATTGTCGTGCCACCTTACCGGAAAAATATACCCAAGCTCCTACAATCCAGCCTCGACATCACTAGGGGAGCAGCCGAAAGTCTGCTAGTTGGAGGGCAAATCAACATTATGCGCCTAATGGAATGGTACGGGCCAGAAGGGGATATAGAGAACATGGCTTTGCAGGCTAGGCGTCGTTTTGCCCTAACAATCAGTGTGTTGGCTGCTTATTTACTGGTATCTCCGAATGGGCAGGTGAACCCTATGTTGGTGAGCGTTGCTGCTCAAACGGGTGCCCGAAAGAATGTGGTGCCGCTTGTCCTGGCTGAAACACTCATGGGTTTGGATTTGGTTTCCACGGGCCAAACAAACGTCTTCGGCGGTAGCCCACTTCTGTTGCAAGTAAGTTCTCACTCAGCTCACCTTTTTCTGTTTTTCGCACATTCTGTTTTTACCTCATCTCTCGGCTAAGGCTATATCGGAGTTTCTCACTAGTTTTTCCGCTCAAGCTTTATGTGGCTTCTGACTTGTTTTTCCCGCTCTTGCAGCTTTGGTTGTCTGACAAGTTGGGATTGCTCACTGCGCCGGAAGCAAATTGGCCCTATCTGCCCGGCCGAATGCATCAGCGAGGCATGATTTACCCGGAGATGACTGTGCATCAATGGTACACATTCATGAGAGAGATGCTACCGAATGAGATCATTTGAAGGCATGAGGCCCTGAACATCCTGGATATGGCCTTGAATTCTGCAGGTTTTGAGAGGATGGTGATAGCTGGGCTGACCGCTTTCACGTTCTATATTCCTGGTCGTATTCTCTGTCAGCTGGGAATAAGCCAAGGGCTTCACCGAGCTGGGGTTGAGGATTTCCAAGTCTCTGCCTTTACTTTCTAGAATTTGAGAGGATACGAGCACAATTGGGGTTTGAGACAACTCGGAGGAGCTGACCCAGACTTCAGTACAGAGCTCATGCCCCGATATCAAACATGGCTAAAAAGAGAGATTGCTAGCAGACAAAACAACAATTGACTCTTTGACAGACTCGAATGATCTAGAATAAACCGTGAGCCTGTTAAGGCCTCGAGCACTTTATTCTATTTTTTTATGCTTAATTGTTTGCTTAAGACTGCTTAGCCTGTGTAATAGAAGTTATAATTAAAATAAAAGTGAAAGTTGGAGAACTTTTCCCGTTTGTTTCAAGTGTTGAACCACAGCATTTCTTGAATATCGATCCGAACTCTGGTAATAGGGAACCGTGGATCAAGTTGATAGATTGTGACCGAATCTCACGGAGAGATTGCCTACGTATCCCTTTTCAAGGAATCAGGTCAAAACGTAGTTCAGGCAAAGGTTCGCTCGGGTATTTCAGCTCTCCTTCTATGCTCTAACTTTTGCCTAGAACCGCCCGTTCGGGTTTTCGGTCTAGCGAGCTTTGATTTATGCCTATTTATTTTTGCCTAAACGCCTTCTCAGGTTTTCGGTCTAGCAGGCTTGCTCTAATTTTTGCTTGGAACCGCCCACCCTTTTGGTTTTCGGTCCAACGAGCTTCTCTCAGGGATAGTAACGTTTGAGTTGATCCAGGTTAACCAGAGTGTTGAATTCGTTGCCGTCGAGATCAATGAGTTGAGCCGCTCCCCCAGAAAGGATGGCCTTGATAATGTAAGGCCCGGAACGCTTAGGTCGAAACTTGCCGCGAGGGTCGAAAACTGGTGCTCGAATCTCCTTTGTGACCATGTCCCCTTCAATCAAGTCCCTAGACTTTACTTTCTTGTTAAACGCCCGGGCAATTCTCCGTTGATACCCCTGAACATGATACAAAGCCCGGAGCCTTCGTTCATCAAAAAGCATGAGTTCGGCGAATCTCCCACTGAGCCATTCAGATTCCGAAAGTTCTGATTCTACCGCGACCCTCAGAGATGGCACCTCGAGCTCTATGGGGAGAACTGCTTCCATCCCATAGACCAAGGAATAAGGGGTTGCCCCTGTTGACGTCCGGATCGACGTTTGATACCCCCAAAGAGCTAGAGGCAGTTGCTCGTGCCAGTCCCTGGCAGACTCCGCAGACTTTTTGATGATGGTCTCGATATTCTTGTTTGCCGCTTCGACTGCTCCATTCGTTTGAGGGCGATAGACGGTTGAGTGATGGATCTGGATCTTGAATTCTTCAAAGAGCTCCAGAACCCTACCTTTGAAATGACTCCCATTGTCCGAGACAAATGCCTGCGGAACGCCATACCGATAGATGATATTCTTCCTAATGAAATGAGCGACTTGGACCGCAGTTAGGGTTTTGTACGATTCAGCTTCGACCCACTTAGTGAAGTAATCGATCGCTACTAGGATGAACCTGTGGCCGTTTGAAGCGGAAGGTCTGACCATGCCGATGACATCAATGCCCCATACAGAGAAAGGCCAAGGCGAAGCCATGCCAAATAGGTTAGAGGGTGGAACATGCATCAGATTAGCATGGATTTGTGTAGACACCCAATCTGGACTTCCAGATTAGTTTACTTACGGTTTTTGATTCCCCGATGATGAAATGGATCAAGAACACCCCGGGAATGATAGCGTGTTTGAGCTTTGAGTGTTTGCAAAACCCTTGAACCTAACCTAGCCTAAGCCACTTCAAAACCAAAACCTTGCTGGTCCGCGCCAGGGCGCAACCATCCCGCGCCCGGGCGCACCATCGCGCGCCAGAGTCACTCCATCGCGCGACAGTGCGCCAGGGCGCACCATCGCGCGACAGACTCACTCCGTCGCGCGACGGTCCAACCTACAACCGACCTTTCTGATGGAGGACAGTTGGCCACCGATGCAGCCTCAGCCAGGCCTCGTGGACTGGCTGAAGGCCTCTGTTTCCAACCAGATTCCCCCCTCTCCCTATATATACCCCTTGGCCTTCCATTAAAAGGGTTAACAAAATTTAAAGTTTTAAAAGGGTTCCATTGTTTTGAAAGGTTACAAAGTCCCTACTAAGAACATAGCTTGTTCTTCCCGCGTTCTCACACTCAAAATCCTCAAACACTCAATCCTATTTTCAAACCTCAAGCTCAAATCGTTTCAAACCGAAGCCAAAGGTATAGCTTACCTTTGTTGTTTTCTGTTCTGATCCCTGAACGGGGCTGGCAGGGCCAAGGCTGGTAATCAATACCAGTCCTGGTCTTAAAACTGGCAAGGTTTCAAAAACCGTCATGGTAGGAACCAGCGCGCGATGGTCCCACTCTCTCGCGCGACACTCTGGTGCTGCATGCAATGAACCGCGTGGGGATTGGTGTCCTACTGTTTTATATTTATGTATATATAGATCACTCTGCAAGCATGATAATAATCAGTTTACTGCTTTCCTTAGTATGAAATGCTAGTTGTACTTCAATATGTGTTTCTGTTATTTTGGAATACCCCTGGGATTATTCTGGACCTGTCCCAGAACCCAGAAATGTGTAAACCAAGCACTGGTCTGGTCCGCGCCAGGGCGTGATCATCCTGCGCTAGGGCGCACCATCGCGCGCCGGACTCACTCCATCGCGCGACAGTGCGCCAGGGCGCACCATCGTGCACCCGACTCACTCCATTGCGCGACAGTTTGCCTCTGACCAGTGAGTGGCCTTGCACGGGTAGCTTAGTTTTAAGCCATTATTTTGTCCCCACATTGTTTATGGGGTGTTTCATTAATTTGCAGGGCTTCTCAGCCTTTAAACTGTATATTATGTTGTTATATGAACTGCGTGGTTTGTCCTGGGTATGCACTGGTCCTTCCAGAGCCCAGAGGGTTTGAGAATAAGAGTTGTGGGTTTGAGCTCACCGGTAAGCGCGTGTTTTAGAGTTGTGCGCGCAGGAGTAAACAACATGTAGTGACTTGTTTAGTGCATGTTGGTTTCTTCCTGTGCACGTCACTCCAAAACAGAGGCCTCCCAATTTATTTAAACTCCCACAGCAGTCTATTCTTATCCTATACTAACTGCTCATCCATGCTATTTATCACATCCTGCAAACTGTTACAGTTTTAATCCCTGATTAACTGTTCCCCCGCCTTAAATGGCCAAAAATTGATTAATTAAACAGAATCACAAACAAACAACATTTTCGCAAATGCCTAAGTAGAGACCGATCTCCGGATTGGGCGAGAGGGGTGCCATAAAACCCTTCCCCTCTCGTAACCTGGCTCCCGAACCCAGATATGGTTATGACGGACTGGTTCCTTAACTTTTTCAAATCAAACAGCGCGGCAAGTGCTTCGAAATACGGTTCCTTGGGTGTCGGACCTTCAAACCCAAGTGGCGACTCTGTATTTTCGCGAGCGCTTGTCGTCCAGCTTCAAAAAGCGCTCCCGCGAACCGGCAGCATTTTCTCTTCTCGAGGTGGGGAACGGAATCCCTTCCCCGGAGGAGAGAAAGATCGGGCAATTCGCATTGCCCACAGTGGCGACTCTGCTGGGGATCGAATCGATATTGGTTTATACTTAGAATTTAATACGCTTGAGAACAATCCCACAAAAGCCTGTCAAAACGGTGAGCTTCGCGCTGCCGAAGAAAGGATTGGTGATTTAACAGGACCTCGTGTCCGGCCATCCAATCTGGGGCTTTTCCGATTGTTCTCTCGCGTAGTTTCTTCTAAGTATTGATCAATAAAGAGAGCCAAATTTGAAAAGGCATTTGCGAATTTGCGATTCTGTTTCATTAATCAAACTTTTTTAGCATTCTCATTTGCATCGATGTGGGATAAGCCTCGTTGGATCGTTTTGGCAATCCGGCACGGTTTACCGGAGCCCGGGGACCCCGAATGACCAACAACCTTCGACGATGATGAGTCATTCTACCGTTCGACTGTTGCTCTGCGATTACGCGGGCAGCGGGAGGTATATCTTGGCTCTAGTCCGAGGAACCTGTTACAAGCCAAAACCAGCCTTTGCATATACAAAGCACTAGAACTCTCCAAACTAGGACAGGTACCTACAGGGTAAGATTACTTGCATCTAACCCCCATATACTGTCTACGTGTTACTGCTTTCCCTATCGCATGTACTGTACATACATTATTTTGCATAGGAGCATGCTTAGAGTGGTTCTTTCTTTCGAGTTTGTCTTGCGCAATCTAAGACGTTGTTGGACCCGATGAGGAGTCGTTCATTCTGTCGAATGTTCGTTATCAATCGCAAAGTCCTTAGTTCAATGAGACTTTGAGAAATCAAAATTTACTACATCCTTGGCTCATGCCCGGTTAAGAATTCAACCAAAAATATGGAACAACAAAAGTAGTGATGCCGTGTCACTGGCGCCACCCAGGTTGAAGTGCGAAGTCACTATACACCGCCGTGTTCAAGGTTAAGGTGCCATGTCATCACCACCGAGTTGTTCCAAATTCAAAGTTGAACCTTCAAATGGGACTAGTCGAAGATTTAGTCTATTTTGACATCTTTTAGGATCTGACGATCTACTCAAGGACACATGGCCGAAAAGAATTCTGAGGATTCTGGCAACGTCTGAAATTCGTGAGGCAAACTCGTCTCTGTTTTTGTACATACATACTGTTTTGCGTAGAAGCATGTTTAGGGCGGCTTCTAGGTTGTCTCTCTTTCGAGTCTGTCTTATGCCTATTAGGACGCTGCTAGGCCCGATGAAGAGTCGTGCATCTCGATGGTGCACGTTATCAATTTTCAAAGTCCTTAGATCAGCGAGACTTTGGGAAATCAAACCTTTTTAAGTCCTTGGCTCATGCCTGATTGAAGTTTCAACCGAAAATAAGGAACCACAAAGTATGGATGGTGTGTCACTGGCACTACCCAGGTTGAAGTGCGAAGTCACTATACACCGCGGCGTTCAAAGTTAAGGTGCCATGTCATCTATACCGAGTTGTTCCAAGTTCAAAGTTGAAACTTCGAGAACGGAATAGTCAAAGGCTTAGACTGTTTTGACATCTCTTAGTGTTAGTCGATCTATTCAAAGGATACACCCTCGAAAAGATTTCTGAGGATTTTGGCAGCGTCCAAACATCATGAGACAGACTTGTCCGTAGTTGTAGAGTCTAGGACGACACCGATGATGGCAACATGTGCATTGCATTATAATTGCTGCAGGAACGTCACTGAGCTTTCTTTTACTTTGCTGTCCAAGCGAAAGGAGAGTACCGAAAGGAAGAGCCAAACCTACTTGGGAACGTCTGCACCGGAATCCGGTTCAAAGGCTTGTCAAGCTAGATTCCCTGTCAATCACAACGGAGGCTTCTCCAGGTTCACTGTTGGCCACCCTGCAGTCGGGTTCGTCATCAATATTGCAAAAAGTCACACCGCCGGCTTCCCCATCTTCAGCTTCTTCATCAAAGCTCCATTGAAAAACCTGCAATGGCAGATCAGCCGCAACCGCTCACTCTGGAAACCATGCTTATGAACCTCCAGAACAGTATCACTGCTATACAACAGAGAGCCACTCAGACTGATGCCTCCATCTCCCGTTTGAATGACCTTATCAACACTCGTCTTCCATCAGCAGCCGAAGAGGAAGGCGAGGACGATGAGGATGTTCATGCAGAACCTGTCTTTGTCGAGGATCCAAACCATGCAGGGCGTCTCATTGTTCAACCCAACCCTAGAGAGGCTCATGTGCCTGCTCCAAATCCAAACCCCGCTGTTGTTGGGCCTGTTCAAAACCCTGACATAGCTGTTCTTATGGCCAAGATGGCTAAGCTGGAAGAAGCTGTTTCAAAATCCGAGAAGATCAGTGCAGGGGGAATTGACCTGGATCGTCTCTGTTTGTACCCTAATGCTAGGCTTCCTGACAAATTCAAGATGCCTGACTTGGTTAAGTTCGACGGGAGCAGTGATCCCAAGACTCATCTCTTTGGCTACCATGCTGCAATGAAGTTGTTGGGTGTAGAAAGTGAGGCCATGTCTCAGCTTTTTCCTCAGACTCTCTCTGGGCCTGCCTTCCATTGGTTCATGTCGCTCGACATCTCCAAAAGAAGAACTTGGGAGGATATTGGGGCTGCCTTTGTGCACAGTACAACTACAACTCTCAGCTCAAGATGACTACTCGTGAGTTGAATCCACCAAAATGGAAGCAAAGGAGTCCTTTGCGGATTTTGTTAAGAGGTGGAGAGCCAAAGCTGCATTGATGACTGATCGCCCGAGCGAGAGGGATCAACTTCGCATCATCTCCCGCAATCTCCAGCCAGATTATGCCAGGCACCTGGTTCTTGTTCAAGCATCTGCTAACTTTGAAACCTTCTTCGACTCTGGCCTGGCCATTGAAGATGCACTGCAGAGTGGAATTCTGCCTAGGGGAGAGTCTTCCTCACAAAAAGCTAAGCCGAGGGCTTACTCTGGAAATAGTAGCACACTGTTTGGTGGCAGCAATTATGCCAATTCAACTACAAATGGGGACAACGCTGCTGCTTCCCCCAACCATACTGCCGATGTCAATCAGGTTCAAAACGCCCAAAGCTACCGGGCCCGAACCCAACCTCGAAGTTTCTCTGTCTTTGAGGCACCTCTGTCCGCAGTGATGGAAAAACTCGTCAAGTCTGGGCATCTCAAACCTTTGACCCCAACTTCTCCGCCAAAAGTCCTACCTTCTGGTTACAAGCCTCACCTCTTCTGTGCCTTCCACCAAATGCCTGGCCATCCCACTGATGCATGCTATCGTCTTCGACATGAGATTCAAGATCTCATTGACAATGGCACGATTCAAGCTCCACCAAAACCCAACGTCATTTCTAACTCCTATTTTAAAAGAAGGCCATCCATCCCCCTTTAAACAGCTCATTGTTGTACATAATATAATTTATTGCTCTCAACCTGGTTGCTTTGTCTGCAACACCATCTGGGTTGGTTAAATAATCGATTAATGGTCACCTCCAATCAACATTTTGACTAGTAGGAACATCAATTTTTAATACTTCGAAACCAGTCAATCTATTACTTAACATAGGCAGAGATTTTCTCAAAGTTAATTAACAGAATTCCCTTTCATTTTCTGACAAAACTCTATAACCAGACGCCCTTTGAGCTATTTCATCAGCTTCTTCATTGAAGAATCTAGGGATATAAATCAAAGTAAGCATAAAGAATTGATTCATCAGCTTCCTAGCATATTGATAATAAATTGAAAATGCTGGACTTGTGCATTTAAACTGCCCATTTAGCTGGTTAATCACTAACTGAGAATCTCCAAAGATTTCAACAACATTAATTCCTAATTTAAGTAAGATTTCCAATCCTATAATCAACACTTCATATTCTGCCTGGTTATTGGAGCACTGTCCCTCACTGAGTCGAAAACCATATTTTGTTTTCAAGCCTTGGGGGATTCCAGAATTATGTCTACTCCAGCCATCTGAACAGTTCTGATCCATCGAACCATAATTTCCATGGCTTGATTTCCACCATACTGGCCTCCAATGCTCTTGGTGCCTCATGGTCATTGGGATGATCGGCCAAAAAAGTTGCCATGCTTGACCTTTTACTGACTTTCGAGGTACACATTTCAAGACAAAAACTCAATTAAAGATATTATCCATTTCCCAATCTTCCCACTAAGCACTGGCTTCGAAAGCATGGGCTTAATTACATCAGTTTGAGAAATAACATAAGTTACTCTATGGGCAATGCGAATTGCCCGATCTTTCGCTCCTCCGGGGAAGGGATTCCGTTCCCCACCCTTTTTGAGAAAGGAGAGATGCTGCCGGTTCGCGTGAGTGCTTTTTGAAGCTGGACGACAAGCGCTCGCGTAAATACAGAGTCGCCACTTGGGTTTGAAGGTCCGACACCCAAGGAACCGTATTTCGAAGCACTTGCCGCGCTGTTGGTTTAAAAAAAGTTAAGGAACCAGTCCGTCATAACCATATCTGGGTTCGGGAGCCAGGTTACGAGAGGGGAAGGGTTTTATGGCACCCCTCTCGCCCAATCTGGAGATTGGTCTCTACTTAGGCATTTGCGAAAATGTTGTTTGTTTGCGATTCTGTTTAATTAATCAATTTTTAGCCAATTAGGGCGGGGGAACAGTTAATCGGGGATTTAAAACTGTAACACGTTTGCAAGATGTGAGAGGTGATGGCATGGATACATGGAACAATAAAGAATAAAATGAGACAATGTTTAACACTGATCTCGAGATGTGAAAGCAGTACGATGGTTTTGAGTTTATTGCGAACAACGGCCAACTTGCATGCACGGGAACCGTTACATGCAACCCATACCATCGCGCGACACACTCAAACCCTCGCGCGAGTATTCACATCCCACCATCAGGTTAAATTTTGTCCCCCACTGGGCTCTGGAAGGACCAGTGCACACCCAAGACAAACCACGCAGTTTATGTGTACTGAAAGTAAATCAATATTTACAAATTATTCATGACTGGAATAAAATGCAACCCTTAAACAGTGAGGGTGTTAAGATAGAGGCTAAAGCCTAATTGCCCATGCAAGGGAAATTCTGGAAATGCCTAAACCATCGCGCGATGGAGTTACATCATTCGCGCGCTGTTCTGACTGGACTTCCAGGAATTGCTTTGCATGCCTGGGCTCTGAGACATATTCAGAAGCTACCCAGGGGCGTTCCAACATGAACAGGGAAAGCAAGCTAAACTAAACTACTGATTTTAGCATGCAAAACAGTGAGATGTATCAAATATGATTAGACAGGAAAACAAAAATCATATAAACTGAATAGAACGAGAAGCCCATCCCCACGAGAACCTTATCACGCAAACGGCGAACCGTCGCGCGATGGAGTGGATATCTCGCGCGTGGGTCATTCTGTTCTCAGCAACTTGCAAATTTGCTGGCTTTGGGGCCAAAACTGATATTGATTACCAGCCCTGACCCTGTCAGCCCCCCTCAGGGTCAAAACAGTGAAGGCTGAAAATTATACCTTTGCTTGAATGATTTGAATATGGTTTGAGTGAGGTGGTATGCCTTTGACAAGTGAATAGGTGGTAAGGATTTTGAATGAGAGAAGATCAAGGTTGTAGTTCTTGTTCTTCTTTTGGGATTTTTTTGGTAACCCTTTGGAAGAAGAACCATGGGGGTTATTTATAGGAGAATGGGAGGCTTTGTTGGTGGCTAGACAAGGTCATGCAGCCAGCCAACAATGCTGGCTGCACTTACTTGGTGGAGAAGTAGGGTGCAAAGTTGATGGGAGAGTGGGGGTTTAGGTGGTGCGAGGATGGCCGAGCAAACGCCGTCCAGTTGATGGAACGGGGTCACATGGACCTGCAGACGCCTCATCATCACAAAATCCAGCTGGATACGACAGGTGTCGACCATCGCGCGATGGATTGATACCGTCGCGCGAGGGTTCTAGCTTCCCCGCGATGGTCAAGCAGTCAAAGTTTGACTTTGACCACCACCTGGCAAGTAGAGCATCGCGCGAGTGTCTCAGTAAGTCGCGCGAGAGTCAAACCCTTAGTCAAAGTTTGGGTTTAATGGTTCTGGGGCTAAGGGATGGGTTCCACACATACCAAGCTCAAGCCATTTCATTCCCTCAAGACTGTTTTCGACCTGATTCATCATCGGGGGAACAAGAAACTGAAAAAAGAAATATAACGATTGGGAAATCGGATTGGGGTGTCTACAGTAGTCCCTCTTCGACGGCACGCGGAGCACCATTAGTCGATATGGGTAACGTCAAAGATTTCTAGACACCCATCTAATTCACCCAAAAAAATGACTAAATGAAAAGTGCAAGCCAGTATGTATAAATACCGTGCACCTAGGAGTTGGACGAATGGATCGTCGCTGATTTGAAATTGGACGGATGGATCGTCGCTGATTTGAAATCGGACGGATGGATCGTCGTTGATTTGAAATTGGACGGATGGATCGTCGTTGATTTGAAATTGGACGGATGGATCGTCGCTAATTAGAAATTGGACGGATGGATCGTCGTTGATTCGAAATTGGACGGTTAGATCGTCGTTGATTGAATTTGGACAGATGGATCGTCGCTGATTGAATTTGGACGGATGGATCGTCGTTAATTTGAATTTTGGACGGATGGATCGTCGCTGATTTGAATTTGGACGGATGGATCGTCGTTGATTTGAATTTGGACGGATGGATCGTCGCTGATGGGGATATAGAGCACTTTTGATCATGGAAATCATCAAATTTGTTGCGGTGTCATGAAGATGAATCCTAGGCCTTTGAGACATGACCTGGCCCGCCCAGAGACCGGATTGGGCCTGAGGCCCAAATGAATCATCGCGCGACGGTATGACTTCATCGCGCGAGAGAGTGAAGTTAGGGTTTGGATCTGGAAAGAGTCCAGACCCGGCCCACACCTGTCCTTCTCTTTTTAAACGACGGGGACGTTCTGAAACCGCTCACAGCAGTTTTGAACTCCCCTTAACTCTACTCTCTCTCAAAAATCTCAACCCCAAATCTTGATTCCTTCACAAAATCAGCAAACTCACGTGCGTGCAATCACCCATGGCGGAACACGGCAATGGTGGCGGTGTAGGAGAGGTCGTTGATCGTCCGGGGGACGAGGGAGGACCAATGGAGGTAGAAATAGTGGATCAACGGCCAGGGGAGGCTATTCCGGAGGTCGGTGCAGCGATAGCAGGCGGCGGTGATGGCGAGCAAGGTCTCATGCAGGCGGTTGGAGATGAAGGCGATCATCGCGCGACGGAGCCAGATCGTCGCGCGATGGAGGTGGTCGGGGCAGTGCGATCAGAGATCGAACAACTGGACCCAAGCATGGCTGTGAGCGGGTCTGTTGTAGCCGGTGGTACTTCTGAGGTCGGCGGCAGTAGTGGTGCCAGTGGTGATGATGTCGGGCCGAGTGATATCCCACCGAGGGATCCGGCAAAAGGCAAGGACGTGGCGACCGAGGGCGCTACGGAGGTTCCATTTGCGTACAGGGAGGAGGACGTGCTCTTCCGGCCAGCGGCGACATCATCGGGCCATCGGCCGATCACAAAGCAAGACGTCGCGAATCTTTTGAGCGACGCACAACTTGCGCGGCTTTTGGAGGATAATCCCGCGATAGGGATTGCTGTTTTGGAGGCTCGGGAGGAGCGAGAGCGGGAGATTGCCACTTCCGAGGCCGCGGCGAGGGCCGAGAGAGAGCGAGCTGCTGAGGAGGAGATACTGAGGGATGCAGAGACCGAGGAGAGGGTCGGTGCTAGAGTGCATGGTCCTAGAGTGACCACGGTGTCGGAGGCAGAGAGTTTGACTCGGCTCCATTTTCGGCAGAGGGGTACAGGCCACCTGTTCCTCACTTGTTTGTGCCGTCGGGTTTCACAGCATATCGGCCACGACAGACGGAGTATGACTCTGAGTTGGTTTTGAGAGACCCTGACACTCATATCTCGCGTAGTTGGTCTGAGGTAACTTTCTGATAAATACTCACTTCCTTCATTAGATGCCATTTAAATGCATGCGCCCAAATGTTAAAAGGTGTAGAGTGATAGCAACCCTCTGAAGTAGAACTTGAACAGCGATACCATAGGTCCATGTTTGAATGTCGTGCAAGAGACATAATAACTTGAACCAACCATCCATAGCTAGGCTGCATTGATTACTTAAAACTTGAAAATGCAATTCCGCATGCTGATATATCCTTTGTTGTTTGTTTTCTGTGCCTGATATAGGAGAGGGCGCGGCCGAGAGATATCCGGGGCTTCGGGGGTGCATGTAGCTCTTTAGCGCTGTACCAGAGTTTGCCGGAGAGAGTGAGGCAGTTGGTGGATGAGGCGGGTTTCGGAGAGTTCATTCAGACTCTCACGCCGGTGAGGAATGACCACGCCGTTCTGGTTGCACTTGCAGAGAGGTGGAGGGATTCTACAAACACCTTCCACCTACCGATCGGGGAGATGACAGTGACGCCTACTGACTTTGCGGCGATCACAGGCTTGAGGGTTGGGGGTGAGCCTATCCTGTTTGATTCGGGCATTGAGCAGGACGAGGCAGCCTTGGAGTGGTTTCTGGGTGAGGTGCCCAAGATCGAGGAGGGGATGGCGAGGTATGGGCAGTTCACCCGATATCTCAAGAAGAAGGTGACGACTGAGCAGGAGGCGGAGCAGATGGCCCAGGCGTACTTGCTGTACCTCTTTGGTGCTACCCTGTACCCAAACAGGCGTAGCAAGGTTCATCTGTCTTACTTGCCAGTGCTGAGGGACTTGAGGACGGCCTCGCGTTTTGACTCGGGCGGAGCGGCACTGGGCGCAGCCTACGGCTTCTTTGGGGACTCGTCGAGGACGGAGGTGAGCACTGCCGGGTACTGGCGAATTTGGGAGGTATGATTAACAGCAGAATAATGCACACTTTCCAATTCGTACTTGCATTCATTTTGATAGCATAATCTGTTCAATAATATTCTTGCATATACTACTGATTTGATTTTTTTGACAATCGTGCAGCTCTGGGCTTATGAGGTGTTGAACATGTGCCGTCCGGTGACGAAGAGCCTGGACTTGGGGATTCTCCCGCGCGCACACATATGGAACAAGAAGAACATGGGTAAGAAGAGGGGCAGAGGTGATCTGAACGGCTTCAGGATATACCTCGACGAGCTACGCCCTTCACAGGTATAACATTACACCTCGTAGAAATAACAAAATGTATGCCCTTTTATTGCTTCAATGCTGTCGCTGACCGATACTTGCATTGCTCGCCTTTACAGGTTGAGTGGGATCCTTGGAGGGTGGCGGAGCCTGAGCCTGAGTACTTGGCTCGTAGCAGGGTTGTCACAGCGAGCAGAGTGCTGCTGGAGTCGGCCTTTGGTTGGCAGTGGTACTTGGGTGACCGAGTGACACGCCAGTCACTTGGCTATGCAGGGTTTCAGGTGCCTGGCCCGCTTCCACCACGGGCCTCACACACGGGAGAGTACACCCTGGCTGAGTTGGAGGTCTTCACGCGGCCTGATGCTTACCTTTGTTGTTTTCTGTTCTGATCCCTGAGGGGGGCTGGCAGGGCCAAGGCTGGTAATCAATACCAGTCCTGGTCCTAAAGCTGGCAAGGTTTCAAAAACCGTCATGGTAGGAACCAACGCGCGATGGTCCCACTCTCTCGCGCGACACTCCGGTGCTGCATGAGATGGGCCGCGTGGGGATTGGTGTCCTATTGTTTTCTATTTATGTATATATAGATCACCCTACAAGCATGATAATAATCAGTTTACTGCTTTCCTTAGTATAAACTGCTAGTTTGTAGTTAGTTTGTGTTTCTGCTATTTCGGAGTACCCCTGGGATCATTCTGGACCTGTACCAGAACCCAGAAATGTGTAAACCAAGCACTGGTTTGGTCTACGCCAGGGCGCAACCATCCCGCGCCAGGGCGCACCATCGCGCGACAGACTCACTCCATCGCGCGACAGTGCCCCAGGGCGCACCATCGCGCGACAGACTCACTCCATCGCGCGACAGTGCGCCAAGGCGCACCATCGCGCGCCAGAGTGACTCCATCGCGCGACAGTTTGCCTCTGACCAGTGAGTGGCCTTGCACGAGTAGCTTAGGTTTAGGCCATTATTTTGTCCCCACACTGTTTATGGGGTGTTTTATTAATTTGTAGGGCTTTTTCAGCCTTTAAACTGTATATTATGCTGCTATAAACTGCATGGTTTGTCCTGGGTGTGCACTGGTCCTTCCAGAGCCCAGAGGGTTTGAGAATAAGAGCTGTGGGTTTGAACTCACCGGTAAGTGCGTGTTTTAGAGTTGTGCGTGCATGAGTAAACAACATGTAGTGGCTTGTTCAGTGCATGTTGGTTTCTTCCTGCGCACGTCACTCCACAACAGGGGTCTCCCAGTCTGTTTAAACTCCCACAGCAGTCTGTTCTCATCCTATACTAACTGTTCATCCATGCTATCTATCACATCTTGCAAGTTGTTACAGCTTTAATTCCCATTAAACTGTTTCCCCGCCCTAATTGGCTAAAAACTGATTAATCAAACAGAATCGCAAACAAACATCTTTCGCAAATGCCTAAGTAGAGACCGATCTCTGGATTGGGCGAGAGGGGTGCCATAAAACCCTTCCCCTCTCGTAACCTGGCTCCCGAACCCAGATATGGTTATGACGGACCGGTTCCTTAAACTTTTTCAAATCAAACAGCGCGGCAAGTGCTTCGAAATACAGTTCCTTGGGTGTCGGACCTTCAAACCCAAGTGGCGACTCTGTATTTTCGCGAGCGCTCGTCGTCCAGCTGAAAGCGCTCCCGCGAACCAGCAGCATTTTCTCTTCTCGAGGAGGGGAACGGAATCCCTTCCCCGGAGGAGGGAAAGATCGGGGCAAATCGCATTGCCCACAATTTGGCACTTGTGACATCGCCGCACGTAATCACACACTGAGATTCCATAGTAGACTAGAAGTAGCCCTGACGCAAAATCTTCCTAGCAAGCATGACGCCGCTCATGTGGGGACCGCAAATCCCTTCGTGGATTTCCTCCATAATTCTGACAGCTTCAGTGCCGTTGACACAGAGTTTGTGCATCCCACAATGAGATCTCCTGTACAACCTCCCCCCACAGATGATGTAATGAGCAGCAATCCTTCGTAACGCAGTTTGGTCCTTCTGAGAAGCCTCAGACGGGTACAAACCACTCTCGATGAAGTTCCATATGTCATGGTACCAGGGTACGTCATCACCCACATCATCAATGGCGTTGACACATTGATAGGCGGGATGGTCCCGTTGTTCGATTAAGATAGGGCGGAGTTTGACACCTAGCGGTAGTTCGACCATGGAGGCCAGGGTTGCAAGTGCATCAGCGAAATGGTTCTTCAGCCGAGGGATATGAGTGAAAGTCACCTTATTGAAACGAGGGATTAATCCCTCCAAGTCCTGATGGTAAGGTTTCAGCTTTTCTTCTCATACTTTCCAGTCTCCATTGGCTTGAGACACGACAAGATTCGAATCCCCGATGACTTCAAGCTTCTCAACACCGAGTGTGAGCACAGCTTCCATTCCCACAATGCAGGCCTCATATTCAGCTTGGTTATTGGTGACATCGAAATTAAGCTTGAATGCAAGCGGACTATGAGAACCGTCAGGAGTGACTAGCAAAACCCCGATTCCGAACCCTTTCTGATTGGCTGCCCCATCGAAGTAAAGAGTCCAAACATCCTCAACAACTGTCAGCACTTCCTCGTCCGGGAACACGAAATCTGAATCTTCGGGTCCGTCCACGGGGTGGTCAGCTAGGAATTCCGCAATAGCACGTCCCTTTACGGATTTTCTCGTGACATACTCGAGATCGAACTCTGTTAAGAGAAGCAACCAACGTGCTAACTTACCCGTGAGCGCAGGTTTCTCAAATAGATACTTGAGAGGATCCATTCTAGAAATCAACTTCACTGGGTAAGCCAGCATGTAGTGTCTTAACTTCTTAGATGCCCAGACAAGGGCCCAACACGTCTTTTCTAAGGCGGTATAGCGCTCTTCGGCTCCAACCATTTTCTTGCTAAGGTAGTAAATAGCTTTCTCAACTCCTGTGTCCCCTTCTTGAGCTAGCAAACATCCCATGGACGTAGAACTCACGGATAAGTAGAGGATCAGAGGTTTTCCAGGTACAGGCGGCATGAGAACAGGCGGGTTCTGTAGATAGTCCTGGATTGAAATGAAAGCTGCTTGGCACTTGTCTGACCATACGAACGGGGTGTCCTTCTTGAGTAGACGAAACATCGGCTCGCAAGTTAAGGTTAACTTGGCGATGAATCTGCTGATGAACTGAACCTTCCCCAAAAAGCTCCGCACTCCCTTTTCAGACTCAGGTGGCTTCATTTCGAGTACTGCTTTGATTTTTGACTGATCGACTTCAATCCCACGGGAAGTGATCATGAAACCTAGCATTTTGCCTGCCGTGACTCCGAAGGTGCACTTCTGTGGATTAAGACGCATCCGGAACTTGCGGAGCCTTTCGAAAAGTTTCCTTAGCACGTGGACATGCCCTTCCCGAGTTTTTGACTTGGCAATCATATCATCAACGTAGACCTCCACCTCTTTGTGCATCATGTCATGCAATATAGTCGTGGCAGCTCTTTGATAAGTAGGACCGGCATTCTTCAAACCAAACGGCATAACCACATAGCAGTAAGTCCCCCACTCAGTGATGAAAGTCGTTTTCTCGCGGTCTTCGGGTGCCATGAGAATCTGATTGTAGCCTGAGAAGCCGTCCATGAACGAAAGCAAAGCATGCCCCGCAGTATTATCCACGAGCACATCGACGTGTGGCAAGGGAAAATCGTCTTTGGGGCTTGCTTTGTTCAAGTCCCGGAAGTCAACACAGACACGAATCTGGCCATTTTTCTTAGGAACAGGGACGATGTTGGCCACCCAAGTGGGATACTGAGAAACCGCGAGAAATCCAGCGTCAATCTGCTTGGTGACTTCTTCCTTGATTTTCTGCACCCAGTCCGGTCGCATCCATCTGAGCTTCTGTTTTACCAGCTTAGCATCGGGCAACAGGGGAATTCGATGCTCCACTATCTCAGGATCGATACCGGGCATGTCTTGATGAGACCATGCAAAAATATCGCTGAATTCAATGAGGAGCTCTTTGAAATTACAATGCTCCTCTGGATCTAACGTGGAGCCCACTTGAACCATCTGAGGATCACTCTCATCTTTCAAGTTTATTAAGATTACCTCTTCTTTCAATGGCTGAGCATGCCTTACGTCTTTCCTTTCGATGAAGGCACGGATTTCCTTGGGGATATCCCCATCGAAATCTATCCCTTCGTCATCGGGGTCGACACAGTTTATATAAAGATCATTCAAGTAGTCAGAAAAGGAGTCTTTCATTTCATAAGACCCCGCAGGGTTGCCAAGTACAAGGGAGTCGAACTCAAAGTAAAAGCTATGAAGTGGAGGGCCGAAAGGCAGAAACTCCGACTCAGAGCTAGACTTAGACTCAAAAGACTTGACAGACTCGGTGTCAGACTCAGCTATATCATCAATGCAAGTAAGGCGTGGTTTGAAAATGCAATTTTTTAGGCTACCCTTAGCTTCCATGATAAGAGAGGTGGGGTCCTTGAGGGCGTCGGGCCTGAGCATGAACACTTCGGCCTCTTCAGCTTCCTTGGCCAAACCCACTTGAGAGAACTCACGGAACAGCTGCTCTAAGCTCCCCTGATCAAGATATCCCAGCCAGTCAGTCTTCGGCTTGGGTTGGCTAAGCTTCCTCTTGAATTCTGCATTAGCTGGCTCTTCGTCACTGGAGGACCAAGTATCATCCGCAAAGATCTCAAAACCAGGCAGCAGTTCTCCAGTGACCGAGTCGATAAAGGGCTCAGCTTGCCCACGATAGATATCATTCCCCTTTTCACAGACGAAGTAGCTGTCGGGATCACCATAGAGAGATCGAAGTTTTCCCGTGCATTTCCTTCTTTTGGCATCGTTGGCAGAGGAAGAGTATCCCAAGCCAAAGCGGCCCTCACAGGAAGGAAACGCAGGGAATTCCGGAATCCCTTGTTGGTGAATTCCTAAGCCAAGGCCAGGTAGATAGGACATCTTTCTCATAATGTCCAGAGCGACAGAGCTTATGACGAAGTCCCCATCTACGTTGATGGCCATAACCGAACCAGAAGTATCAAAAGAGAAACCTGCGAGATCGACATCTTCGTTGTCGTGCGTGATACCCAAAACAGGTGTGCCGTCCTCCTTGAGTGGGCGAATGCCTGAATCCCCGCAGATAATCAAAGTCCCAGTGGGAAGTCCCAGCATGACTTTCTGATGAAAGGTAGATGGCACGGCCATGATGTCAGATCTGTGAAGCCACGGTCTTCCTAGCAAGAGATTGAAGGAGGCTGGAATGTCAACCACATGGAACTCGACATCCATTTTGAATCCCTCCGCATCAAGATTGAGCACGAGTGTGCCTTCGACCAGACGACGTGTGCTGTCATATGCCTTAACAGCCATGCTGGAAGGTGCAAAGTCTTTCTTAGTCAGTCCCATACGGTGAGCCACCCTCAAAGGGCAAACATTGATCACTGAGCCATTATCAATAAGAACGGTCGGAACCCAGAGTACTCGGCATTTGACTGTGATATGCAAGGGTCGATTGTGGTCAACTCCTTCAAGTGGCAGATCCTTATCAGCGAAGACCACGGTATGCTTAGAGGTAGGTGGGAGGATAAGGGAAATCATTGCTTCAAGCGTGACATCCGGTCGAATCTCAAGACGAGAGAGAGGGTGGCAGAATTTCTGACGATGCTCCCGGGAGGAACAGATTAGTCCCCAGAGTGATATGGCAGCGGGAATCCGCTCCAATTGCCTTTGAATTACGTCGTTATTCGGGGCGTTAACTGGTACCTCAAGTGGTGCAAACCTTGAGAAAATAGGAGGTTCGTTCTTCCGGTTAGAAGAATTGGACGAACTCCCTGCTTGCAGATTAGCAGGCTGAAAGACTCGTCCACTCCTTGTAACGTTAAGAACGTTCTCTAAAGAGGGCACCATTTGAGGGTCTTGACTATCGTCCCACAGATCAGCAGGGACTTCCCCCAATTTACGTTTCCCTTTGTCAGAGGTCGGAGGAGCTACAGGCTCTTCCATGTTCAAACCCAAATCCTCAGTCAGATCTTTCATCAAGAGTGATTCCCAAAAGTCTGGATCCCCAACGGCTACAGCTTCTCGGACTGGTTCTGTATTAGCAACAAAAGGGACATCCCACAGCCCTCCATCAGTGAGCGAGCGATTGACAGTCCAAACCTCGGACCCAACCTAGATGTTGACTATATCATCAACGCCCAAAAGATCAGCTGGTGGCACAAGGTCCGTAACCATGATGCTGCAATCCTCTTCAGGAGGGGAAGGCACTATAGGGCGTGGGAGGTTTTCGTCGACGATGTAGAACGTGGGATCATACTCGGGATCAACCACCGAGTTAACCAGCCTATCAAGAGTGGAAGGGAAAAAGCATTCCCCCAGGACACGGGTCTCATCTTGAATGGGGTCCTCTTCCAGATATTGAATTTCATGGTTGGGCAGAGCGTAACCTTGGAGAGGATTAAGGTCAAACCCTAATGGAAATTGCCAGGCAGGCTCGGGATCCCAATAATACTCTTCCTCAGGCAAAACAGGCTGAGGTTGTTGGAAGAGCATATCCAACGAGAAACCATCCAAAGGATCAAGCATGGCTGCTTCGTAATTGGCCATCCAAGCATCATACCAGGCGTGGTCAAAGGGGATGTATTCGAGATTAGGTGGGAATCCCTCTAATTCCAATTCTGTCCATTCGTTGATTATGGGAGTGGCATAGTCATCATTATCAGCTATAGCCCACCCTACGGCTTGCATGTCGAGTTGTTGCTCTGGTTGAGGGGGAATAGCAGCTCTGAAGCGGTCCAATAGACTTAAGGAGGGGTTCGGATCCGTCACGTTGAAGTACGGGTCACCCACGGTAGAGGCAGAGTTGAGCTGCACAGCAGGAATAGGCTGGTGGAACAGGTCACTGATAGAAGCGTTGAATGCAAACGCTCCGTTCTGTAGACGCGCGGAGGGCGCATTGAAATTGGACGACTGTCCTTCCTCGGAGCGGATATAGGAAATCTCGGCCTCGGACCGAGAGGGGATAGGCACGATCGGCCTAGGTTGATTCGTTGAGGTTATATGGTCGGTGGGGTTGAATATAGTGGAGCTGAGGGATATATCAGTGGAGCTGAGGGATATATGGTTAATGTGTGGAGCATTGCTGTGTTTTGGCATGGAATTGGCGAGGATGTTTGGTTTTTGAACTGAAGGTGGTGGAGCATGAAGAGTCCCTTCATCTATGAGATCCTGAATCGCATGTCGGAGGCGAAAGCAAGAATCGGTAAGATGACCGGCCCCTTGGTGATAGGCGCAGTAGAGATTGGCTTTAAAGTTAGGTGAAGGGTTCTTAGGCAGAAGAGTTGGGTCGAGGAGCTTCAGATGTCCCGGTTGGACCAGTTTCTCCATGACTGAAGACAATGGCGCTTCAAAAGGGGAGAAGCTACGAGGTTGATTACGCGGACGGTTACTCTGCGGGGTTTGAACTTGATGGACCTCGGCAATGGGGTTGGCAGTTTTGAGGAAGAGGCATTGGTACCACTGGCTGCAGTATTGGAGTAAGTCCCTCCCCCAAACAGCACATTAGTATTTCCAGAATATGCCCGAGGCTTTGACTTTGGTGGATTGGAAGATTCTCCCTTCGACAGAATCCCACTCTGCAATGCATCTTCGATGGCCAGACCAGAGTCGAAGAAGGTGTCAAAATTGGAGGATGCTTGAACGAGGACCAAGTGCCTAGCATAGTCTGGCTGGAGATTGCTGGAGATGATACGAAGCTGATCTCTTTCGCTCGGGCGATCAGTCATTTGAGCGGCTTTGGCCCTCCATCTCTTGACAAAATCCGCGAAGGATTCCTTAGCGTCCATTTTGGTGGATTCCAACTCCCGAGTAGTCATCTTGAGCTGGGAGTTATAGCTATACTACGAAATAAACGCAGCCCCGATGTCCTCCTAGGTCCTTCGCTTGGCAATGTCGAGTGACAGAAACGAATGGAAAGCGGGACCCGAGAGGGTTTGAGGAAACAGCTGAGACATGGCCTCGGGCTCGACGGACAGGAGCTTCATGGCAGCATGGTAACCATAGAGATGGGTTTTAGGATCGCCACTGCCATCGAACTTGGCTATGTCGGGCATTTTGAACTTGTCGGGAAGCCTGGCATTGGGATAAAGGTAGAGACGGTCCAAGTCGATCCCTCCAGCACTGATTTTCTCGGACTTCGAAACAGATTCTTCCAGCTTGGCCATCTTGGCGACGAGAGCAGTCATGTCAGGGTGTTGAACAGTCCTAACAACAGTGATGCCTGGATTCTGAGCGGGATTTCGAGCGCCCCGAGGATTGACCAAAGCGACCAGACGCCCTGGATGGTCCGGATCTTCGACCATAATAGGTTGCTCATGCACGTCCTCTTCGGCCTCGCCCTCCTCTTGAACAACTGGAGGAAGACGAGTGTTAAAGAGGTCATTCAAGCGGGTCATGTTGGCATCTGTCTGAGTGGCCCTTTGTTGTATAGCAGTAATACTAGTCTGGATGTTCATGAGTATGGTTTCTAGAGAGAGTGGTTGCGGTTGATCTGTCATGACTGTTGGTCCAGAGGTGCTTGATGCAGAGGAGGGGGTATATGATCCTGGAGAGTCTGTCTCTTCAAGGACAGGAGACGAAGCTGACTGCAGGGTAGCGAGCAGAGAACGCGGGGAGTCTTCCGTTGTGACTGACCGGGCTTGCAATCTGACTAGTCTCTGAATCGGATTCCGGTGCAGACGTTCCCAAGTGGGTTTGGTTTTCTGCTTCGATACTTTCCTTGGCGGTGCAATGATTCAGGATCTTTGCTTGCAGAAAGTGAGAAAAGGCTTAATAAGGGCCATGCAGCAACTTTAATATAAATAAAAGACTAAAGCGAAAACACAGTCACCGTCGTCAGTGTCGCCCTTAGACTCTAATACTAGCAGACAAGTCTGTCTCATGACGTTTGGACACTGCCGGTGATCCTCAAAAATCTTTTCGAGATGTATCCTTTCTTGAATCAACTATCACCTAGAGATGTCAAAGGAATCTAAGGTTTGGTTTATTCCGTCTCGAGAATTCCAACTTTGGACTTGGAACAATCTGGCGTGGATGACATGATACTATGACCAAGGTGGCGTAGGCAACACAGTGCCGTAGCCTAAATGGTGTACATGCTTCGCATGATAACCAAAGTGGTGTAAGTATCACGGCATTTTCTTCATTTCGTTCCTTGTTTTCTGTTTGGAATCTTGATTGGGTAATTAGCCAAAGACTTAGAAGACCTTGATTTCCCAAAGTGTTATTGACCTAAGGATGCTTGAAAATTGATAAACGTGCATCATCAAGGTGCACGACTCCTCATCGGGCAACAGCAATGTCCTAATAAACATAAGACAGACTTGAAGGAAAGAGATCCTAGGAGCCGCCCTAAACATGCTTCTACGCAGGAACGGTATGTATGCACAGAAATAGAGACAAGTTTGCCTTATGAATTTCAGACGTTGCCAGACTCCTCAGAATTCTTTTCGGCCATGTGTCCTTGAGTATATCGTCAGATCCTAAAAGATGTCAAAAATAGACTAAATCTTCGACTAGTCCCATTTGAAAATTCAACTTGAATTTGGAACAACATGGTGGTGATGATATGGCGCCTTAACCTTGGACACGGTGGTGTATAGTGACTTCGCACTTCAACCTGGGTGGCACCAGTGACATGGCATCACTACTTTTGTTGTTCCATATTTTCGGTTGAATTTTTAACTGGGCATGAGCCAAGGATGTAGTAAATTTTGATTTCTCAAAGTCTCATTGAACTAAGGACTTTGCGATTGATAACGAACATTCGACAGAATGAACGACTCCTCATCGGGTTCAACAACGTCTTAGATTGCGCAAGACGAACTCGAAAGAAAGAACCACTCTAAGCATGCTCCTATGCAAAATAATGTATGTACAGTACATGCGATAGGGAAAGCAGTAACACGTAGACAGTATATGGGGGTTAGATGCAAGTAATCCTACCCTGTGGGTATCTGTCCTAGTTTGGAGAGTTCTAGTGCTTTGTATATGCAAAGGCTGGTTTTGGCTTGTAACAGGTTCCTCGGACTAGAGCCAAGATATACCTCCCGCTGCCCGCGTAATCGCAGAGCAACAGTCGAACGGTAGAATGACTCATCATCGTCGAAGGTTGTTGGTCATTCGGGGTCCCCGGGCTCCGGTAAACCGTGCCGGATTGCCAAAACGATCCAACGAGGCTTATCCCACATCGATGCAAATGAGAATGCTAAAAAGTTTGATTTAATGAAACAGAATCGCAAATTCGCAAATGCCTTTTCAAATTTGGCTCTCTTTATTGATCAATACTTAGAAGAAACTACGCGAGAGAACAATCGGAAAAGCCCCAGATTGGATGGCCGGACACGAGGTCCTGTTAAATCACCAATCCTTTCTTCGGCACCGCGAAGCTCACCGTTTTGACAGGCTTTTGTGGGATTGTTCTCAAGCGTATTAAATTCAAAGTATAAATCAATATCGGTTCTATCCCCAGCAGAGTCGCCACTGTGGGCAATGCGAATTGCCCGATCTTTCGCTCCTCCGGGGAAGGGATTCCGTTCCCCACCCTTTTTGAGAAAGGAGAGATGCTGCCGGTTCGCGTGATCACTTTTTGAAGCTGGACGACAAGCGCTCGCGTAAATACAGAGTCGCCACTTGGGTTTGAAGGTCGGACACCCAAGGAACCGTATTTGAAAGCACTTGCCGCGCGCTGTTTGGTTTAAAAAAAAGTTAAGGAACCAGTCCGTCATAACCATATCTGGGTTCGGGAGCCAGGTTACCAGAGGGGAAGGGTTTATGGCACCCCTCTCGCCCAATCCAGAGATTGGTCTCTACTTAGGCATTTGCAAAAACGTTGTTTGTTTGCGATTCTGTTTAATTAATCAATTTTTAGCCGATTAGGGCGGGGGAACAGTTAATCGGGGATTTAAAACTGTAACACGTTTGCAAGATGTGAGAGGTGATGGCATGGATACATGGAACAATAAAGAATAAAATGAGACAATGTTTAACACTGATCTCGAGATGTGAAAGCAGTACGATGGTTTTGAGTTTATTGCGAACAACGGCCAACTTGCATGCACGGGAACCGTTACATGCAACCCATACCATCGCGCGACACACTCAAACCCTAGCGCGAGTATTCACATCCCACCATCAGGTTAAATTTTGTCCCCCACTGGGCTCTAGAAGGACCAGTGCACACCCAGGACAAACCACGCAGTTTATGTGTACTGAAAGTAAATCAATATTTACAAATTATTCATGACTGGAATAAAATGCAACCCTTAAACAGTGAGGGTGTTAAGATAGAGGCCTAAAGCCTAATTGTCCATGCAAGGGGAAATTCTGGAAATGCGTAAACCAGCGCGAGATGGAGTTACATCATTGCGCGACTGTTCTGACTGGACTTCCAGGAATTGCTTTGCATGCCTGGGCTCTGAGACATATTCAGAAGCTACCCAGGGGCGTTCCAACATGAACAGGGAAAGCAAGCTAAACTAAACTACTGATTTTAGCATGCAAAACAGTGAGATGTATCAAATATGATTAGACAGGAAAACAAAAAGTCATATAAACTGAACAGAACGAGAAGCCCATCCCCACAAGAACCTTATCACGCAAACAGCGAACCGTCGCGCGATGGAGTGGATATCTCGCGCGTGGGTCATTCTGTTCTCAGCAACTTGCAAATTTGCTGGCTTTGGGGCCAAAACTGATATTGATTACCAGCCTTGACCCTGTCAGCCCCCCCTCAGGGGTCAAAACAGTGAAGGCTGAAAATTATACCTTTGCTTGAATGATTTGAATATGGTTTGAGTGAGGTGGCATGCCTTTGACAAGTGAATAGGTGGTAAGGATTTTGAATGAGAGAAGATCAAGGTTGTAGTTCTTGTTCTTCTTTTGGGATTTTTTTGGTAACCCTTTGGAAGAAGGGCCATGGGGGTTACTTATAGGAGAAGAGGAGGCTTTGTTGGTGGTTAGACAAGGTCATGCAGCCAGCCAACAATGCTGGCTGCACTTACTTGGTAGAGAAGTAGGGTGCAAAGTTGATGGGAGAGTGGGGGGTTAGGTGGTGCAAGGATGGCCGAGCAAACGCCGTCCAGTTGATGGAACGGGGTCACATGGACCTGTAGACGCCTCATCATCACAAAATCCAGCTGGATACGACAGGTGTCGACCATCGCGCGATGGATTGATACCGTCGCGCGAGGGTTCTAGCTTCCCCGCGATGGTCAAGCAGTCAAAGTTTGACTTTGACCACCACCTGGCAAGTAGAGCATCGCGCGAGTGTCTCAGTAAGTCGCGCGAGAGTCAAACCCAAGCCATTTCAATCAATACTGTTCGCGACCTGATTCATCATCGGGGGAACAAGAAACTGAAAAGAGATAAAATGACTGAGAAATCAGATTGGGGTGTCTACACTCTGGGCAACATATAGTGCCTGAGTTTCTTGGAAACATAAAATAAAGCTAAACATAATTTCTCTACTGCAGCATACTTGTATTCACAGGAGTTTAAAAACCTACTAAGATAATAAACTGCTCTTTCTTTGCCATCTTCATTGTCTTGAGCCAACAGTACTCCTATTGAGTCTTGTGTTGCAGCTAGGTACAACTTTATTGGCTTTCTTTTGATGGGAGGTGCCAACACAGGAGGGTTGGCTAAATACCTCTTGATGGCTTCGAAGGCTTCATCGTGCTCCCTGGACCACTTGAATTCCTCCCCTTCCTTCAGTTTTAACAAAGAAGAGAAAATTTTAGTTTTTCCTGCAGTATTAGATATAAATCTTCGAAGGAAATTTAATTGACCAAAAAACCTTTGCAACTCCTTCTTGGTAGAAGGTGGTTTGGCTTCAATAATAGCCTTAGCTTTGTTCTTGTCAACTTGTATTCCTTTGTTGTGGACTAAATATCCCAGAAATTTTTCAGGTGATACCCCAAAAGTACACTTTTCCGGATTCAACTTCAACTTATATTGTTTCATTTGTTGAAATGCCTTTTCTAAGTGTTGTAAATGATCCTCATTAGAGTTTGACTTCACAATGATATCATCTATGTAACACTCCAGAAAACTTCCCACTATATTATGAAAAATAGTATTCATAGCTCTCTGATATGTGGCTCCAGCATTTTTCAACCCGAATGGCATTTTGACCCATTCAAAGATACCAATGTTATTAGGGCAAGCAAATGCTGTTTTATGCACATCCTCCTCTGCTATGCAGATTTGATTGTACCCTGAATGTCCATCTAAAATGGACAATATCTTGTGCCCAGCTGAACTATCCACAAGTGTATCCACATTAGGCATTGGATATTCATGCTTAGGGGTTGCAGTATTGAGGTTTCGAAAATCAATACAGATCCTGATTCTTCCATTCTTTTTAGGGACTAGAACCACATTAGATAGCCATTCGACATACCTGGCTGTTCTAATGAAACCTGCATCTAGAAGCCTCTGCATCTCCTTTTTGACACCTGCAATAGTCTCTGGACTCATCTTCCTAGTTGGTTGTTTCACAAGTCTGAATTGTGGCTTTATAGGCAACCTATGCTCCACCAATTCCCTGTCCAATCCGGGCAGTTCCTTGTAACTCCAGGCAAAACATTCCTTGTTTGCTTTCAGCAGCGCAATTAATCCAGCTTTCATATCTGGTTCAAGCTGTTTATTAATAAACCCAATCTTACTTCCTCCAACAGGTCTTGAGCTTCAATCTGTTCTTGAGATGTTAGCTGGATTTCCTCCTTGCGAGGCTTATTATCCTGCATAACGTCTTCCCATATATTGTCTTCTTGAATCTTCTGTTCGATCCCCAAAGCGACATATCTCACTAAAGCCAATGAGTTGGCCTCTTCTTCGGCCTCTTCTTTGGATTTACATCCAAGCAGCATCGTCTTTTGGGGTGTTTGATTCATAATCAACAGTTTGTTTCAGCTTCGATTTTAGCTCTGCCAATTCTCCCATTTCCAGCTCGTTGGTTGGGTAGGTGACTGTCTGGAGTAGTTCACTCAAAGGAACTACATCTGATTTGTACATTTCTGCTTCAGCAAAATTCGCCGTGGCACTAAATGGATGAGGATTAGCTTTGACTCCTTCAACACCCACTTATTTGCCTTTATCATACTTAACAATCATTAATTCCTGATGCATAGAAGAAGGAATACATCCATTAACATGAATCCAATCTTTTCCTAATAAAGCATTATATTTAGCATATGTGTCAACTACAAAGAAAGTAGCGTCTGTTTCTATTCCTCCTACTGCCAATCTAATGGAGATTATACCCCTGGCATGCTGACTTTCCCCAGTAAACCCTGCAATGGATGTGCTAGTTGGAATCAATTTTGCTTTTCCTTTTCCTAATTTTTTCAAGGTTTGGAAAGGCAAAATGTTCACTGCAGCCCTATTATCCACCAAGATTCTGTTAAGTGGGATTCCATCGAAATGTAGTAATATATAATGGATGTAAATGTTGTCTCATAGCGTTGGTAGGTAATTTAAATGGATATGAAATTTCCACATAATTTAAATCTATTACCAGAGGGTATTCGATGTCGGACATGGAATCTGGAACAAAACGAGCATTTTCTTTTGAGCTTACCTCCAAACTCTCTTGATTCTGCTCAATTTCACATACCAGGCTTTCATCCATCTCGATCTGGGCCACTTCTTCTAGATCACAATCATTACATATAATATTCAATTCCTCATCACTATGTGTTTCTTCAGAACTGTCTGGTTTACCCAAGTTCGACCAAACATCATCTTGGCCTTTGGATATCTAGTTATTCTTGACGAAATCCATAGAGCATGGGTAATTCATATTAACTTGTACCATATTAACTTGTACCTTTGGTTGTCCCCCAAATTGAATTGTTGTTACTTCCTTGACTGGTTTAACTGCTTCAGCTTCCCTCGCATCCTTATCTTTAACTTCTTGTGTTGATACTTCCATAGGAGAAAAGCTTCCTTCTATCCCTCCTTGTTCCACCAACATGGCTTCGAGCAAACCAGATTGATAACTAGCCAATGAATTGGGAGAAGGTGGGTCAAGGTCTTCTTCGAGCATGGCAGAAGCTACTTTCTTCGAAGCCTCTCTCTCCTGATGATGGATTCGAAGCTCTTCTGGGTCCCTTTTAGCCCTGTCAAACCTCGGATTAGGCCTTGATCCCCTTCCTGATTCTTCCTTGTTGAGGATTCTCCTGACTGGAAAAGCGTATACTTTCTCTGGAGCTTTCTCTTCTATGTTCTTGAAAGTAATGGAACCATCTGTGGTATTTTGGACTTGGGGTCCCTGATCAATACCCAGTTTCCAGAGTTTGAACTTGGCGGCTTGAAAGTTTTGTTCTCACTCCTGTTCGAATTTTTGTACCCTTGGAACAAATTAGGCTTGACTTGTTTCAGAAACCAGTCAGGAACTCCTTTCACCAAAGTGAATTCTTCTGGTTTGGCTTCTTCGCGTGCCTCGGATGTCTGGCCAATGTTGGCTTTCTTCGAAGGTGGCAGCTCTCTTCTATGGATGTGTGGGACAGGGCTGGTAGGCACATCTCTCTTCGATGCTAACCAAGGCTTGCTGTCGCTTGGCTTTGCTTGTGCTGGAGCCATTATTTTCATCCCCATCTCTTTAGGGAAAAAACTCACGCCCTTTCTGTCTAAGTCCTTAAAAACCAGATAGTTGGCTCTGCATCTCACACATAAGCACTCCAAAAATGAGGCTTCCAACATGGGTAAATGATTATTACCTGGGAACCTCTGTGGAGGAAAACCAGCATTGGTTTGCCTATAGTGATTTTGCCTTATCGCCATACCTCGAGGGTGGCCAGCGTATGGCTTACCTCTTCCATATTGAATGGTATTCATGTTCACTGGTGCCTCTTTATCTTGCCAATACTTCTTAACAGTTCGAGCCAGTGATGTGAGCACGTTGGTGTTAACTTCTTCAACCTTTGGGAAAGGCACTGCATCTATCCCTATAGCCTTTTCAGGGAATTTGATTCTTCCTTTCTTGATTTGCTCTTGAATCCTGTCACGAAAACCATTACAAGACTTAGTTGAATGAGACCAAGAGTCATGCCATTTGCAATAGGTCTTTCCATTCTTTTCTTCTACCGTGGGCAATTTCACATTCGAAGGCAGCTTAATGATTTTCTTTCTTAACAAAAAGTCAAAGATCTCATCAGCTTTAGATATATCGAAAGAATATACTTTAGTGATTTCTTTCTGCTTGAACTTCTGCCCTAGAGAAACATTCTTTTGAATTAAAGGCTCACAAACACAAGGATCGTGCTCTATAATTTCTGCAGCATCTATCTCATAATTGGGGTCTCTATAATATGTTGGGTAGGAGGAATTATGTCTGTCCATATTCTCCTCTAGCAGTGATTCATATCTAACAACTTTATAGGTTAAATCTGGAAAGTCTCTAAACTCCGTAGAGTTAAACCTCTTTCGAAGTTCTCTTTCTAAACCATCATATGCTAATCTTACAAATTTTGCCTCTGGCAGATGAAGTTTACACTTGGTTTTTGCCCTCTTGAACCTAGATATGAAGTCTGCTACTTTTTCATCCGGTTTCTGCCGTAACCTAGCCAAGTCTGCCATAGAGACTTCAGGCTCAGCATTAAAGAATTGTGCATGGAACGCCTCTTCCATCTGAAACCAATTAGTTATCGATCCTGGTGGTAAATTGGTGTACCATGCAAAAGTTAGCCCAGATAAGGAATTTGGAAATAGCTTTAACTTCATGAAGCCATTTTGAGCCAAGTTCTTACATTGGGCAGAAAATCTAGCGATATGTTCTATAGAAGACTGCCTCCCATCCCCGTAGAACAAAGTAAAATCTGGGATTTTAAATTCTCTAGGAATCTGGAACGTTGTGTCTACCCATTCTGGATATGGCTTTCTATAGATCTGAGGTTGTACCCCCCGAGTTCGAGGTCCACAAACTTCTTGTATGAGACCTACAACTTGGTCTTTCAGTAATGGGTTGCCTATGAGGAGGTTTTGTTCTTGATTTTCTAGGGGTGGTTCTGGTCCTACAAAATCATCTTCATAAACTCCCTTTACTGCGTTAAAATCCCCTTGGTTTTCTCTGGGAAATCTCCCATACGGTGATTGCTGCATTTTGTCAATTGCAGCATTAACTCAAGCAGGCCTATGACTTCCATAAGCTGCCATTGGGGGATTTTTGGTAATTGGAAAACTTTGACGAGAATGTTGTGGGTTATCACTTCTTTTCTCGAGTCTATAAACTAGTTCCAGCTCTATGTCATCCTCCCATCCCCCAAGTGTGGGTTCGAAGAGAGGGTTAACACTTTGCCTATCTCTAGCATTTCTTGGAACCCCAATAGTAATACCATAAGATTGCTTTGGGATTTCCAAAACAGGCTTTGTAGGCTTCACTGGCTCATACCAAGATTGTGGTATTTTTTCTGGGTACATCTTTTCTTTACCTGTTCTAGACCTTATCTTACCCTGACCGACATCCTCTCCAAGCCTTCCTTCGAAGGGACTTTGGTGAGTGCTTGAGTTAGCATGATTATCTAGCCCAATGTTCCTTGGACTATTTCTTGCTAGCTCTGGATTGGGTAACCTATTTTTTATGCTTTTGATCATGGCTCTTTGAGGTTGAGCCATCTCTCTAAAAGCTATCATCATTTCTCTAAAAATTTCCTCCTTATCGTGGTCCTTGCCACTGATTTGTCCCTCTTGAAAATTTGGAGGCACTTCATAAGGAGGTATTTCGTAAGAAGGCTCTTCATAAACAGGCTCTTCCATTCCCAAAGCCAATTGAGGAAAAACAGGATTGATAGGCGTTCCTGTTTTTGCGGCCTGTTCTAGCACAGCCTGTTCCTTTGGCACTAGATCACCAACAAGTGTCCCTATTTGTTTTCGAAGCCTTGGCATTTTGACACCTTCGAGTCCCACCGGGCGTGCCAAAAATTGTTTGGGCTGAATTAGCTCAATCAAATGGCAAATGATTGTGTGCGGGCGTGCCAGAAAAGAATTAACTTCAAAAAAAAGAAATTATTTTTTTCAAATTGATTTGAGACAACTATTAAAAACAACTCCAACCATTTAAGTTCAACAAAAAGCATGGGGCACAAACATCCCACGAACCAAATAATACCAAGTGATCCATCAATAATAAAAAGAATTCAATATTCCTTCTACTCTAATCTTATATAGACTCACTAGCTTATAAAAAAGATAATAAAATTACAACTCGATATAAAATATGTGTTTTGTCAAATGGAATTGCCAATACAATAAGACTACGGAATTTGGTACTTCCATGACAAAACACACTACAATGAAAATCTAACGAACTGAGATCGAGTTGTACAGAAGCTACAAACAAAACTCAACATCCAAACACAATAGAATAAGCAACCTACTCCCCCTTTCATCATTCTCCCCCTTTTTGACTTGGAATGACAAAGGGTGAATATGATAAACAATAAAACAATAAATACGAATGGAAGAGAATTAAGCAAGTAGTGACCAATTGAAGCAACCAAATAAGATATTTAATCGAAGCACAAATAATAGCATAAATAACATGGCAGCTAAATTCAAGCGCGTAAAACTCAACAAAACAAAACGAAACTAAATGCTAAAAGAAAATGAGAAATGTGAAGATACAAGCATGAGATAGTTTTAGTTCAAGTATTATATCATGAGATGAGATGAAAAAGACATCCAAATTTTAAGGCACTGCTTAATGATATAACACCATGCAAGGCAGAAGGAACGCAACACACCATGATCATCGACATGTGCAAAGAGTGTGTGTGTGCATCCATAACCAAAAAATTCAGTAACTGACTCCCCCTCAACAAGATACACCTCTCTAGGTTCGACAAACAAGTCACAGATAATTAATCACAAGCTCCCCCTCAACAACAGGCGGTTGATGAATAAGTAATCAATAGAAATTCATAACCATATTTTTACTTTTACCCCACCGCTATTTAACGCGAATATTGAGAGTAAGAATACCTTATACCCAATGCCCAGTTACTAAGCAAATGGTCCAACACGGGTGCCTTCACAAGGTCTATCCACTTTTTGACACGAACGCTCAGAGGGAGAATACCTCACTACCCCAATTGTCCGGTTAATCAATGAACGCCCGGATAAGCAAAATACAAGAAATATGTTCTCTTTTTCTTTCCTTTTCTATTTCTTTTTCTTTTCTTTTCTTTTAAATAAACGAGGACGCTATCAACGAAAACCAAACAAAGGTGGTCCCGGTTCTGAAAAGACGTAAGATATATCTAAGCATATGAGAATGGTGGTCCATAACCGAGAAACTGGCCAAAAGCCATGGATAAGTGTACATAATGTCGAATACTCGTGATATATCAACATTCAAACTTAATTGTAGTGAGAATATCATGAAAGAAGAGCAATAAAACTATGGATGAACATGTTCATAAAATCCAATGATATTCAACTACGCACCAAAGACTATCATGCCAAATCCACACACCAACTCATAAAAAAAACAAAAAAAAAAATCATTTTTTTAAATATTTTATGTAATAACTAAAAAAAACAAATATGAAACGAAAAAAACACAAAATGATGAAACCCCATAACTCTAGGTAATTAGATATGCAAGAATCATTAAACCTAGATTATGGAACAATGACCTAATGTTAAAAGGCAAGGTCAACCCCTCCGGATGAACTATGGTCATCTAGAGAGTCAAGGTCATCTCCAACGTTTGAGACCAAATCAATTTTACGTACCCAAATTTGTCTAGTTTTTCCTTTTTCAACATGAGTGTTTTTATTGACCATGGGTTTTGGATTTACCTTTGTAAAATTAGCATGCGAAGGCGTCTTACGTCTAGGCCTTTGAAAATACTCCCTTTGATTATTCATATTATGATAGTGGGGAGGAGTCCTATGGTAGCCATGAAGGGCAAAACAGAATGGACGAATATGGCCTTTAACTCCATAATGATGGCAAATGGGCACAAAATAATTATGTCCATAAGGACTAGCTACATGTGTATGTGAAGTGTATGACTCATGCATCTTCCTACAATGCGGTCTAATATGGCCAATCATACCAGAATAATGACAAGTAGGAACAAATTTATTAACAACAGGAGTAAAAACGTGAGACTTATCAGTATTTATAACTTTAGATTTTACCTCCTTGCGCTTGTGATGTCCGTTTACCTATACTGTCAATTGCTTCTTTGTCTGCTTTGTTGTAGGAGAACTAATCATGTTCTGCATATCATTATCATTAGTCTTCTTACTTGGACGTTTAGTTCCATTTCTCCCTATCGGTGGAGTTGAAGACATTGCATGATAACCAAGCCTTGAACGATCGCTAGGTCTTCGTTGGATGGGCAGAATATGATCCAACAATTTGGTCCCTATTTGTATGTTATCCTCTAATTTATCCTTAGATTTAGAGCTAGGAGTCAAAGCTTTGTTTTTCTCAAGAAGGAGCTCAATTTCTTTCTTTCTCTCATCACTCTCTTGAGTGCGTTCATTTAAAGTATTCTCCAACTTCTTAATCTTATCAGAAATTTTTCACTCGCCTCTATTAGTTTTTTACTAAAAACATGAAGTTTATTGTACTTCTCTCTGACCTCATCTATGTCATCACAACTATTTGCATCGCTATCATCTGTTTCAGAACCACTCGATTCGAAATGATCATGTGAATTCAAAGATACTCCAAAAGCCAAAAAATTTCTTTCATCATTTTCGTCGGCCCCCTGTTCTTCATTTGATTTATCGAAATCGTTATCATCCCATGTTTTAGTGCAGAGAGCCTTCTTTTTCATTTTATTAACACATTCTTGGGCATAATGACCAAAACCATAGCACTCGACGCATTGTGGTCCCTCAGGTGGTCCTTTTCCCTCCTTTTTATTTGTGGGCAATGCGAATTGCCCCGACTCTTTCTCCCCTCCGAGGGAAGGGATTCCGTTCCCCACCCTTTTTTGAGAAAGGAGAGATGCTGCCGGTTCGCGGGAGCGCTTTTTGAAGCTGGACGTCAAGCGCTCGCGAAAATACAGAGTCGCCACTCGGGTTTGAAGGTCCGACACCCAAGGAACCGTATTTTGGAGCACTTGCCGCGCTGTTTGATTTGAAAAAGTTAAGGAACCAGTCCGTCATAACCATATCTGGGTTCGGGAGCCAGGTTACGAGAGGGGAAGGGTTTTATGGCACCCCTCTCGCCCAATCCGGAGATCGGTCTCTACTTAGGCATTTGCGAAAAATGTTTGTTTGCGATTCTGTTTGATTAATCAGTTTTTAGCCAATTAGGGCGGGGAAACAGTTTAATAGGGATTAAAGCTGTAACAAGTTTGCAGGATGTGATGATAGCATGGATGAACAGTTAGTATAGGATGAGAACAGACTGCTGTGGGAGTTTAAACAAACTGGGAAGCCCTTGTTTTGGAGCGATGTGCGCAGGAAGAAACCAGTATGCACTGAACAAGTCACTGCATACTGTTCACTCCTGCGCGCATAATTCCAAAACACGCGCGCGCCGGTGAGCTTAAACCCACAACTCTTATTCTCAAACCTTCTGGGCTCTGGAAGGACCAGTGCACACCCAGGACAAACCACGCAGTTCATATAGCAGCATAATATACAGTTTAAAGGCTGAAAAGCCCTACAAATTGACAAAACACCCCATAAACAGTGTGGGGACAAAATAATGACCTAAAGCTAAGCTACCCATGCAAGGCCACTCACTGGTCGGAGGCAAACTGTCGCGCGATGGAGTCACTCTGTCGCGCGAGGATGCGCCCTGGCGCGCGATGGTGCGCCCTGGCGCACTGTCGCGCGATGGACTGAGTCTGTCGCGCGATGGTGCGCCCAGGCGCAGGATGATTGCGCCCTGGCGCAACCAGACCAGTGCTTGGTTTACACATTTCTGGGTTCTGGGACAGGTCCAGAATAATCCCAGGGGTACTCCGAAACAACAGAAACACAAATAACTACAAACTAGTAGTTTATACTAAGGAAAGCAGTAAATAGGTTATTATCATGCTCGCAAAGTGATCTATACGTACATAAATAGAAAACAATAGGACACCAATCCCCACGCGGTCCATCTCATGCAGCACCGAAGTGTCGCGCGAGATAGTGGGACCATCGCGCGCTGGTTCCTACCATGACGGTTTTTGAAACCTCGCCAGCTTTAGGACCAGGACTGGTATTGATTACCAGCCTTGGCCCTGCCAGCCCCCCTCAGGGATCAGAACAAAGAGCAGAGCAAAGGTAAGCTTTACCTTCGGCTTTTGAGTTTGAACGGTGTTTGAACTTTGAGATTTGAAGGCTTGATTGAGTAGTTGGATGTTTTGAAAGATTGAGGAATGTGAAATTGGATGAAAAAGCACTAGAGCTTGTGCTAATCTTTTGAATTTTTGTGACCCTTTGAAAGAGAAACAAATGGGGATACTTATAGGGAAAAGGGGTGAATCTGGTTGGAAACAGAGGAGTTCAGGCAGTCCACGAGGCCTGGCTGAGGCTGCATTGGTGGCCAACTGTCCTCCTTCAGAAAGATTGGTGGTAGGTTGGACCGTCGCGCGACAAAGTGAGTCTGTCGCGCGATGGTGCGCCCTGGCGCACTGTCGCGCGATGGAGTGACTCTGGCGCGCGATGGTGCGCCCTGGCGCACTGTCGCGCGATGGAGTGAAACCTTCGCGCGATGGTGCGCCCGGGCGCGGGATGGATGCGCCCTGGCGCGGGTCAGCAAGGTTTTTGGTTTTTGAAGTAGCTTGGGCTAGGTTAGGTTCAAGGGTTTTGCAAACACTCAAAGCTCAAACACACTATCATTCCCGGGGTGTTCTTGATCCATTTCATCATCGGGGAATCAAAAACCGTAAGTAAACTAATCTGGAAGCCCAGATTGGGGTGTCTACAGTAGCCCCTCTTTGACGGCACTTGAAGCACCATCGACTTGGTACAAGTAACGTCAAAGAATTCTAGACACCCCTCAAGGCAATCCAGAGCAAAGCATACCAGCAAAGTAGACAAGTAAACTTAAAGAACCTGATTGGTGGAATGGACAGGCAGGTCCATTGCCGGGGATGAAGGTAGAAGTGGACGAGTGAATCGCCGCTTGTTGATCGAATTTGGACAGGACAGACTGTCGCTGCAGATGTGGATGGGACAGGCCGTCGTTGCTGGGGATCAAGCTATCCTCGGCACAAAGTATTCCAACAAACACGGGTAGGTCGTGTCAGGTAGGTTGAATTCCATCTGTTGGGAATCAGAGCCAATCTCCTTATCAAAGACCATCCGAGACAGAGCAATAAGACTGCTGGAAGATGCGTGTGAAGCTAGACTGATGTAGAGGTATTCGTTCGGGGCAGGCCGAGGCGGACTCTCCTGGGGAACAACTAGTTGCAGATGGTGGACCATTGAACAAACCGTCGGACGATGATCTGATCGTCGTTGTGGATTGTATGGATGATATGGCTAGATACCGTTGATGGATTTGACAGGATGAGAGGATCATCAGTATAAATGATCGAGCCGTTGAAGTCTGGATGGGAGGATCATCAGTATAAATGACCAAGCCGTTGCAGACAGGATGGGACAATCATCAGTATAAATGATCGAGCCATTGAGAAATGGACAGGACCGGCTGTCGTTGATTTGAGACGGGAAGATCAGTGTGCAGAATGATCGAGCCGTTGAGAAATGGACAGGACCGGCTGTCGTTGATTTGAGACGGGCAGATCAGTGTGCAGAATGATCGAGCCGTTGAGAAATGGACAGGACCGGCTGTCGTTGATTTGAGACGGGCAGATCAGTGTGCAGAATGATCGAGCCGTTGAGAAATGGACAGGACCGGCTGTCGTTGATTTGAGACGCAGATCATTTTATCGCATCCTGCCGTGTGAACAATGCCGCAAGAGATTTTCGATCGCATCCGCTGACAAACAATAACAAAACCGCAGGAGATTGCATCGCATCCTTCGGCCAACAAATCGAGAGTTAGGGAGATTTCCATCGCCTCCGTTAACAAACAGAACAAAACCGCAGGAGATAGCATCGCATCCTTTGGCCAACCAAGACTTGATGGTAACCATTCTGGCCACCTTCCTGTTTTCAACATTTGACATATACAATATGCAAAGATGTATACTAACAAAATGCACAAATTGAAAGTGTAGACATAAGCTAAGGGCGGCTCCTAAGAGGACAACGATGCCTAAAGACTACCATTGAGCCCCAGTACTTTACTGTCTTTTGCTTCTGAGATGTGCATCCCGATAGAGAGACATTGAGATGGCCAGCGTGCCCAGTTGACATTTAGGAGCGGTGTGGCATTGGGCCTGCATGCCCCTTCTTCGATGCTTGGGTGGATAAGCCCCAGAGAGATGCTTTGCTTAGCCTTGGGCGGACGTGCCCTTGCTGATGATGGGACTCTACTGCTTGTAGATCATAGAAGCTAGGGTAGCAATGTAAAAATTACATTTCCGCAGTTTATGGACAAAAACTGACCGCTAATATCTAATTTGCATTGATAAATGAATTGAGTCGACACAGGGATATGCACACATGCACGAACTCGCCCAGCTCGAACGAAAAGGGGGGAAAGAGCCCCAGGGAACAATGCGACCCCTCAGACACACGGAATATAATGAAATTTTGGACATTAATGAGCCAAAACTCACGACATTCCTAAACAGGTGAAACTGACACCTGCGAGGTCAAAATAGCTGTACAATGACCTGCACGAACAAATTGAACCGAGAATAGCATCTCGACATGACAAAGGATTGAAATCTAGAAAAATGCCACAAAGACGGACATAAGACGCAAATGAAGACACATATAGGCCCGGACTGAAACCGACACCCCTGTGCAGTCACATTAAGTCTACACGGTACGACCAAACTTGGCAAAAGCCCTTTGAACAGGACTCGAAGGCAGTAGCCGATTGCTATCGATTGTTGTACGAATTGAAAAAGTGCGCGCAGGGTTGAGACCAACGCACATAACTATGAACAAGTGCAGGTGAACCTCAAACTAACTCATATGAGTGCAAAGCTACCGCAACTGCTCACACCAGACTTCGCTGAACTTAGAATAAACTGTGAGCCGTTAGGCCTCACCAGCATTTCGTTCTGTTTTTGATGCTTAAATTCTTTTAAGGCTTTATGCTCAGCTTTGAAATTGAAGAAGTAGTTTGCAGTAAAATTGAAAGACAAAAGGTTTTCCCCCTTTCAGACGCCTCCCATGCAGCTTGATCTTCGATCCTCTTCGACCTTTGATGTGTACCAAACGTCAACCATGGATCCAATTGATAGATTGCGACCGAGTCTCAAAGAGAGACTGCCTACGTATCCCAGCTAGGGAATCAGGTCAAAACGTAGTTCAGGCTAAGGTTCACTCGAGTATTTACCTCACCTTTTACGCTCTAACTTTTGCCTAGGACCGCCCATTCGGGTTTTCGGTCTAGCGAGCTTTCAAATGTTGCCTTTACTTTTGCCTAGACCTCCTTCATAGGTTCTTAGTCTAGCAGGCTGCTCTAACTTTTGCTTGGAACTGCCCACCCTTGGGGTTTTCAGCCCAACGAGCTTCTCTCAGGGAAAAGGCTTTCGAATTGATCCATGCTGACCAAGGTATTTGAATTTGTTGCCATCGAGGTCGATGATGTTTGGCCGCAGCCCCAGATAAAATGGCTTTGATAGCACAGGGTCCAAAGTGCTTCGGTTGACATGCCTCGCCCCAAGCCAATTTTGAACTTTCTAACTTGTGGTTGGCGGAACGCTGTTCCTGCAAACTTGACCATGGTAGAGGCGCTGGACCTTCTAAGCTTTGCTTTATATGGTTTGGCGCCTGGTAGCAGGGGGATTTGATGTTCCTTTATCTCAGGGTCAACGTTAGACATGTCATTTGAGAGACCCTGCCAAAACATTGTTGAACTCTTCGAGCCTGTCTGACTGGACACAATGTTCCTCTGGGAACAGCTTTGAACCAAATTTGAACCATTGGGAGGTTGTCCTTGTCTTTCAAGTTTATTTGAAAACTACTATTTCAATTATAGGCTGAGCATGCCTTTCGTCTTCCCTTTCGGCGAGGGAACACATTTCCTTGGGAATGATCCCATCGAAATCTATCCCTTCGTCGTCAGGGACGACACAGTTTATTTAAAAGTCAGCGAAGTACTTAGAAGCAAGATAATGCATATCATAAGAAAAGCCCCTCGGGGTTGCCAAGTATAGCAGACTTAAAACTTGAAACAAAAGCTACGATGTGGAGGGCCAAGAGGCACAACCTCCGACTCAGAGCTAGACTTAGACAAATGCAAATGACTCCGTGTCAGACTCAGACAAAACGCCAATGCAAACTAGACGCGGTTTGAAAATGCAATATTTAAAAAGCTACCCATAGCTTCCACAAAAAGAGGTAGGATCCAGCGGGTGTCAGGCCCAAGCAACAGCACTTCGGCTTCCTCGGCTTCTTCGACCAAACCTACTCAGTGCTCCTTTGATCAATGGACCTCAACCGGCCTGTCTTCTCCTTTGTAAGCCCCTCATCACTGTCAATCCAGGTGTCGGCAGAGAAAGTCTCAATTGCACAAACAGCGGCCAGCAGGCTGTCCTCAGGCTCAGATAGGATGGGTACAGTTGGCTTAAAGCTCGGATCGATCTGAGTAGAGGTGGGGTTGATTTGAGTGGAGATAGTGGATGTCTGACCAAGTTGTGAGCCAGAGTTGGGTTGAGGTAAGGTTTTGGAGATAGTATCGGCTTTTGATGGAGATGGGGTTGGGATGATGCCACAATCGATAAGATCTTGAATGGCATGTCGAAGCCGGAAGCAGGCATTGGTTGAATGGCCAGGCATTTGATGGTAGGTGCAAAAGAGGTTATATTTGAAGTTGGCGGAGGGATTCTTAGGCAATGAAGTTGGATTGAGGGGCTTGATGGAACCAGCATCGAGGAGTCTCTCATAGACCGAGGCCAAAGGTGCATCAAAATATGAGAAAACCCTCGGTGGGTTCCGGCGAGTGAATTGAGTGTTCAAAGTAGGACCCTTGTTTGCTCTGTAGTTGCAACACATTGTCTCCTTAACATGATGCATTCTTCTGCGCTCGGGGCTGAATTCATCACTAAGCATGTCCTCCCTTTTGGCGATGGCTTCGACAAAGGAATCAATATCCTTTTTCGAGTGAGTCTTAGCCTCATGGAACTCAACCAGGTCGTTGAACATGTCTCCTGAGCACAGTTTGATTCCAACCGTTGGAGAGTGGTAGGCTTGAGGAGGTTCTTTGACTAGCCCCATATCCGGCTGCGAGGCTGTAGTGGTAACAAGGCCAACGAGTCCCTGGACCATGATCATCTGTTTGTCCATCTTGTGACCCAATTCCTCTATAGCTTTCCTGAGCTCAGCCAGCTCCATTTGTATTGCCATTTCTGAATTGATGAACGAGGCAGGCGATATAACCTTGGAAACGAAGGTGTAACAACCCCGGCAGACTAACCCAAGTAGGTTTGGCTCTTCCCTTCAGTGAGATGGCCTTTAGCTTTGGACAGCAAAGTAAACGAGAACTCAGTGAGGTTCCTGCAGCAATTAGAATGCAATGCACATGTTGCCATCGTCGGTGTCCTTCTAGACTCTACAACTACAAACGAGTCTGTCTCATGATGTTCGAACGCTGCCAAAATCCTCAGATTTCTTTTCGAGGGTGTATCCTTTGAATAGATCGACTAACACTAAGAGATGTCAAAACAGTCTAAGCCTTTGACTATTCCGTTCTCGAAGTTTCAACTTTGAACTTGGAACAACTTGGTATAGATGACATGGCACCTTAACCTTGAACACGGCGGTGTATAGTGACTTCGCACTTCAACCTGGGTAGTGCCAGTGTCATGGCATCCATACTTTGTGGTTCCTTATTTTCGGTTGAAACTTCGATCAGGCATGAGCCAAGGGCTTAAAAAGGTTTGATTTCTCAAAGTCTCGTTGATCTAAGGACTTTGAAAATTTAGCAACATGCACCATCGAGATGCATGACTCTTCATCGGGCTTAGCAGCGTCCTAATAGGCATGAGACAGACTCAAAAGAGAGACAACCTAGAAGCCGCCCTAAACATGCTCCTACGCAAAACAATATGTATGTACAAAAACAGAGACGAGTTTGCCTCACGAATTTCAGACGTTGCCAGAATCCTCAGAATTCTTTTCGGCCATGTGTCCTTGAGTAGATCGTCAGATCCTAAAAGATGTCAAAATAGACTAAATCTTCGACTAGTCCCATTTGAAGGTTCAACTTTGAATTTGGAACAACTCGGTGGTGATGACATGGCACCTTAACCTTGAACACGGCGGTGTATAGTGACTTCGCACTTCAACCTGGGTAGCGCCAGTGACACGGCATCACTACTTTTGTTGTTCCATATTTTTGGTTGAATCCTTAACCGGGCATGAGCCAAGAACTTAGTAAATTTTGATTTCTCAAAGTCTCATTGAACTAAGGACTTTGCGATTGATAACGAACATTCGATAGAATGAACGACTCCTCATCGGGTCCAACAACGTCTTAGACTGCGCAAGACAAACTCGAAAGAAAGAACCACTCTAAGCATGCTCCTATGCGAAATAATGTATGTACAGTACATGCGATAGGGAAAGTAGTAACACGTAGACAGTATAAGGGGGTTAGATGCAAGTAATCTTACCCTGTAGGTACCTGTCCTAGTTTGGAGAGTGCTAGTGCTTTGTATATGCAAAGGCTGGTTTTGGCTTGTAACGGGTTCCTTGGACTAGAGCCAAGATATACCTTCCGCTGCCCGCGTAACCGCAGAGCAACAGTCGAACGGTAGAATGACTCATCATCGTCGAAGGTTGTTAGTCATTCGGGGTCCCCGGGCTCCGGTAAACCGTGCCGGATTGCCAAAACGATCCAACGAGGCTTATCCCACATCGATGCAAATGGAAATGCTAAAAAAGTTTGATTAATGGAACAGAATCGCAAATTCGCAAATGCCTTTTCAAATTTGGCTCTCTTTATTGATCAATACTTAGAAGAAACTACGCGAGAGAACAATCGAAAAAAACCCCAGATTAGATGGCCGGACACGAGGTCCTGTTAAATCACCAATCCTTTCTTCGGCAGCGCGAAGCTTACCGTTTTGACAGGCTTTTGTAGGATTGTTCCCAAGCGTATTAACTTCTAAGTATTGATTCGATCCCCAGCAGAGTCGCCACTGTGGGCAATGCGAATTGCCCCGACTCTTTCTCCCCTCCGAGGGAAGGGATTCTGTTCCCCACTCTTTTTTGAGAAAGGAGAGATACTGCCGGTTCGCGGGAGCGCTTTTTGAAGCTGGACGTCAAGCGCTCGCGAAAATACAGAGTCGCCACTCGGGTTTGAAGGTCCGACACCCAAGGAACCGTATTTTGGAGCACTTGCCGCGCTGTTTGATTTGAAAAAGTTAAGGAACCAGTCCGTCATAACCATATCTGGGTTCGGGAGCCAGGTTACGAGAGGGGAAGGGTTTTATGGCACCCCTCTCGCCCAATCCGGAGATCGGTCTCTACTTAGGCATTTGCGAAAAATGTTTGTTTGCGATTCTGTTTGATTAATCAGTTTTTAGCCAATTAGGGCGGGGAAACAGTTTAATAGGGATTAAAGCTGTAACAAGTTTGCAGGATGTGATGATAGCATGGATGAACAGATAGTATAGGATGAGAACAGACTGCTGTGGGAGTTTAAACAAACTGGGAAGCCCTTGTTTTGGAGCGATGTGCCAGGAAGAAACCAGTATGCACTGAACAAGTCACTGCATGCTGTTCACTCCTGCGCGCATAATTCCAAAACACGCGCGCGCCGGTGAGCTAAAACCCACAACTCTTATTCTCAAACCTTCTGGGCTCTGGAAGGACCAGTGCACACCCAGGACAAACCACGCAGTTCATATAGCAGCATAATATACAGTTTAAAGGCTGAAAAGCCCTACAAATTGACAAAACACCCCATAAACAGTGTGGGGACAAAATAATGACCTAAAGCTAAGCTACCCATGCAAGGCCACTCACTGGTCGGAGGCAAACTGTCGCGCGATGGAGTCACTCTGTCGCGCGAGGATGCGCCCTGGCGCGCGATGGTGCGCCCTGGCGCACTGTCGCGCGATGGACTGAGTCTGTCGCGCGATGGTGCGCCCAGGCGCAGGATGATTGCGCCCTGGCGCAACCAGACCAGTGCTTGGTTTACACATTTCTGGGTTCTGGGACAGGTCCAGAATAATCCCAGGGGTACTCCGAAACAACAGAAACACAAATAACTACAAACTAGTAGTTTATACTAAGGAAAGCAGTAAATAGGTTATTATCATGCTCGCAAAGTGATCTATACGTACATAAATAGAAAACAATAGGACACCAATCCCCACGCGGTCCATCTCATGCAGCACCGAAGTGTCGCGCGAGATAGTGGGACCATCGCGCGCTGGTTCCTACCATGACGGTTTTTGAAACCTCGCCAGCTTTAGGACCAGGACTGGTATTGATTACCAGCCTTGGCCCTGCCAGCCCCCCTCAGGGATCAGAACAAAGAGCAGAGCAAAGGTAAGCTTTACCTTCGGCTTTTGAGTTTGAACGGTGTTTGAACTTTGAGATTTGAAGGCTTGATTGAGTAGTTGGATGTTTTGAAAGATTGAGGAATGTGAAATTGGATGAAAAAGCACTAGAGCTTGTGCTAATCTTTTGAATTTTTGTGACCCTTTGAAAGAGAAACAAATGGGGATACTTATAGGGAAAAGGGGTGAATCTGGTTGGAAACAGAGGAGTTCAGGCAGTCCACGAGGCCTGGCTGAGGCTGCATTGGTGGCCAACTGTCCTCCTTCAGAAAGATTGGTGGTAGGTTGGACCGTCGCGCGACAAAGTGAGTCTGTCGCGCGATGGTGCGCCCTGGCGCACTGTCGCGCGATGGAGTGACTCTGGCGCGCGATGGTGCGCCCTGGCGCACTGTCGCGCGATGGAGTGAAACCTTCGCGCGATGGTGCGCCCGGGCGCGGGATGGATGCGCCCTGGCGCGGGTCAGCAAGGTTTTTGGTTTTTGAAGTAGCTTGGGCTAGGTTAGGTTCAAGGGTTTTGCAAACACTCAAAGCTCAAACACACTATCATTCCCGGGGTGTTCTTGATCCATTTCATCATCGGGGAATCAAAAACCGTAAGTAAACTAATCTGGAAGCCCAGATTGGGGTGTCTACATTATTTTTTCCAGAAAATTCTCCTTTTCCTTTATCATTTTTCCTTTTCATACTATTTTTAAATTGTTTGAAAAATACTTTCATCTCCTCAAGATTGACATCACTATCACTAGCTGAACCTTTCTTATATTTCTGAGTACTTTTAAAAGCAATTGGAGTCTCTGCAGGTTTTACTTTGAATTGGGTTTAAGATGTTCAGATTGCAATAGGTCAGCCTCATAAGTTTGGAGAATCCCAACCATTTCTTGAACAGATTTTTCTTTTAACTTTTTCTTACCCTCTAACATAGTAACTTGAATTTTAAATCTAAAAGGTAAGGAGCGCAAAATTTTCTTAATAATACGAAAAGAAGGAATCGGCTCACCCAAGTTCTCGCAGCTATTGACAATGGCAATGAGCTTGGAGTAGAATTGATTGAAGGTCTCTTCCTCCTGCATTCTGATGGTCTCAAACTCCGTGATAAGCCTTTGCAGCTTGGACTGCTTTACAACGTCTGTCCCTTCGTGGCAAGTAACTAGAATATCCCGGGCCTCTTTCGCAATTTCGCAGTTAGCTATTTTCCTGTGCTAATTTATATCAACATCAGCAAATAAAAAATCACGTGCACGATTGTTAGCCTGAAGTAAAGCTTTTTCTTTGTCCGATAACTCAGACTGAGTTTTTTGAATCGGCTTATCGTTTACAGTTTTCATGGGTCGAGTGTACCCCACAATACACAAGTCCCAAATCTCTTCACCGGCTGATCTCATTATAGCCTTGATTCTAGATTTCCAGTAATCAAAATTATGAGCATCAAGTATAGGAAAATTTCTAAACATGTGATTCATGTTCATACTCATGATGGATCTGCTCTAGAAAAATAAATTCTAATGGATAGAGTAAACCTGCTTTGATACCTATTGAAAAAATAAGGTTCCCTATTAATCCTTAAAAAACCCTAAAAGTATGAATGCGAATCACTAAGTTACTCTACCAGCAAAAACCACGCAGGCAAACAATCTCACAACGCAGAGATATACGTGGAAAACCCTTGAATGGGTAAAAACCACGAGAAGGAATCAAATCACTATAATCATTGTGCAGTTACAGATATACCTATCCAAACGACGTAAATCCTCACAACATTCAAAGTACTACCTGCCGAGTCACACCTACACCACACCCAGTGATCTTGATTGCCCACAGCCTTGAGTCCACAAGTCCTCCAATAAACGTAACAAAAATCTCCTTTAGGAATAGCTCTCAAAAGAACTGTTGCTTCGATTTCCTCTTGTACTGCCGCCACACGAGCGATGCTACTGCTGCCCCTTTTTTTCTTTTGCGATCACCATGGTTGACTGTGGCTTGCAACCCTTCTCTCTTTTTAAACCCTTTTGTCCGAAACCTAGGAGGTAAATAAAATAAGTCTATAAATAGACTTCTATTGAACCTTTTGTTTTTGCACGGTTCTTCTCAATTAAATGGACAGGAGGTTCCGATAGATAATAAGATCAATCCCTCCATCGATCCGTCTTCGCCAAAAATCGTCTCGCTGTAGTTGACCTCTTTTTTTCTTGTTTTAACTAACACACTCACTTTCGATTACAAATAATAATGATTCCTTCTACTCTAATCTTATACAGACTCACTAGCTTATAAAAAAAGATAATAAAATTACAACTCGATATAAAATATGTGTTTTGTCAAATGGAATTGCCAATACAATTAAGACTACGGAATTTGGTCCTTACAACATTTAGAACCCCCACTCAATCGCTCAAAGGCTTCAACTTTTTATCTATACTTTACTTTTCTTACTCTAGGAGTAGCTTGTAATGTAACTGTCTATTCAACTGTGTTTACATTGTCGATTAACTTCTACTTTGAACAATAATAAAGTCCTTTTGTTATTCTTTTTCCATCTTCATTCACTTCATTATGTTTGCTTCCAAAAAAGTCCTAAGATACGGCTAGGGACCAAACTCCACCACCACATTTTGATGTCGCCAAAAGTCTTCACATTCGGCGACTTGAGGTGCGTCGCCGTTGGGTATGTATTGGCGACACACTTTGATGTCGCCAACAGGCTTCACATTGGGCGAAGCAAATTGCGTCGCCAAAGGGCAAATTTTTTGGCGGATATTTGGAGCCAACAATCTTCACAATTGGCGACGCGATGTGCACCACGTACCATTGGGTATGAAGTTTTTCATCGGTGCGAAAATTCAATATTAGAATGATATATTACGTTCGATCAAATATGTAACGATAAGAGATTTACTTCATTTTTTGCAGGAATGATTTGATCCGTCTTATGGAAAAGATAGATGGTTCCGATTTTTTAAAAATAGCTCAAGTGGCCCTCGAGTTGTACACTATAGGATGTTAATGCCTCTGGAACTACCGAATATGTTACGATCATGTAGCTGCTAAGATCAGATACCAAGATATAATTGATAAGACGTTTGTAATGACCCTAATTTTGGCCCTATATTTTTCAAATAAAAATTTGTGATGTTAAATTCTGAATTCAATAATTAATTAGATTGAATAATTAAAATATATTATTATGTGTATATATAATTAATATTATTTATAAATCGTATATGAAAATGATTATACTTTAGATATGCACACATCCATACTCATCCCTTATCCTTCCCAACTAATCCCTAAAATTCCTAAGTAGAATCCTATTGAAACTAACCCTCCACTTTCCCACGCCCACAATATACTCTACCCCTCCTTTATTAACTACCCATTATTTGTCTTCCCCATTCCTCATTTTATTTTCGGCAAAGAGAAGAAGAGAGAGACGGCAGAATAGAGGGACGGGAATCCGAATCATCCTCATGACCAACATCATCTTAATCTTTGTTTTGTTCTTCTTTATCCATTTTGATTAGTTCTTCATTAATTTATTGTTCTTCCTAGAGAGAAGAAGAAAGAAGAATGTTCACCGTTGCCGTAACCGTTCACTTCCATTTTTTTTCAATCCTAGCTAGAACTTCATTGACCAAGTAGATTTTTCATATATTACCCGTTAACTCTAAAATAGTTTTGTCGTAAAATCGTGACTTGGATCGATCCCGTGCAAAATAAAATTTAAATTCACACATTTTATTCAAACGAGTCACTAATTGCCGTTTCTGTTTGATTGATACTAGACTATATTGTTGTTGTAATAAAATAATCTCAGTGCATGTTATTATGCTAAGTTAACTCATGTACAAAAGAAAATGATTTGTATAATTATATATGTAATGAGTGATTATAATCTTGTTTTGAACCACTGGGTGAAAGACTTAAGAAGTTAATTAATGACATTTAAAAAATTATTAAATTACACATCTAAAAAGAATAAAGTAACCGTTAAACGAAAATTTGTAAAATCAAGAATCTATTTAGATATTGCGCGCCTATCAAAAAAACGTACTGAAATATGGAACACAATATGTTATTTTAGCAAAGTAATGACTCTCTCATAATAAAAAAAAAAAACAAAAGTATTTCTTTATACATAGCTAACTATGGTTTCACTAGCACAATGATTAAAAGCTAAAGAGTAAAGTTGTGACCACAACCAATAAAAAAAGTGGATATTGTTCACCCACTCCACCTTTTCTTGCTCTTATTCCCGTGAAATTGTCAAATTACACATTTAAAATGCAAAAAGTAAATTAAGAAGGAAGAACAATTTGATAATTTCAAGTGAATAAAAACTTTGCAAAAGAATAAAAGGGGAGCAAAAGCATTTTGCTTGTGAAATTGGCATCCAATAATGCTACGATCCTAGAAAGTTTCTTGAATGAGACGTTGAACCCAGCCTCATTTGGGTGGGTCCAACATTATTCTAACCCTCTCATATCAAACCCTACACCCGTCTCTTTCTCAAACATCATTTCTGCCCTTAAGTTCATCGTCTCCCTCATGAAATCCTAAAATACCCAACTAACATTCTTCCTAAGCAATACATGCAATCTACCAAATTCCTCAAAATTAACGTCCGTAAAATGCAAATCGAATCCATTTACCACAATTTCAGTAAAGACGACCAAAACATGCACCTAATATGTTCAACTTAAAAAAAAAAAAAAAAACTAGGGAAAACATAGATCGACAATCATTGGAAGAGTTCACCAAATCTCTGCCCTAAATCATGAAACAGGCTTCATGGACTTTCTATTAGGTCACCCATCCAAACATTGTTGTTGGACAAGCACGCTTAACCGTGAAGTTCCAATGAGTATTGGCAACCCTCACGGCTTTAAAATACATTAATTGGACAGAATAGGGTCAACAGAATAAACAAAGTTCCCTGGATTATCTATTATATGTAGCACTTTGCATTACCAAGATGTGAAACTCGTGACCACCCATCCAAACGTCTACGGGACTCTTTATCAGAGCCTGGCCCCAACTTGGCTATGGGGCATCACATATGGCATCTATTCATTTCAAGTTGAGCTTCAATATTGATCCTTTCTTCTACGTTGTCCTCACTCCCTTTTTTTTAAACCAACTTGGGTTTTCTGGAGCCTGTTCGTTTTGGGATTTTGAATTTGGATTTATAGGTAATGAGTGTAGATAGAAATAGAGTAATGATTTGAAATAGGAGTAATGATTGGAGAGAAATAGGGTAATGATTAGAATCAAAAATCCAAAACCCTTAAACGACCCTTAACAATTCTCTAGCTAAGTCACTAATAAGTACTCCCTCCGTCCCCTTTTAAGTATCTTACTTCGTAACTCCAACTTATTAAAAAAATATCATCATTATACATTTCACATCAATTTTTTCCTCTACTTTCCCTACTTTCCCATCATCATTACACTTTTACCCACTAACTTTACAAAATAGACAATTATTAAGGAATAGCCCAAACTGGAATACTGGACTCTGGATAAGGGACGGAGGGAGTAGTTGTTTTGCGCCAGATCATTTGTTAAAATTTTGTATGATTGTTTAAAAAAGATTAATTATCAACAATCGGCATTACCTAAATATTTTTAATGCACTTGAGAAACAACTGTAACAATTATTGTTCTTGATCTTAGCTGTAAATTCAACAAGAATCTTTTTGTTTCTTTGCGAATCGAATTGTCTATTTGGAAGACTAGTCCTCTCCCTATGTCGTTTTTGATTGTATAGGAGGGGTCGCCTTAAAAAAAGACTTAGACGAAGTCAAGTCTTCCAAGGACAAACCAGTGGAGGGAGAGTGTGGGACTTCGGGTTGCTGCTATGTAGTAAGGTACACAGTATCGTGTTGCGTTTCTCCGAACCATAGGATCGTGCGTCCGACGGCTCGAATCTCTTCTCAACAATCAACTATCGATCTGGCAAAAGGGCCCAAAATTCAAGAAAACAGCATGATTTGGTATCCTCTACTTCATCGATCTTTAGATATTTATATATTGTTAACCTTCGACATTGGCCAACAGTGGCGCCTCTGGGAAATTGTGAGCAACGGGTCATTCAAAAGCTTAAATCTTATTTTGCCTCTCAATAACTAACTAAGAGTGCTACACACAACAGTTGTGTAAAACACAACACACAATCAATATCTATCTGTCCATTGTTATAATAAACAGTCAAGATTCACTCAAATTTTTTCCCGGTCCCCGCAAAAGTTATATTTTTCCCTGGAAGATGTTTTTTGAAATTTAGACCGTCCAAATACATCTGGACAGCTAGAATTAGGTGCACAAACAACACAACAGTTGTGCGCATAGCATTTTTTTATAACTAAATTGCAATCGTCCCAAATTTAAGTGTTTCATCAATAAGAGCATCTCCTATATATTGTTACCTGTTTTTTTAAAGGGAAAAGGATAATTTTGAAGGCTCATAGAAGTGTAGGAATAGGTTTAGAGTTTTCTTGATTGGGCTTGTATTGTTATATTTGGGTTTTTAGACCCACATGTGTTTTTGGGCTTGTATTGTTAAATTTGGGAAAAATGACGGCTCAAGAAGTGTTTTAATAATTAATATTCACTAAGGACATACTCAGAACATTGGCGGAAATGTCTTTGGCGGGTATTAATTATCAAAATAAAAAATTACGGGCCGGTCTTCCTTTTTTGGTGGACTTCCCTCGCACTCTAGCCCAATTCTAAAAAGAACGAATAAGGATGGCCCGTTTTTCCCTACCCGGAATACCCCTGGACTTCCCTCGCCCAATACGTACCACAAGGCACCACTCTATGACTATCTTCGTTCCCATCGACTATCTTCGCACCCCAGTCTAGAGAGCTTTCGAATCGAGTCTATAGCTTTCGAATCGAGTCTACTTCATTGTTCGTGTGGTCTCTTTCGTTTACAGAGATTTAGGGTTTCGATACTGGAACGAGATCTTGTTGCAGAACGCTAGCTACAATGGGGAGGAAATGTATGTATTTTCGTATATTATTGCATCCCCCGTGTCTTTGTTCCCGTCGTCTATCTTCATATTGAAGTATTTATGTTTTCATAAGTCTAGCACTTAGAATTGAAAATAGCGCACAAGGTGAATTCATGCTTTATCGAAGTATTCATCTTAGTATTATGTTGATTATGCTGATTATTGAATGCTTAATCCAAAATCACTTCCGGATTATTGCATCCCCTATGTTTTCATAAGTCTAGCACTTGTTTATTTTTTTCCTTGATCATTATGTCTAGCACTTGTTGAAAAGGGGAAGAAAATACTCACTTCTATTTGCTATCTGCTGGTGCTTTTAACGTTTCCGGGAAAAGAGTTAAAGAAAAAAAAAGAAGCAAAAATTCATGTTTGGTACGCTTTCAAATCTTCAGTTCTCATCCTTCCCTTACCTTCTCGGCCTTGATCTTTTTAACAACTCACTATATGGTACCATCCCTCTCACATTGGAAGTCTTTGGAGAGTTATGTATCTTAGATTGCCCACTAACCATCTGGATCTATTCCTTCTGAAATAGGCCAACTGATTAACCTCAGAACCCTTTACGTGAGCAAAAACCAAATAGCTGGCTCTATCCCCCAAGAAATAGGACTGCTCAGCTCTCTCAATGAGCTGAGTTTGTATGCTAACAAACTGACTGGTTCGATCCCTCCTTCAATGAGCTGAGTTTGATGGTTTCACCAGGATGGTCTCACAAAATCTCAAATCATAGACTAGCTAGCTGCTGGTTTCTTATTAATATCACGATTTTGTCATGCCGACATAACTACTGACATTGTTTGGTTATTCCTCGCTCTTGTTTGATTCTCTATTATGGAGGAATCAATACACTAACTAGTTGCATGACTACTATACTTCAATGTTGACGTGATTTTTAAGTTTCTTTGTATTCATTTTCCCAGTTCAAGCATTATCAACTTAGGGTGAAACAAGGCCCTAAAATCAAATAGCAATGCCAATTGCCTCTTATACTTATTTTGCACACTCCCTGATGTCCCATACCATAAATGCACATTACAGTTTCTTTTAAAGGTAAACCACCCCTTCTACGGTTGCCACATTTTGCACTAAACCGTTTGAAATACGTCTTCCGTGAACTCTATGGTGGCTGGCACTGAACCTTTTTGGAATATAATTGCTACTTACGTACCATGCATATATGCATGCTACTTCACTATACTATAGTTTCTACTTACCCTGATTTATGATTTTGGAATTATTTTGTGCATAGATTCTGACTCTTAGTTCCTCTGATCCGTATATATCAAACATCTTCATGAACTCATTTTTATTCAGTCCAATGTGATTTAATTGCGTTTTCTTCGATTATGACTGCCTTTTTCCAAGAGCCTGCGTTTCGATGCAAGATATGACAAAAGGGCAAAGTCCACTTTCACCCCATGTGGTTGTCGCCATGTGTGGATACCTCCCTTATGGTTCAAACTTGAGCACATAACCTACCTGTGGTTTTAAAAATGTGCGAATAGACCCCTATTAGGTGATGGGTGGTGTGGAAATGCAAGTTGGTTCAAGACAAACTCTACCTAGGTTTAACATCTATTGGTATTGTTGCAATATGAGTATATGTATATTTGCGCCAACTGCCAATGCATTCTTAAGGGACTGAAATATTCTCTTTCAATTGTTTTAAAGCTGTGTGGTAGTATTTTGTGCCTTGTAACCCTTTGGACCACATTTCATGTTTAAAAGCATAAATTAGGTTTTATAGTTCCTCCCACTTGTTGTCTGCCAAGGATATTTAAGAAAATATGTTCTGAAATGCAGGAAATTGACAGTGTTAGAGTAATGTCAAAGTTTACATTTCTATTTTGAAAACAACACTGTAAATTGACAGTGTTAGAGTAATGTCAAAATTTTCATTTTTATTTTGAAAACAATACTATAAATTGACAGTTTTAGACTCTCTCATTTGAATTTAGAATGTTATAGCAATTTCACATTCGCAAACACTAAAAATTTTACATTTGGAAACATATGTTACAAGCATTTTCTTGTTGTTCTTGTATGTAGTAGTTCGAGGAAAAGGGAAGGTGAAGCAATTAGATTACATAAGTGATGAAGAAGATACAAAAGAACAGACAAGTGATGAGGAAGTATCAAATCCGCCAAAGAAGTTAAAGACGAAAAAATTGGCGGGAAGAAAACCAATTGAAGTTACTTCATCATCTGTCCCAATGGCTTCACATGAAAGACATGCTCAATCTCAATATGACCTGCGAGTTAGATTGCCAAAATATCAAGGAATCAACATAGAACAAGCTGCGCCTCGATCACAACCTCTTAGAAAGAGACCAAGAATTGTGGTTGAGACTCTAGAGACACAAGCGACTAAAGAGTCACAACACATCGATTTTAATGGATGTAACATGCAAGCGATGATTAGATTAATGAAAGGGTTTCATGTCACTTCTGCACTCAAGGATTCGCTAAAAAAACACCTTTTTGGCATTTGATCAATGCATTTATTGAGGAGAAGGTGAAGAGTGATCATTGTATAAAGTTTGATGAGGTGGTTGTTAAAATTGTAGAGTCGTATGATGCAAATACAAGAACATTTAGATTGGGAAACAAACATGTCAAGCTCGAAAAGGGAAGATGTGAAGTTGATTTTTGGGATTTCATGTGGAAATGAGGAGATAAACCAAGGTTATTGTAAGAAAGAAGATGTGCAGTTAGCAAAACGGCAAGTTGGAAGAAGATGTGGATGATATCGCAAGATTGTTGTGTTTCTTCTCTACAAGCGGCACCACAATCAATTGGGTTTATGTTCGCTATATTGAAGACTTGAATAAGATTAAACAATTTGATTGGGCGGAAGCTATTTGTAAGTACTTGCTGAAATCTTCTCACGTGGAACATAAAGATCCCAAAGAAGTCAAAGGTTCTTCAATTCTATTACTAGTAATTGACAATATAACTCTTTACATTTGTTTGTCCAAAAAATAATTATATGTGTCCTTTTAAGTAGTAATTCTGTTGTGCAGTATTGACTTTGTGAGCATAGCAACATCCTTTTTAAGTAGTAATTATGTTGTGCAGTATTGACTTTGTGAGCATAGCAACATCCTGAAGCAAGAGAGCTCAGATTCTATTCCAAGGTTGCTCAAGTGGAACATTGCAAAGCTGCGGAAAGCGCTCAAAGACGTGAAACAGTTGCAGCAACTCCCAGATGAGAAGGTAACATGGTGGATAATCGTTCATATTTGATTTTAATGTTCATAAGGCAACCTATCTATGACGAAACTTCGTGGTTTAATGTGATTTAATGGCATTGCCTCTTTGTAGGTAAAAGATGGAACACTTGAACAAACCATTGAAGAAAAGTTAATTATGAATTTGAGCAACATGAGGTTCAGCAAGATCAGGTTCAGCAAGGCGCTAGGGAGAAAGATGAAGTCAACCAACATGAGAAGGTAACATGGTGGTTAATTGTTCATATTTGATTTTAATGTTCATAAGGCGACCTGTCTATGACGAAACTTCATGGTTTAATTTGATTTAATGGCATTACCTCTTTGTAGGTAAAAGATGAAACACTTGAACAAACCATTGAAGAAAAAGTTGATTCTAAATTTGAACAACATGAGGTTCAGCAAGATTAGGTTCAGTAAGATGTTGGGGAGAAAGATGAGGGGGAGAAAGATGAATTTTCTGAAGTTGAGAATGTGCCTAATAGTTATGGGTTGGATGATTTCGAGACTCCCACTGATATGTTTCAGTCTCCATTGTGCTCGAGCGAAATAGATGAATCACAGCCGATTAGTTTCAGACGTGATGAAGTGACCTCTCCCAAATATAATTCGGATTCAACTCTTGAACCTAATACATTAAGTGGGAAATCACTACCACAAGAAGAAGAGAATGCTTGAAGAAACTTGTGGATAACATATTAGATGATTCAAAGATGAATGCACTTGCCATGATTGACGAATTGAGGAAGGAAAAAGACTCAATTACGAATGACATGACCACAAAGATCGAACGTTTGGAGAATGAAAAGAAGCAGATGGAGATTGAGAAAGAATCGATTTGCGAGCCTCTCAATGACGAGATTGCAAAATTGAAGAAATTGGTGGAAAGTCAAGACAAACAGATTGTAATGTTGAAAGATGTTATGAGGAAAGGCCCACTCACAATGATGCATGAACTCAAGAACCAGAAACAATCGTTAGAGAAGGATCTGATTGAGAAGGTTAAAAGTCTAGAGAAGGAAAAGAAGCAATTGGAGCTTCAAAAATTGAAAATACAAGAAGACAATGACATTGTGCTACAATCTAAAGATCAGCAGATTACAACATTTGCAAGAAAAATTGAAGAAATAGAAGAGGAAATGAAGAATCAAATCCAGAATGTTGACAAACAAAATAAGAAGCTGTGTTTGGTAAAGGACAGATACATACAGACACTTTTGAACAAAGCCAATGTCCTCGAGAGGCAAAAGGCTAAACAACAAGACGTCAACAATGTATTACAAATGCAAATTGACGAGTTCAAAATTCATGAGGTAACACAACACTATGCTGATGAGACCGAGGGCATAGTGCATCAAGTAACGCAAAATGCAACTCTTGAGAAGATCCGAAGACTTGAACATGAGAAGGAGGAGCTTGAATTGGAACTCTTAGATATTAGAGTGCATGAAGAGAGACAGAAACGCAAGGTAGAAAAATCTTTGATCTCTCCAAATTCGAACATAATAGCACTCAAGGCAAGAGAAAGAAAGAAGAACACAGATGCGGACTTTGTCTATGAAGACCTAAAGAAGAAGACGAAGACTGGAAATGAACTTTTCTTAGATGTAGATGACTTAGTCGAGTCTTAAGAGGACGAAAGAGAAAAAAAGAAACTAAGAAAGTTGAAGGCAAATGCTGAGGTACCAAAGTTTTTAAGTCATGAAAGTTGGATGGCGATTGAAACACTTTGGAATACAGCAGACATCAGGTAAAAAAAATTAGTCTTATTTCTGTGTAATGTCAAAATAATGCGGAGTTTGGAGACTTTTGACAAGTTATTTTTCTTTTGCAGTACTGTAGTATGGTCTTCGAAAGATGAACTAATGTATGTCACAGCTCATGACATACAGAAGATGGTGTTTGAATCAACATTATCAACCCGGGTAATGTTTAAATTTTATTGGTTAACTGTACAGATACTGCTAATCGCAGATACTTTGCTAACTATACGGATTCTGTTCTTTTATACAGTCTGTTGATGCTTACCTGAATATCCTTACGCAACAACACGTAGACCAACAACCGACGTTCATATTGGAAACGCAACCAGCCAACTCTTTTGTGTTTCCCAGTTTTTTTGTTGCAAGACACTAGTAGTGAACTCGTGATATACATTGGCCTTATACTTCTTTCTGGTGATTTCATACATATCTGTTTTTGATGAGTTAATGTAATTTCCTTTCACCTTAAGATCCGTTTTATTGCTTTGTAAATAGTCAATCCTCAATGACAAACAACCAATCAAAGTGAAGAGGATTCTTGATAAGATGATGCCAAAGGCCGTATATGCAACTTTCCTGCTTTTCCCCATAATTCATCAATTCCATTGGACATTGCTAGTGCTTCATAAAGATGAAGGAAAGTGGATATTCTATAATTCTTTGTTTAAACGGCATCGAAAAGATTTTTACTGTGAGACAACAAATAATTTGGTGAGCAAACATCTATCATCTTTTTCCTGTTACACATTTATGTTTTGAATGCTAAACATGTTTACATAAACTACATAGAGAAAACTTATTGTAGACTATATCTATGGTCATTCCAAATCAAGTGCTGGTAAAGTTATCGGTAACACAGTCCACATTGAGCAATTTTCTCTGCAACAACCGGTTGGATTGTAAGTACTACAAAATCTCAAACCTATTCTTTTTTTTCTATCAATGAATGACCAACAATAAGATATCATGGCACAATTATATTGTTGCAGTGTTGAGTGTGGGGTCGTCGTTATCTTCTTGATGAAGCAATATTTGATGAACCAAGAACGGAGCAAAGTAATTAGTATTGAGAATGTAGGAAAACAAAAGCCAAGATGATACTTGCTTTTTTTAGTGACCAAAGCAAGTCGAGTACTTCAAACGTTCCACAACCAGTACAAAACCTCAAGCAAATTGCAGAATCTTCAAAGGCTCTGAAACCACAGTTCAAGCATTATCAACTTAGGGTGAAACAGCATTATCAACTTAGGGTGAAACAAGGCCCTAAAATCAAATAGCAATGCCAATTGCCTCTTATACTCATTTTTGGAAGGATTTTCTCTGAGAAAAGAAGGTATATATTACCACAGTTAGATTGTTATGGAAATGGTATAGCCACCTCGTTGTGCAGTTAATGTTGAAACAAGCATATCCTTTTGCTCTTTAATGTTGGACAGACACACAAATAGTATATATTTTGATGCTCATCCTTGACATGAATTTTATGAGAAGGGTTATAGTATTTACCCTCTCGGGGATCATCGGGGTAGTTGCGAAGGATAAGAGGCGACAGTCTGTAAGTACCCTCCAGGATTCTTCTCTGAATATCTATCACTTTTTCTAGACTCAATTCTGAAAAGTAATTAATAATCTTTTAGATAATGAAATGATATATCAATTTCACATGCTAGATTATACAATGAACAAACAGAATAATCATGATTTGATTATTCTAGTAGTCTCCATACCTGTTAGTGTCCAATTCATGATTTGATTCCTGTCAATATGCCGATTCATCAAAGTATACGAGAACATAGATTTATGATAACCCATCCTAGTAATTTATCTCATATTGGTTACCATCGTTGTCGCAAAGAACAAAATTCTTGAACTGAACTGTCATTTCCAATCTCATCTTTCTCGTTCTCTCTATCACTGGTACTAGTAGGAGTCAGATTCTGTTCCTGTGGCTCTCGCAACTCAGAGATCATATTATTACATTCCGTAGAATTACCATGACCTGTATTCGTAGAATATGAGCAGGTCAAGCTGGCGGCTTTCATTTATGGTAAAATACACCAATTAAGGCCTGGCTCCCGACCCGTAGTTTGAGGTTGGCTACAAACCATAATTCGAATATAGATAGACATACGCAAATTTGGTATATTGTATTTTCTCTGTGTTTAGTCCTTCTGGGTGTAGAACATTGGCTCATGTGTCCAATGGGGGCACCATCTGACTGTACCCAGTTCAGATTCTTCAGAAGTCACCAGCTTTCATTGGCGGGAAGCTCGACTGAAAGAGATCTTCCTAGTTGACGATAATGGTCAACCTGACACGACCGTTGTGGGTCAAATAGAATGAATCCTATATCCCTTCTATTTTGTTTACTATGTTGGAAGAGTTTTGTTAAGTTGCTGGTTGATCTGTTAAAACTAATGGAATTGACAGAGCACATCTTGTCTTTTGGAAGTGACAGCTCTAACTGTTTTGTAATTTGGTATTGTAACCAGTTTGACATCATGGATTTACTTCTCTTGTAGGCAGCTTTAACTATTTGGGGAAGCCCCACATTTTAGTTACCATTCTTGTGTTCTCTTGCTTCTGGTTGTTTTGCTGCGTTGGAAATTTTGCTTTGTGGAAATTTTCATTCTTGTGTTCTCTTGCGTTGGAAATTTCCATTTTAGTTACCATTCTTGTGTTCGCCCAGCTAACTCTTCATGGAAACTAGGATTAATTTTTGTAAATGATGGGTAGATTGATGTATTCACCATTTGGTTCCCTTCCCTGTATGGCCATCTCTATTGATTATGATGCCATAACATTCTTACTACGTCTTTCCTTTATATCTCTGGTTGCAGCAAAAGTTTCTTGAACTTTTCTGTAAGGAGGCACATGCCTGTGCTCTTCTGGATTCTAATAACCAGGTTTGGTACAAGCACCTATGTAAGTGCTCTTGTGGTACTCTATAACTTTATGGCCTGGCATGTGCATTTGCTTTGATTATTTCGTTATTATAGAAATACTCTTTTTATCATGAGGCATGATGTGTGATGGGTTTAAGGAAAGGTTCCAGCTTCCAATCATGATAGTAATTATTTGTTGTGGTTCCTCCAGTGTTGCAAGTTATACTGTAACACACAAAATTTCAAGGGTCATTATGAACCTATCGATAAAGCCTCTAAATGCAACTTTGTATATCCTCACTGGAAATGGTATATTTATACAGTTCTTGGAAGTTGACTGGGTAATTCCTATGTAGTTAGATATTTTGACTTAATTTAATTAAATACCTTCATCCTAGAAAAGCTTCCCATGAGTTGATACTATTTTCTGTTTCCTTTATTTTGTTTTTTTGAACTAATCTTGGAACATTCAAGTGGCTATAAAAATGGGCATTGTTTGGGTTTTCATTATCCAAGAAGTTATTCGAGTAATTATCCATAGTCGATACTACATTTTGACTTGTTTGACCTTATAGTCATGTATGAATTGAAACTTCATTAGTGATTATCATGTGTATTTCAAGAGTGAGTATCTTGTGTTCTTACTAGGTGACATAGTACCTCATGAGTTTAATCAAGGAAGTGAAGTTGAACCTCTTGCTAAATTTTATGGGTTTTAAACTGGGAAGCGTCCCACATGAAATTCTGTTAGTTTTGGCTCATAGTTCCTGTTTTGATAATGTTCGTTCAATAATAATCAAGAGATCTTTCCTAGTACCGACTTGGATCCTGGATTATTGGAAACCTCTAGGTGCATAAGAAAATTCATTTTCATGGCATTTGAACTTGACAACATATGAACCATGTACGAGTACATTTTTTTAATAGAAACCATGTTTCAAGCAGCATTCAGACTAACAAATCTTTGTCATTGCCACAAAGGTTTCGATTCAGTTGCTCATATTAGAATTTGATACATCCATTTCGAGTTGTGCTAAAAATGGTGTTATTGGTTTTTCTAAGAATCTTTGTTTCTGTTGTTTCAGCCTCAGTTTGTTCATTAAGCGAAAGAGATTCGATTTTCTATTAGGTAAGTTTACCTTTCCATTCAGTACTACCTGTATATCTGAAGTTCCCCAACAATTGAAAGTAACCATTATTTATTGCCCGTGCATTCAGATACTGTCCCTGAGAAAGTGAAAGCCGAGGATGCCCTGGCGGAGATGTCAGTAGCAGAGACATGACAAAGCCAGAGTGGATACTCTGCCGGTTCCTCACCTGAGCTAACATGGGGTTCACCATTCATCTGTAGGTTAGTTTTTGATTTTGCCAGCTCGGGGGAGTATCTTGGAACTCTTATGGGTTACGAAGGGCATTCGTTTTGATAGAGGAGCCTTATATCTATATATAATCCTCTTGAATGCTTGTTCTACATAAGTTTGTGCTGTGTATCATTGAAGGGATGTTCTAACAGAAGTTTATACTAGGAATCAGAATTTTATACTATGAATCAGAATTTCTGGGAAGTTGGAATCTTCGACGGTTACCACTATTTTCTCAGTCTCTAAATTTTGTCACAAGAGGGGTTAATGCTTTGATAGTGATGTTGAGGCTGACCAATTTGAATTTTTAATTTTTAATTTTTTTTTTTCAATTTACAAGCTAGCTAAGTGGTTGAGTGCTTTTTCTAAGTTCACTTAAATTTCAAAACCTCAGATAGCTGTACATGAAATTGATTTAATTCCTTGTACTAAAAGTCCCATAGCATCAACTGTGTGTCCTGCTTTGAAATACATATTTACTAGGCATGAAAAGTCTTAAGACTCGAGCATAGGTAATTTTGGATTTCATTCGCCAACCAGCCAGCGGGGAACACAACTGGTTTCTCTTTATGTATGTGTGTTCAGGCGGCCCTTAAAAGCTCATATGTACTTAAAAGCTCAAGGATTACTCGATTTTGGGCTTCTTTAGGTGGATATTATGAACATCGGCCTTAATTTACACACTCCCCAACTAACAAAAAATCTTTGGTTTGAGATCTTTGGGCCAGAATTTCATCAAGGCAGTTGTAGGGAACAGACTCTCTTTTTTGTGCCATCTTTTAGTTACTATTCTTGTGTTCTCCCAGCTGACTCTTCCTGGACCTTGAGGAAAATTTTTGGTTTGAGATCTTTGGGCTAGAATTTCATCAAGGCAGCTGTGTAGGAATGGTAAGGATACCTTTCTTTGGTTGGATAATTGGCACACCATGGGTCCTTTGTTTCTAAAATTTGGAAGCAGGGTGATGTTTAATCTAGGTAGGTCTCTTGGGGCCAAGTTGGACTCTATTATTGATAATGGCAGGTGGAGATGGCCTCGGAGGAGGAATGCAACTATTATAGAAATTGTGGATAGGACAACCTGGCAGGTGGCATGTGCCCAGGTTGTCTTTTACTTTGTGGGTAGCTCTTCTAGGAAGATTATCCGCTAAAGACAAGTTGCGTTCATGGGGGTATGGACCCAAATTGTGTTCTGTCATGGTGGGGTGGAAGACCACAAGCACTTATTTTTTTATTGTTCTTTTTCTCAGTTGGTTTGGTGGACTGTTAAGGATTGGAGTGGTTGGGGGCATGCTTTCAGGGGTTTGGATTCTGAGATTGAATGGGGTGTAGTTCATTGCTAGACTGAAATCTGTTATGTCAACACTGTCAATTTTACACTACCCAAACACTGCCTACTTTAAACTACGCAAAGAGTTTTTTGTTTTTTGTTATGTCAACACTGTCAATTTTACATAATGCAAGCATGGAACGTGCTAGGGTGTCTCCCCCCTTGTCTGGGGGACACCGCATCTCCCCTTTTCTTCACCGTCTGATTCATTACAACCGTCCAAATAAAGAAAGAGAAAAAACTGGCTTCAAAGTTAGCCGGTCTTTTTTCGGGGAAAAAAAAGAAACAAATAGTTAACAACCATAGTTGTCACGCCCTCGATTTTCAACATAATTAAATAATACATTTCAATAAAAGAGAAACCTCGCATATCAAATTCATTACCCAAAGGAGTTCCCACCTGTTTAATTTACAAACAAATCCTTAAGTTTAGATAATTACAACTTAGTCAAAATAAAAATTCAGGAGTAATTGGTTACAAGACCAACTTTAACAAAATGATATCTTCAGAAAATATGGCGTGATAACCAATGATGTCAGCTTCCAAAAGTCTTGTACTGCCAAGCACACAATGCATGCAATCTATCACCCGATGTTTGAACCTGAAAAAAAAAGATTTGGTTGAGCTACACTAGCCCAGTAGAAAATTCTAATCTCAAGCTATATGTAATTTGAATGAATCATACACCGAGAATGAATGAGCATTGACAGATACGCCTATAGTACATGTGACTACCAACAAGCTGCAAATTATCATCTAAGGGTCCTAGACTTCACATAAATGTCACTAGCCGTTTACTTCTTCGACTAACTATATTAATAAACGCACGTCGCTCCACATTTATCTATTATCAATTCAAACATCTTATTATTCGTCGTACAGTGCCACAATTTTTCTCGTGTCCACATTGATCTTCATTAAATCCCTCTATTGTAAAACCTTTCTTTTCCTTTAATCCGGTATTTCCCATCAATAGTCACTAGGGTCACCTCGGGTCTAGTTCCCTCGAGTGCAAGGTCACCCCGAGTCTTTTCCCTTAATAATGAAAATAATCAGTTGGGGTCATCTCGGGTCTAGTTCCCTCGAGCGCAGGGTCACCCCGAGTCTTTTCCTCCAATAATATGAATCAGTTGGGTCACCTCGGGTCTAATTCCCTTGAGCGCAGGGTCACCCCGAGTCTTTTCCCTCAATAACGACCACTTGGGTCACATCTCGCCCTTTTCATAATCATCATCATTTCATAACCAACTTCATCATCAATCTATTGATTGTCACAAAACTCAATTAACCACTACATAATTTCCAAACATATGTGTTCGTGCCTTTTCATTAGTTTACAAATTTGAATCAGACACAACATATTAAGTATACCTATACAATCCTACGATACTCTATCCAACGATTTCTACACTTAAACCTCATAGAAAGGGTGCCAAAAGGATTTGAAAGACTTGACGAGTCGTGAGGACACCAATCATTTATCATCTTAAACGGTTCTTTCACAACAAGCATTCTAAACAATCCACCAATCCACCATGTTCATTACATTTCCAAACGTGCCAAACTATTACCCATGCCAAGACTTCGACTAATTCATTAATACACGCCTTCTCATTTAAGCATACCTCAATACCACACATCCTCACCGTTCCTCTACGTACACTCCTGTACCATCACAGGCCACATATTAACCCACAATTAGACTCTACGATGCCCGGTTATCAAGTTTCCATACTCGGAGTCCGTAGAGCATGTACTAAAGGAATCTAAGAATTTTACGAGTCGAGAGACAGAACGGATTGCAATACTACTCGCCGAATCCCTAGACATGTTCACTCTAGTCCATTGGATGCCACTCTAAGTGAGAAACGCGTAATACTCTCCAAAACACTTGGAATGATGAGAAAACAAACTCATTAGGGTCAATAAAAGGCTTCGACATGTGAGTTGAAAAATATCGAGAAGCAGCTGAAAGATACTGCAGCAGTTCAAAGAAGCAGCTGAAGGAAGCAGCTGAAAAAAAGAAGCAGCTCAATCTCCTACCGGTAGAACTTGACCCGGTAGGCAGACAATTCCTACCGATAAATTCGAGCTTGACCCGGTAGGCAGACAATTCCTACCGATAGAACTTGAATACGTAGAGCAGATAAATTCAAGCTTGACCCGGTAGGCAGACACTTCCTACCGATAGCAGCTCAAAGAAGCAGCTGAAGGAAGCAGCTGAAAAAAAGAAGCAGCTCAATCTCCTACCGGCAGAACTTGACCCGGTAGGCAGACAATTCCTACCGATAAATTCGAGCTTGACCCGGTAGGCAGACACTTCCTACCGATAGAACTTGAATACGTAGAGCAGCTTGTTGAGCAGCTTTTGAGCTGCTGCTATACGTTTGAGCTGGTTGGAGAAATTTTTCAATCGTTCTCCCGGTAGGTAAAAAGCTCCTACTGGTAGGGGAAAGGTTTTCTGGTCAAAGCAACAATGTTCTACCGGTAGGGAGGACGAGCCTACCGGTAACTGAAAAACAGCCGATTCTTACAACAACAACAGAATTTCGATCCAAACTTAAACTTGACATTACAAGCACGATCTCAAGCACAAAATCACTCATAAAACATATAAAGAAAGGTAGAATTCCCTACCTCGAGTCTGGAAGGCGAAACCTCGAAGTGAGTGCAAGCCCTAGACTCCGAAACCTTGAATTCGGCCGAATACTCCTGTCTGAGCCAAACCCAACGAACTACGAGCTCCAAATCACGCGTAGAAGGTGGAATGAAGGCTAATCTTCATGGGTTTTAAATTTTGGAGATGAGAATTTGAGAGATGGAGAGAGAGAACCGGGAGAGAGAGGAAGAACGGGAGAGAAAATGAGATGGGTTATGGGAATTATTTTCCCCTGGCACACACACTTATACACACATGCACCTATCACACTAACACCCACATCTTTCAAACATTTGCACATTGGCCCACGACTATAATTCTCACATTAAACCATTATTTGTCCACTTATAAAATGTTAAAATTTAAAAGAAATTTACGGGTCTCTACAATAGTTAACCACGGTAACTAACACAGCTTCTTCATCTTCATCTCCTGCTACCTTCTTCCATTGTTCCTTGTGAACACTAGATTTCCGTCTCCCTCTCCGACGATGTCGCGGGTTCATTCCCTCCAGCGACTATCTCTTTCGTTTCCCCTATCCTGACCCTTTTGTCTACAATGGTAAATATATCCCTCTTTATTTAATTTATTTTCCTGAATCCAGTCGGTTTTAATGGTGTAGCGTATTTTTGAGTTGATATTTAACTTCATCTTCATCTTCATCTCCTGTATTTTCCTCTCTCTCTCTCTCTCTCTCTCTCTCTCTCTCTCTCTCTCTCTCTCTCTCTCTCTCTCTCTCTCTCTCTCTCTCTCCTGTGAACTCAGATTTTGTTCCTGCATTTTTTAGATATACAGTTTTATTTGCCGAATTTTTTCCAGGTTGTTAAAAACAATTCAGCGATTGTTACTTATGTGAATGTAGTTCGTATGCCAATGTAGTTTTGTTTGATATGTATCTTGGGTTGTGCTGTTTATTTTATTATGAAACCGAAAATTGGGGTTTTGTGATTAGGGTTCTTATTTCTGATATAGTAGTAGGCAGAAAAATGGGGGTTTTATTTCTGTTGTGGGTTATGCGCTGGGCTAGGGCAAGGTCAAGTATGATAGGTTGCTAGTTTTACATGGATACCTTTTTTTACAACATTGTAGTGGTGACAAGTTCCAGATCTATGTTTGCTTCCAAGTGTGTTAACTTTTTAGAAATCTCAATGAAGTAGTTTGTGGAGTATTTTGTTATCGTATCATAGGCAACCTAACTGCCAATGAACTAGAGAAAGAGGTAGAAAGGCTATTGAGGTTATTATGATTAGTTATAAACTTGTTTTAATGTTTCTTCATCTGCAACATGGGTGTGTAAGACAAGTGTTTAAGTAATGCACTTTACTTACAGGACATCTTTACCTATGTTTATGATTTATTTAGGTGTGTGATGGGAACTCTCAATCCCAATTGTGATTCGAATTCCAACTCTTCCCCTACTAGGGAAGATCGTACGAATACATTTGTAGGCAATGATGTTGATGGAAAAACGGAAGGGGAAGGGTCAATTTCTGGTGCAGGTGATATTTTTCGTTTGCTCACTGGTACTAAAATTGTGGGAATGAAATTTAGTTCTGAAGATGAGGCAAGTAAATTCTACAATGCATACGCAAAGGCGATGGGATTTGGCATACGCAAATCTAGGAGTAAACCCAGAAGAACAATGATAGCTGTATAAGATGTCGGACTTGGGTCTGTTCCAGGGAAGGTAAAAGACAAAAGAAACATTTGCAACGGGTTGATCTGATAAGACGTCCCAAAGCTGAAACTAGAATTGGTTGTGGGCCGAAATTCTGGGTCCGTTACTTGTCAAAAACCCAAAAGTACATTGTTACACACTTTATTAGTGTGCACAACCATCTGTTAGCTACAGAGCATTGTGTTCCCTTCTTGCGGTGGCACCGATGTATGAATGATGCGGACACAGCTCAGGCCACGGCCATGCGGAAGGTAGGCATAAAGCCAGACCAAATTTTGGACTATATGACATGTCAGTTAGGAGGTTTCCAAAATTTGGGGTTCACTGCAAAAGATTTACGCAACAAAATGGACAAGTGTCGTAAAGATGAAATAAAAAATGGAGATGCTAAGGGTGCACTAGGATACTTGTCTGCTCAGGATGCCACTGATCCTTTGTTTTTTTTCAAGTACAAAGTTGATGAGGAAGACCGGTTGGAGACACTCTTTTGGGCCGATGGGAGGTCTAGGATGGATTATGCTGCATTTGGAGATGTGTTAGTGTTTGACATGACTTATTGGACCAATGCTTACAAGAAGCAATTTGTCATACTGGTAGGTGTTAGTAATCAGTTTGTGACAACCATATTTGGATGTGCGCTGTTATAGAAGGAGAGAGAGGAGATGTACAATTGGGTTCTTGAAATGTTTATGGAGGCTGTGGGTGGTAAATGCCCCATCTCAGTGGTCACCGATGGTGATTTGGCAATGCGAAAAGCAATTAGAAACATATTTCCAGATGCAAGGCATCGCCTATGCACGTGGCATTTAGAGAGAAATGCTGCTAAAAATGTTCACAAACCTGAATTTGTTTCTGACTTTACACATTTGATGCTAATGGAATGTGAGGTTGAAGAATTTGATAGCCTTTGGGCTGACATGGTATCGCATATGGGCTAGAGACAAATGCTTGGGTATTGGAGATGTATAGGGACCGGGCAAGATGGGCTGAGGCATATCTCCTTGGGCATTTCTTTGCCGGCATGAAGAGCACTCAGCGATGTGAAGGTATGAATCGTTATTTGCATCAGTTTTAACAGTGAGGCTAAGGCTGTATGAATTTGTTGAACAGTACCACCGAGGGTTGGCTAGGATGCGAGTTGCTGATGCACGAGTTGAGACGGCAACGAAGCATAGTACCCCTGTCTCGATCACGGCATTGAAAAGTCTAAAGCAGAATGGAGCTGAGGTGTACACCAAATATATTTTCAAATTGTTTCACGATGAAATACAGCTCGCGTCTCCATTGATTGTGGCACGTCGTGTTGATGAGTTGAGGCATCGTTTGTACTTCATTGAGATGTAGTCACATTCAGAATCCAACTGAACGGTTGAGTATTATCCAATGGATAGCAGAATGAAATGTTGTTGCATGATGTTTGAGTCTTTTGGTCTACCTTGTTGCCATATGATTGTGGTGATGAAATATGAGCACCTATTGGTGATTCCCCGTAGTTTACTCATGCGAAGATGGACAAGGAGTGCTCGACCTGCGTCCCAACTACCAACTGTTCCCCAAATTTCTCGTACTTTAACCCACACTGCCCGGTATGGGATTTTGAGCTCCGGGTACAATTTGTTATCATTCTATGCGTCGCACGCACAGGACTCATTTGAAGATGCGAGGGAATTGGAGCACCAAATGACTTCCTGGATGAGAAAGCGTTGGGAGATGGGAAATAAGAAAGAGTGCAGGGCTGAGGTTGGTGAAGCAAGTTCTGCCCAAATTATGTTTGGTGTGGGTGATCCACTTGTGGTGAAGACCAAAGGCAACCCAGGGAAGAATGCTAATGCCCCAAAATCTTGCAAGCCTAGGAAATGTAGGCACTGCAAGTTAGTAGGCCACAACAAGCAAACATGTCAAAAGTTGTCATCAAACCGTCCAACTTTTGAGTGACTAAGTTGTTAATTCTTTGGTTCATGTTGATGAACTAAGTGTGAAACAAGTAATTTCTCTTATTGGGGGAATGTATGACTATTATCCTGCCAAATGGATCCTTTAAATCGATTAATTACCTGCTGTACTAGTAAATTGAGTTTTGGGTCATCTGTTATAGGATTTGTATCTCGTTCTTTTCACACTTCTCCCATGTAGTGAAATTTTACATGATGTTAATTTGCTGGTATGTGTCATTTTCATGTGTTTTGGGTATGAAGCATAGTAGTTTAATAGTATGTGATGGAGCATAGGTATTGTAGAAGATTTTTTTTTTTTTTTTGATATCTACACTTCTATTCATACACATGGAAGTTCCAATAACAATTTTAAGTAATTATTTAGTAAACTAATCTTTTGCCTGCTCTTTATGTGTAGTGCATTGCAGTAAGTAATTTGTGGAATATATTTCAATGAAATTCCAATGTGTAAGTGTCAATGGTACATAGCTTATTGTATGTGGCTCTCTTATCCCTTCAAGTAGTGCTATTATTTGAGTTAGTAGTTTGGATTGTGCGGTCTTGACTATGAGCTTACATGTATATATATTGGTGTATGAATTGGCTTATGACCAATAGAGTTTGCCTATCTGAAATGAAGACTGTACCATTTATTATGAATTAAATGGGGTATTTCAAATTTGTGTGGATGTCTGTGGGTTACTTTTGAGCATGCATTGTGTGTTTCAGCATATGAATGCTTTACTATGCTTTACTAAATGATATTGTGTTTGGGTCTTGTAGCAGAGTAACAAAGAATGGTATGTCTCTCTTTGGTGAACCTCCAACGTTCATCTCTCTCCGTCTGTCTCTCTCTCCCCTCACGCACACACCCGCACACACACAGAAGCATGCACACATGAAATTGCTTAGGCCCTTGAAAATTTTGCATGTCCATGTACGATTTGTAATCATTCAACCAGTTGATTCTTTTGTGTAATAACTTGTTTGTACATGTGATTCATATGTATGTGAGTAGATGTTATTTGAAAGGAAGATTTGATTGTATTGTTGCAAAGTATAATTATATTGTCCTTGAAACTGTTGCATGTCCATCCTGTTTACAAACTATAATTGTATTGTTGTTGGAGATGTATGTACTTATCTTATTGGAAGGAAGATTTGATGCAGTGGTTGATAGTAATTGAAATGCTCCCTTTCAGGAAATAGTTGACCCTACTGATCGTGTGTTATGATCGTATTACATTCTGCAAGTGAATTTGCAAAGATGGCAGGAAAAAGGAAAACTCCCTCATGTGATTCTCCATTACATATATCTAAACGACTAGCTATTACGAACATTATGACTACATCATCATTGGACCAATCCACGGATATGGACTGTGATGTGAATGTATGCACTGCTGGTCGCTCTAACAAAATGAGTAAAAGATTGACTCATGCTAGAACTAAGAATGATGATCATTGTAAGGAAAGGGGCAAGAGATTGTCTCATGCTGATAGTGATAGTGTACGTAGATCTAAACAACTAGCTATTAAGAACGGTATCAGTACATCATCATTGGACCAATTCACTGACAGGGACTATGATGGGAAGGTATGCACTCCTGGTGGCCCTGACAAAATGAGTAACAGATCGACTCATGTTGAGATTGAGAATGATGGTGACTCTGAGGAAAGGAGCAAGAGATTTTCTCATGGTGATAGTGATGGTGATTGTGAGGAAAGGAGCAACAGATCGTCTCATGGTGAGAGTGAGAGTGATGGTGACTTTGAGGAAATGAGCAATGCTGAGAGTGAGAGTGATGGTGACTTTGAGGAAATGAGCAATACTGAGAGTGAGATTGATGGTGACTTGGACTATGGACCAATCAAGCGTCCAAACCTTGGTTCGTTTGCAAAACGGTCAGTCATTGAAGAGAGAAGTGTGCTCTTGGGGAGTTGGAAAAAATTACGTGCATTTCGGAAATTGTTAAAAAGTTGGGGCTATAGGGGATTTGTAGATATAAAAGCAGGGCGAATTGGACCCCTATGAGGGAGTTCTTTGCGGGTATAAATGCTTACAAGGTAAACACGACAGAGAGGGTAATGGTCTCTATGGTACGGGGGATGAAGATTAAGATAACATCAGACTTACTTGCAAAATTTAAACGTATAAGATGACCTTTTCCCACTGAAAAGCAATACCCCTACCTATCCGATGTTGAAAGGCCAAGTTATCACGATATTTGGATGACCCTTTGCCTGGATGTTGGCCATCGGACGGTGAGCCCAAAATTCTTTTGAATGGCTTGAAAAAAGACTTTGTTGTCCTCCACCATATTTTTTGGTGGAATGTGTACCCAAAGCCCCCACGACGTTCGCTGGATATTGACCAGGCTGCGTTGCTTCATGCAGTATATAAAGGGGTCAAGCTGGATATTGGGAGGATGTGGTGGGACACTCTATATGCTGCTTTCACAAACAACCATCCTACTGCATCTCTCCCTATTGGGATATTGCTCACACGTTTCATGTATGCATGCAAAGTACCTATCCTAGCGGGAGACAAGTTGGCAGATAAGAAAACAACACATATTGGTCGGGGTACAATAGGCAAATCTAAAGGCCAAAGCAAGATTCATCGGATCGTGAACAACCCTGTTTCGCTCGAAGGCATTCATGACATGATTCTAACTGTCCAAGAGAACCAAATAGAGTTTTATCAAATGCTGAAGAAGGTGGTGCGCATTGTGTGTCGCAATGATGATCCTTCAGATGCAGATACGTTGGATGATGAATGATGGCGAAGGGGCTTGATGGAATTTGTAGTAATTTGCTATGTTAGCAATCCTAGTATGTGGTGTTTTTGGTTAGTAAGTGTTGATGCATAAGTATTCACTGGATAGTTAGTTTTGTGCTGTCGTTTTTCAAGATTATGGATATTTTTTGGGCTTGTTAGACTGCTGAATCTTGAACTTATTTAAGAGGTTTTGAGGTTGTAAAAGTCCTGAATTTTGGTGCTGCTTCCACTGATCATAGTTTGTCAATGTGTTGGATTGTTGGAATAGATCCAATATATCAACCTCGTTTTGGTAATTATGTGTTGTTGGATTGTTCGAATAGATCCATTATATGAACAAGGTTTTGTGATTGTTGGATTGTTGTAATGAAGTAATTAATTATGTATTTCTATAATTAACAACCAAGTAATTTGCACGTAGGAGATGAACCTTCAATGCTGTTGTAGCACCCTCCCCAATGACTGATTGGGTGATCGATTGAAATTTTGGACCTCCTCCACAATGAATGATTGGGTGATCGATTGAAATTTTGGACCTCCTCCACAATGACCGATTGGCTGATCGATTGATATATGGGACACTACCTCCACAATGAGCGATTGGCCAATCGATTGATATATGGGAATTGTTTCAATAAAGTTGTAATTAGGATAAATTCGCTTGATTTAGGGGTTGTTTGTCTTAATAAGGCAATGTCCTATTTTCTGTAAAAACTTTCTAACTTAATTCGTCATTTGTTTAATTTTTTGCATGTTTTTTTGGATTATTGCTTGTAATGACGGGAGGAATTTACGAAGTGGAAAATTATGTTATAGAAATCCAATTTTGCATGTTCTATTTTTGAAAAATAGGTCTTCATCGTAATTTCAATTTTGTATGTTTCATATCCCTCTTCTCATTAAGAAAGAATAATCCACCAAAAAACAAATTGACCAAAAACTATAATGAGTACGCCAATAATTTGATACTGGAGTACGCGTATAATGAGTACGACAATAAGGAAAAAAATAACCATTTAAGGCAACAACCCTTAGTCTCACGACTCTCACCTCACCAATTTCCCAAATTTCCTTCGGTATATTGCCCAAAATGGACAAAATGGCGCATTCCAAATGTGCGTATTAATTAACTTAATTAATTAACCATACGGCATCGTATTCAGGTGCTGATCTACCCCCTTGTTCTCCTATCGCGCGTTCCCTTTTCCCATTCAACTCTATATCGCGCATCCCGTTTCTCCGCCACCTCTATCGCAGACTCATGCGCTACGCGTTCTTTTCAAACTCAAATAGCTCACCAACCTCTCATCACCACAACGGACGTGCTCCCCTCCATCCTTCTCCTCGTCGTTGTTCTCACTACCCTCACTGTAAGTCTCGTTGTTGTCTCTCTGTCATTCTAAAATGCTTGTATGTATATGTCTGCGTGTCAAGATAGATAGATAGATATCATATGTATAATAATATATATACATATCTTATGGGGTTGGTTGTATGCTTCTTGTTTGTGTGTACGTAGGGTTTTGGAAATTGAGAATGGAAATAGTACTCCAAATCGGGGAATGAGGGAAATAGGCTTTGTGAAGTATGGTTGAAATAAATGTTGAATTTTGGTTTACAAAGGTACTTAAAGTGATTTGGTAGTAAAAATTCAACTGATTTGGAGTTTGAAAACTCAATTCCATCCCTTGCTTTGGTTGTGTTGTCCCTTGTTGTGGTGTTACAACTGACGTCTCGTTGAACTGAACATTACGTTGGGTTGGGTCGTCAATAAAAGTTTCACTTAATACGATTTTGTTAGTTATTTCCTTTACATGTTGGCCTGGGCATGTGTATGATGACTGAATTGAATATTGGAATGGTGTTGAATAGAGATTGATTAGTTCTCAATTTCAATGAATTGTAATTGTATTTGTAGTACCATAAGAATGATGCACTTTAATATAGCGCGCTTCTTGTGATGGCAGTAATAGTTTGTATTACTTTTATGTTTCATATGTATGCAAGATTAATTATGGTGCAAGAGGATGCTATTTGTGAGGGGCCCATTGATGGCAGTGTGTTGAGTGCCTATCAGGAATTCCATCGCTCTCATTCTATATGGCAAAATAATGTAAGTTCACATTTTATTTTTCGTGAAATACTTGCATATTCATATACACTGTATGTCAAAGTACCAAATCCCAGCATAACAATTTGTTTGTTTTTGCAAGGAGAGCCCCCAGTTGATTATGAACCTGTTGTTATCCGACGAAATGAAGCATCTTTGAAGAGATTGGACCCCCCAGCGCCATCAGTTTTAGCATTGATTAGGCACGCTAGTTTTGGTGGTCTTATTGACCTTCTGTTTATGTCTCTTGACCTTGCGTTGATGACAGCGCTAATGGAGCGTTGACGCCCCGAGACTCACTCGTTTCACTTGGGCACAGGCGAGTGGACTACTATGTTGCAGGACATGGAGATTTTGCTAGGGGTGCCTGTTGATGGTGAAGCTGTCATCGGGAGGGTTCTACAAAAGAATGAGTGCAGTCCATTGTGTAACCGCTTGTTAGGGGTTGTACCGCAAGAGAAGTTGCATATAACTGGGGGAAAGGTATTGATGCCGTGGTTACGAGAACATTTTACTGGACAGTTGCCAGTAGGTTACACGGACGAAGATATTCAGCGACAGGCTCGGGGTTATATTCTCCAGTTGATAGGTGGAATTCTCATGCCCGACCACTCAGGGTCACATGTCCACTTGGCTTACTTGACCCTCCTTGACGACTTCACGCTTGTGCGGAGTTGGGGTAGTGCTTGCCTAGGAAATCTTTACCACTACCTATGCCTTGGTTGTCAAAGTGGTAAGGAAAATGTTGGAGGGGCATTCATTCTTGTAAAATTATGGGCTTGGGAGCGGTTTCCTTACATTGCTCCTGGACGTAAGGGTTGGCGTCGCTATCCGCCAGGTTCTCCTTTAGGTGCACGGTATTTGAATTGAAATGTGATTTCCAAATGTAAATTTTACATTATCTTGCATTGTTACATGTTGGCATGTGTTATAACTATGTGTAGGTGGCACAATCATTTCCGTTCACCGGATTTGGCAACCCACGTGCTTGGAGCATATAGGCACTAGTTTGATATGTAGAAACCGGATGAGGTATGTGTTAAAAATGTTATTCAAATTCAAGATTAAAAAGTAATGTATCAAAATTATGACAAGGAACATGCAAGTGTGGCTCGCATAAATTGCAATTGGGATATCCGATTGGGTCATAATGGTGTGCAGGTTGTATGGAGACCATATAGTGAGGAGTTGATTGCTATTTTGCCTCATAATTGTTGTGCTGGAAGGGCTATTTGGATGGCCAAAGTCCCATTGTTGAATTTCCCAATGGTGCAGATGCACATGCCTGATAGAGTGAAGCGGCAATTTGGTTCTCGACAAACGATCCCCGATCCTTGTAATTGTAGACAGCTGCCGCATGGAAAGGATTGGAAGGCTGGATGTAAGGATTTCAATCTTGAGCACCATGCCCAATTACATATTTGGAATAATAGGTTGGAGCATGTGCTACCTAATGGTGAGGCGGACCCTCATGCGTATGCGCACCCACCCGACGATCCTTACGTACTTTGGTACGAGAGGATTACACTACGATATGTTAGTCGTCTAGGTGGAGCCGTGGATATGGCAGTATGATATTTGCTTGTTTCTTCTTTGTATTTATTTCAACAAATGCCAATTGCCTTATTTGGATTATATTTATATCATGTATATATCCGCAAAGGAAATTGTTTGAGAGGCTGAGGATGATGGAAGTTATTGACTTGGATGTGATTCAGAACATTGGGTCGCAGGGGGTTGGTTGCTTGGGGTATTTGGAGAAGTGGTTGCGCAAGCGGCTGCCAATGGAGCCCATCCCGCCAACTGAGGAAGGTGTGAATGTGGGAGATGAGGCTGAACCCCCAGCTGACCACGAGAATGAGGCACAAAATGTGGGACAAGAACCGGTTGAGCCAAACATAGGTAGTGATGCCATATCGGAACAAGTGGACCCCGGGACTAGTGTTTCATTGCAACATGAAGAAAGGGGTGGTGTTTCTTCGTTGGCGGCACATGCATTTAGGAACTTTGGAGAACTTTCCATTGTCCCATTTCCTTTCATATTTGCCCCGTTACACAATCACCTTTGGACTCTCAGTGGTTCGATTCCGCTGTGGCAAATATAGGACTTCCAGACACATGTTTAGTTCACCGGCCAACATTAAAGAGGAGGAAGACATCGCACGTGGATGGTGTTGGTAGGTCAGGTGCATACGCAGAGGTGACTCTGTCTTCAGATGACTTACTTGGTTCGGGTCATTCAACTGCGCTGCAAGTGGAGGTCCAGGTTGAAGCCGAGGGAGATGGGGTAGTTTTAGGTGCGGTGCAAGCAGAGGTCCATGTTGAGGGTGAGGGAGATGGGGTTGAGATGCAGGGAGAGATCCAGCGGGGGTGCCTGAGTTTAACCCCTTTGTGTTGGATGAAGATGAAGAGTTGGAAGATGATACCCCACCGCTTGTATTGCAACGTAAGAGCCAGTATCAATCACATCCAGCGGAGTGTGGGACGGGGAGTCACAAATTCTTGCCACAATTGAAATGTAAGAAGAACAAGAAGTAGTGTGTTCCTGTACCGTGCACTCTAATGTCCTAGGAATCCCTCTATTTTGTGGTCAAATGTATATGATGGTACTACTTGTTATGTGACTACTTGTTATGTGCAAATGGTTTTCAACTTCGGGAACTTGTTAGTTCTAATGGTCCATTCGCCGAAATTCAACACACAGCAGGGTCCCCAATTTCCACCCTGTAACCTTTTTTCTAGACCGTCTCAAACACGACAACTTCCACCAAAGCCAGAGAAACGAAGAGAGAAAAATAGAATCCAGTATTAATGTACAAGACTGGCATCCCGGGACAATCCCAAGCGTCGCGGATTTCGCCCTGCGTCAATAGGCCATATTTGTTTGGCTGGACTAATAACTAATGATACAAGCCAATAAGATTAGTAATCCACCAGATTACTACCCGACGAGTATTGTCAATCTCATGTTGTTCGGCGATGAATACTGAGAAATATTGGCTGTGGGATTATAGCTATTGTTCCTTCCTTCTTCCAATTTTTACCCACATGCTCTTCTCATATGAATTTTGCTACCTTCAGTAAGGATTGTTTTCCTCTCATGAGAACCGATCGCAATCTTCTCTCTCGAGTTCCTGGTGCAATCTAGGGATCACTTGGTGAATTGTGGAGGCAAGCACTTAGAAGCAATTGCGTAATCCGCTCTACCTCAGGAGAACAGTGTCAGGGAGAAAGGCACGCAGCTTTATCTTGCTGGGAGGGTGACTTAAATGATTTTGCTGTTATTGGGCGTCGAACTGGATCTTATTGCTGTTTTATGTTTCTTTTTTACCTCCAAAAATGGTCAATATCGGAAGAGAGTAATGAATCATGAACTGAAGTGGGCAGTGGTATTTAGAGCTGAAAATTTCCCACATGCTTCCAATATATATTTTTCCCTTCTTGTTTTCATTGTAACCAACCAAGAAATAATGATATCCGTGGGGATTTCGCTTATTCTCAGCTTACCAATTTCATACTCGCGAGCCAAACATAGCCAAATCTAGCTCTTCTTCGCAACTCTGGCTCTTATCGACAGAAAGCAACAATGCAGCTTGGGGTCTCTTTGCTCTGTATGGATTAAATAGTGAAGGGTGTTCTATCTCCTAAGTTTCTTATCTGATGGAGATTTAATCTGGCAGCAAATGGGCCCTTAAAGATTTATTTGCCGAAGAAATTGAAAACTAATCTATGTGAACCAGAATAATGTGTACTTTTTTAATTACCAAAATTTCCTGGTGTTTGATTCGCATAAAATTTTGAAATTCGCATGTAATTTGAGGGTTTTCTATTCCTATAATCAACATTCCTGTAAGGACCCGTAATTTCGGAAATTATTAAAAGGTTCATTTGATATTAGAATTGAGAAAAAATTTGAAATTTTATTGAGTTTATTTGAGTTGGGGTTAATGTGATGAAATTGTTTGTAGGGGGTGCAAGTGCAATATGTGTTTATGTTGGTATATATATGTGTGGGTGTGTGTGTAGGGGAGTTTTTTTACTCCTCACACTCTCTCTCATCTCCCGATCTCTCTCGCCTCTCATACCCCTCTCTCGGCACTCTCTTTCTCTCCTCCTCCAACACCCAAACTTCACTCCTCACTCAAAACCCATGGCAACTAGCTTCCAATCGTCCATCTATTGGTGTTATTGAGCCTTAATTTCGTGGGTCAAGCTCGGGGAAGGAGATTTGGTTGATTTTGAAGTTTTCGGAGTCTAGGGCTTGCTCAAATCGCATGGGTTTTGATCATTGACTTGAGGTAGAGATTTCTTACTCTCGTTATGAGTTTATATGATGATTATGTGCCTAAATCGTGCTTTAGTTGGTTGAAATTTGAGTTGGTGATCGTTCTTAGTTTTTTTGCAAAATCGCCTGCTACTTGCATTGGTACCAATACCAACTTTTTGAGGTATCAATACCTTAGTACCAATACCTATTTTTTGAGGTATTGATACCTTGATTTTGATTGCTTACTGAATTCGTTTGGTATCAATACCTAATTTTTGAAGTACCAATACCTTGACTTGGATTGCTCACTGGATTGATTTGGTACCCATACCTACTTTTTGAGGTATTGGTATCATTGTCTCAGAAAAACTGTTTTGAACTCTGTTGATCCTTCGTCGATTGTATTGGCTCTCGATCACTTCTAACACTCTCCAATCATATTCTAATCAACTCTAAACTCGATTACTTGGGTTCCAATAATTCGTTGATTGTTCTAATCCTTGCGATCTCGTTAAAGGTAATCTTTGTACCTTTGTAAATGGAAATGAACCGAAAGGTTGTTTAGGTGTACCGTAGGTTATATGAGGCGTTGTGGTGAGTGTGATGGGTAGTTGTGAGTTTGGCTAGTGATCCAAAAAGGTAATTTAGTAACTCGTGTCCTTGTGACTTCATCTTGTTGATCATCTTAAACTCTTTGAGCTCTCGTTTTATGAGGTTCTAGTAAAAGGGCTAGTGGTTAGCGAGTCGTAAGGTTACTTATGAGTTCAATATGCTGTGTAGGTTGTGGTGATATACTAAATGGAAATATGTGTGCTTATCTATTTGTTGTTGTATGTGACGGATGATGGTTTGTAGCATAATGAGATATGAATGACTGTTTGAGGATACGGACACAACGAAAACTTAACACTACGGGTATCATCACGAGGTGGTGAGACGACCGGAATTGACACTATGGGTATCACCCTAGACATTCGGTGAGACGACCGGAATTACGCAAATGAACGGGTATCACCATTGACATTTGGTGAGATGACCGAAAACAAGCGATACATGCGAAAACCTTGGATGTTATGAGATGAGATTATCGGAAAACAAAAGGAAGAATGGTTTTTGCTAAATTGGATTGTTTAAAAAGGGAAAAAAGAGTTTTTGATGTCAAATGAGAATGAGAAAGGAAATTTGTTGATGAATCGAGGAATGTGAACAATTGTGAAATGGGAATGAATGTGGAAACACACTTGATGTGATGAATCGGTTGAGAAACCAAAAGTTAATTATTTGAGATTGATGTGGGAACGTTTGTGGTACTGGTATGGCATGTGAGATGATAGGTGTTGCACATAGGATTGTCTAGAATCCTTTAGCCATAGTGAGTTGCTTGTCGATAGTCATATAAATCTTGGGCATATCTATCTATATTCATTCACTTTAGATGCATAACTCATTATGTTTCCTTATAACTTGCGTATAGATTTCTCTACTGGGCTAGTGTAGCTCAACCTATCATTTTCAGATACATTGCAGGTCATTGTCATGGAGTGCTTGGAGTGCATGCTGTTGTTGTCGATTAAAGCTATTTTCAGAGAATACTTGTCTATCTTTGTAAATTAAACTACATGGTATTGTATTTTCTATTGTGGAACTCTGTAATTTATTGGGCAAATTTGTGTAATTGGGGACTGAATTACCCTTTTGGGTTATTAATTGTAACTCCGGTGAGGATTTTAATTATCAAATGTTATTAATATTTATGTTAAAAATCGAGGGCGTGACAATTCCCACATCAGATTGCGATGGAATTCTTGTCACAGTTAAAATGCTGTTGGGATACTTTTATTTATGTACTGCTCTTGAAAAAAATTGATGTGTCTTCTGGGTTTTCCCTCACCCCATGTCCATATGTAATGGCAACTCATGGAAGGTTGACATTGCAACGTAACAACTGATTTTAGGTTTAAACCATGCAATTGAAGCTGGAAGTGGGGTTTGAGGCAAAATGCAAGGGCACTGTTAGGATCGACACACACGCACACGATTTACGAGTATGAACAGTAAAGAATAAACACAGAGATATACGTGGTTCCCCAAAACCGGGTACGTCCACGGGAGCGAGAGCGGCTGTTCTTTATTATCATAGTTATCAATTAGGGTTTACAACATAGAGTATTTATAACTACTCTATTCTAACCCTAATCAGATTTGGTCTGTATCCCAAAAATACCCTTGTACGGACCAAACCGTACCGCGGGGGGCGTTGCCCCCCGCACCCCCCCAATTACAAAACGCCTGGGCCTTCGGCCCAGTCTACTTTCACTAGACCATCGGCGATGGGCCAGATGCCGTCGCTCCGCTCCACTCGTTCCGCTCCGCTACGCTCCGGCATCTGACCTTCTTTCTAGAACTCTATGAGCCACAGTTCTAACAGGCACAAAGCTAGGTATCGTAAAGATGGCACAAAGACCATTAGGTTGTTCACATGAATAGGCGAATTATCTAGTAAACAAGACGGAAATTTGAGTCTGATACCCAATATCATTGGACATATTCCAATGCGATCAGAGAAGGTGTCCGTAAGTCTGTGTCTTATTCTAGAAGGGGGGTTAAGCCCATGGCTCTTAATAAGTCATTAGGAGTTGGTTGGAGATTGCCTACCTATATTTTCTCTTAGTTTTTTTTTACTTGTTTGATCTGCTGCCATGTTATGGGTTGACGTTTTCTTTTGGTTTTCAAGTTTTTGCCTAGGCGTTGTGCTGTGTTAGCAATTGGGAGGTGTTTTTCTCCTATTTACTGGGGTATGCCCCCTTTGAGGATGTCTGAGTTTTGAGCCATTCTAATGAAATTTACTTACAAAAAAGAAAGATGTCACGCCCTCGATTTTCAACTAAAATAATAATATATTTTCTACAAACAAAAGTCTTTCTCTCAACTATACTTGCCCTGAATTGTCATGTAAATCCAATCAGCAAATCAAGTTGCTTCTTCTTCTTCTCTCTAATTTTTTTTTTTTTTCATAAAGTCTCCCAAACGTCCACAATTAAATGGGTTTCTTAATAATCAAGGAGAGGAGTTTATACATAGCTTTACCTATGATCTAATCAAAAGGTACAACCTTCAATTGCAAGTAAAGTACATGACATGAATTAAACTAAATGATAAACACCTCCTTAATGTTTCCAATGAATCTCTCAAGAGAGTCTCAATGTGCACTCCATGCAATCCAAGCTAAGTGCCATGACGAGTACCTGAAAGGATAGGGTGAGCTACACTAGCTCGTAGAGATATCCATACCTAAATTATATGCATAAGTGAAGACAGATATCAAGGAAAAACATTTTCCAAAAGCATATTTATTTTATCAAAAGTGAAACTCAAATACCATACTTATGCTAGAAAATATTTCACTCCATTTATCAAATGCTGATGTTCCCACTCACACGCACGCCTTTTACTCAAACCCATATTAGGACAACGAGTTCCAATGATTTGGGAAGTCTATGAGAAGAAAAACAAGTTAGTATCGACATCTTACACAATCTCAGTTATCAACTCTAACTGACATTTCAATCTTAGTATGGTGCTAAATAATAACAAGATTCTCCGTTTTCACTATGTCACCTGTTTCGATTTCATTTCCGGGCATTAAGGACCCCGTGCGTCCTATGTTCATTCCGGCATCACACCCTTCAGTGGATCCGTGGCATTCTTGTGCACTTCCGGGCTTTAGGGACCCCCGTACGTCCTATGTTTATTCCGGCATCACACCTTTCAGTGGATCCGTGGCTTTCTTGTGCACTTCCGGGCATTAGGGACCTCCGTACGTCCTATGTTCTTTCTTGTGCACTTCCGGGCTTTAGGGACCCCTTTATTTCACATCTCATTTTACCACCTAATGGATACCCTCTTTGTGACATCTCCATTAAGAGTCTAATTGCAAATACCTATAAAGATCCGCATCTATGTAGTACCCATCAATGCTTAACAATCATGCACTCATGCCAAATGATTCACCAAATCCTGTTTAACTAACTGCAAGTATCCCGCAAGCCCAAAGACTCAATCTCATGGAAAGGCATCGAATAATTTACACATTGCGTCAAACATTCTACAACTTAATTTATCATCGATCATATTATCCATCTAATCAATTTTCTATTCCAATCGTTTATAAGTATTTAACCCTTATACTCACTAGTTCTCATATCCCAATAATTAATCACCTAGATCAACTCATCATATCCCCACATATCCAATAGGTGAAATTAATCTTTCACACTTCAAGTTCTGACCATATCCGATCAAATAACATAAATTTAAGAACGACATTTAAACCATTGAAAAGTAGACTTCTTCTTCTTCGAGTTGATAGGTCGTATGTCAAAAACAGAGTTCAAGTAACCTTACTTCGGCCCCGTGATTATAACTCAACATAACAGTGAAACTAGTGCAAAGGCAGATTTGGGTCAACTTTGGATGCAAATCTGTTATCGCTCGGACATACCCATGATGCATGGGATGTATCGTTGGAAAGCTCTATGTGTCTAGTTTCTAACAAAACAAACGGTGCGTCATTTCGAGTCCTGAGCTAGGAGTTATGGCCATTCTACCAAAGTCCGCTGGTGCTGTCAGATCCTACACGGAAATAAGTAAAATTGTTTGAAAAATCACAGCTCTCTCATCTTAAACCCAAAAATAGAGAAACCAACGCCAAAAGTTGAACCACGACAAGCCCTACACTCAGTAAAAATCCCAGGTTCAGAAACGAGAGGAGATTAACCCAACAATCAAAAGAAAAACAGTTTCGCAACCATTTTCGCACCAGTCAACAAACCCTGCTTTAGAAATTCACAAAAAATTGTATACCTAACCAAATTACTTGATTCCAACTCCAATCCCTTCTTAACTTAAACGTCTAGCTCCTGTAAAAGACCCAAAGCCACCCAAGGTGTTCAACATGCCCAGGACGTTAAAAGAAGGCAGCCACGCACAGATTCGCATATCCAGGAAACAGCTGGTATTCAAAAATTCATAACTAATTGTGTGATTATTGGTTTTGCATGATCTTGGTACCGAAATCTTCATATTGACACGTACTTTAACAGTTATGAAGACACCAAAAATTTATTCCTAGCAGAAGGGCTCCAAAAAGACAGATTACCAGAACCCACGAAATTTTCAGTATTCATTAGATTTGTTCAAGACTCAAAATAGGTTATCAAGCTTGATTCTTGTACATCCAACTAACACTTAAACATGTAAAGAAGGTAAGAGATCCCTACCTCGAAGGCTAGAAGCAAGCCCGAACATGGAGGAAACCTCAAAGTGCTCCGATCATGATTCTTCTTGGATCGATAGGAAGATCTCGTCGCGTAGAACAACTTTAGTACTTGGGATTTTTCCGAAATCTCATTCTAAGGCGATGAAATCGAAGAGAGAAGTTTGGAGGAGAGGTGAGAGGGAGAGAAAGAGCATCTCCAATCCATCCTTATTCCTCCAAAATAGAGGATGGAAGTGACACATTGAGGGGAGATTTTATAATATTCCCTTTTTTCTTCACTTTTTGTATTTTTTGGGAGAATATTTGAGGGACCCATCGTCCTTTTTTTAGAGTTTGGAGAAATTTCATACTCCAAATTTGCTTTTGGTCCTCCATTTTTAGAGAACCAAATTTACTTTTGGAGGATCAAACTCTAAAAAGGACGGTGGGTCCCTCAAAGATTCCCTCAAAAAGTACAAAAAGTGAAGAAAAAATGGAATAAATTACAAAATCTCCCCTCAATGTGTCACTTCTATCTTCTATTTTAGAGAAATAGAGTTGGATTGGAGATGCCCAAAGAGAGTCGGCCGGGAGAGTAGAGAGAGAGAGAGAGAGAGAGAGAAAAAAAGAAATTTTTTTACTTCTCTACACCCCACCCCACCTATTTATACTAGCACCAACACCAATCACACTCACACCCCTCCACTAACAACCTTACCACATTGACCCCAAATTTCCTATTCACATCATATTTCGCATTTCATTGTATAATCTCGCATTAAAATTATTAAAATAAAATACGGGTCTCTACAAAAGAAGTCCGTATCTGGCATTCATTCGACCTGTTCCATCATGTCGTTCACTTGTCCAGACGTGGGCATTTTTTGTGTAGTATCGTATTTATGTCCAGTGTTCATATGGCGTAGGTTAGAGGAAGATTATAGTCTGGTTTTTTGTGCAAGGCTGTAAAAATGAATGTAACATTACATGCTTTCGAGTATTCCACGCACAATCCTGTTGATAAGTTTCTACAATGGTTCATGAAATTATGCGGAAGCGTTGAATCTACTCCTAGAGGGGGGGGTGAATAGGAGTTTTAATAAAAATATACCAATTTTCAGATTTAAAAATTAATAAAGATGGACGGGTTGATTATCTCAATTAATCCAAGCCAAAATTCAAGTACTGCAGTAGAATAAAAAATGTGACAAGAGACGCACGATTTACGTGGAAAAACTTAGGGTCCTAAATAACCCTAAGCCAAAACCACGGCCTAAAACTACTGATTTATTCTATTAATCAAAAAGAAGTACAGATTGCGAAATAGTAAAATTCTTACCCAAGCTTTTACCTATTCTCGCCAATCTCCGATGCTCCCCGAGCTTCTTCAAGATCCAATAGATGCACCGCGGACTTCACGCCCGATCTCCGGATTCAACCAGCTCCGAATCAATCTCCAAAAGATTCGGCCACAGCAGCAAACGGCACACAGAATCACGAACAGTGAATGTATGAATGGTAGGATGTGAACGTGATTTAGACAACCCAAAAAAGATAAAACGTTCGAAGATGAAAGAACAAAAAAAACGTGGACTGCCAGAAACTTAATTAAACTCTCCTCCTCCTTAAACCATAAAATCGTGCAAACCTTTCCTCCTTTTTTTTAATCAAAAACTCACGCCACTGGAAAAAGAGATGCAACTCTTCATACTTTTGTTCTTATAAAAAAAAATAAAACCCTTGTCGCCCCTCTATCTGTTTTCATTCGCAGGTGCAAGCATGTAATAAAAACAAAGGTCGATCAGCGGTACACAAACTCTTCTCTGAAAAAAAATGGGTGTGCCCTAATGGTGGATCAATCCCTTTTTTATATAGTATTTTTACTCGACCGACAATCAAGTATGGAAAGCAAATTTTCAAAGAATTCTTCGGCAAGGCAAATGTGTGCAATCTATATTTTTTATATTCCAAAGAAAAATCTTGTAACGATAATTATATCTATAAATATGGTAAGCAGATTTTAGGAGAGTTTTACAGGAAATAAAAATGTGCATGAATAAACTTTCTAATCTTGGGAAAAATATGCATGATGTGCAGTGTAATGTTTTTACCTCTCACGCAATTGGATCAATTTTGCCACGGTCAATTTGGCGCAGATCATGGGAGAAGCATTGAGCGAGAAACTACCCCCTAATTAACCTACCCATTACAATCAAATAGAATTGATATAACAAAGACAGTAATAGAGGTTTTGAACAACCCCGGAAAGTGCCAAAATATCTAACAGTTCAAAGGCTTTAGCAAAATTAATTGATTCATGAACGACACAACTCTGCAGGAAATGTCTTTCTTGAAGCATCTTCAGCATGCTGTGGAATCCTACTTTTTCCTAGTGCAGTTGTCCAGATCTGCTACCTTTTCAGGTTTGAAGTAATTTAAGGATCTCGCTAACATCAATTGAGAAGAAAGATTGATTTGCTTCATTTGGAAACAATGGCAGAAATCTTCAGCTACACAGCTTGCCGACAGGTGTTGCAACTGTTCTTGGCAATAATGTTCTTCATTGTATCTGAATACTTACTGGCAATATCCTTGCACCGGAGATCAAATGTGACGCTGAGGTCTCTTTTGCTTTCCAAAAGTTATATTCTGGCTATAACTTTTGCACTCCTAGAGTAGTTTGGAAGTTTACTTCTTCCCTGGGTTAGAGGAACACTGGTGGATCAGCAGCATTGGACTTACAATGCTTGTAATGGGGAAGTCATACGGAAGATGGCAATTATAATAGCTGCTCAGGACTTCACACATCTTATTAAGATTTATCACGAGGACCATCACAAATTAGTCACTAGTGGAGTCTATAGCTTTGTTCGTCATACAGGATATTGTGGATTTTTCATTTGGTCGATTGGCACTCAGATAATGCTGGGCAATCCGATATCAACAGTTGCATTTGCCATTGTTGTTTGGAACTTGTTTGCAAGACAGATACCGTATGAGGAGTATTTCTTGAGGCAGTTTTTTGGGTCCGAGTATGATGAATATGCCCGTTGGCTTCCTTCTGGGGTTCCATTTGTGAAATGAGAATCTACGGTTATTGTGAAGTGGGAGATCAATCTTCTTGCAATTCAGAAAGGGGTATGTGGATGGAGCATCAATCAAACTGATATCCAGAAGTTATACCTACAATGTTCATAAGATGGAAGCCTTTGGTTTGACGGGTATTATTCCCTCACACCACACCACAAGCGCCTCACCACACACACCACCCCCCCCCCCCCCCCCCCCCCCCCCCCAAATATATGAAACTTTCAATTCGCTTGTTAGTCAGTATTTCAATTTGTATTTAGTGCGTAACTTATTAGTTCACATGAAATCAAAAATAACTCCTTAGCTTTCTGGGATTTTAGGGCATTTTTCCCTATTCAAAAAAAAAAAATCGAGTTTAATAGTTTTGCATCCAAATTTTTGTAGACTAATATTGATTCGTTGAAAAGAACTGAAAGAGTAATTTTTAATATTTTAAAAATACCCAAGATAAAAGCATTGGGCTTTTGGGAAATATAAAAAATATTTGGTAAAAATCAAAATTATTTTTTACTTTTTTGATTCGCCCTTGACGAGAAAGGGCAGTATGATGGCTTTTATATTGATCTGCGGATGTGTCATAAACTGAGGAAGCTTGAGGACAACAACGACGTAAAGCTGGGAACCGTGCGTAATGTATTTAATGTGGACCGCAGTGAATTTCTAGCGGGGGATGAACTCAGGTATCTCATGTATACCTGGTTACCTTTTGGATATGTACCAGATGACAGTGTTAAGGACTCAATAGTAGACGAGGTGCACAGATTTGGGTGTTCAATGCTGGACTAAGGCTTGAAGCCATTGCCGCTTCTTGTGGATGTTGGGATTAGCATGTTGCAGTTACCTGGTGAGAGTGGAGATGAGGGGATTGCCAGGGCTATGACAGAAATGGATGTTTGGGACTGGGTGCCTGCCACTAAAGCTTCTATTGGAGCATTACAGTAAGTGGCTTTTGATGGTTTGTGGTCGGTTAAGGAATGTAAGCGGTGCTCAAAGACCCTTGCAGTGGGGAAGCTTGCTTGTATGCCGTGCTCTCATGTATTTCATCGGGAATGTATTTATGGGTGGCTGGCGGTTATCCACATGTGTCCAATTTGCCACTATACCATGTTCTCCTGATTTAATTGGTAAATTAGTTGATTGTTATTGTGTGTGTGTGTGTGTGTGTGTTTTTTTTTTTTTTTTTGTGAAGTATTGTTGTCATTGGTTGCTAGTAAGTATTGAATTTGGTGGACTTGATAGGGACATTTGGTGGCTTGAGGGTGGCTGAACAAGAAGTTTCTATGTGATGTTCCTTTTGGTTTGGTTATGAATCTATTTCCTCACAAAAAAATATGGGCAAGTGTGATGATGGCATTGGGCTAGGAATGCTTGAACAGTGCAAAGGGGGTGGTGAATGTTACTTTATTATCTTGGAAATGAAATTGATTTAAAATCACTATTTTCTGATCGGTCCTTTTAAAAGTTTAGTTGATCAGTGTTGAAACAACCCCTCTAGTCCATTTTTGGCAGATCTGGAAAAGTTCCGTCCTTCTTAATTGGATTGTTTGTTCGTTCAATGAAACTCTCAGTTACCAAAAAAGAAAGTGCAATCCTTGCATGAACTTTGTCTTTGTGGATCTTGTTTTAGCATTATTTTCTTCCTTTTGTTAAGTTAATTTTATTGAAACTAGTAGAGGTACACGTGCGATGCACATGGAATCTACAAGTGAGGAAAAAATAGTTGTAATCTTGTGCGTGTCATTTTCTTTTGAAATCCTTAATCTCGAATTTAATTTACTTTTCAACACAAGGAATAAGGACTCATGTATGCATGTAACAATTTGAAACCTCTCCAATACAATTGTTTAAGTTGATTTCCGTAATTCTTGTTGCAAAATCTAACCATTGTAATGGTCAGCCTGTCAGGTGTGGGCTAGCTTAACACTGACCATCTAGTTCTTTGGAACAGTAAACCTTTTCTTATTTTCTCAAGCCCGGCCGCAATATTTGATACCTGGATTCATTGTTCCAAATCAAGATGAGAAACAAATGGATGTTCTTCGATTACATGCCGGTAACTGTAGCAAAAAAGGAGATACCACAATAAGAAGGATAAGAAATTGTATCAAGAAAATTAAACTCGTGAGCTATTAAACATATGATAGTAGCAATGTACATCTGAATAACCTTTTTTTTTTTTTTTTTACTTATCAAAAAAAAAAACCTTTTTCTTTTTTTGTTTTTTGATCGGCAAATCTGAATAACCTTTTCTCCATCTTTTTGAAATGCATCAGAGCTGGAGCTGGCACAATCACTAACTTTGTCTTTAAGCCCCCTTATGAGCTAGAGCTGGCACAATCACTAATTTTGTCTTTAAGCCCCCTTATGAGTTTGACCAGATTACTTTCCTTTCATGGTGTGTGCGGTATGAATGCGGGCATGCTAAGACTTGTCGTCGTCCAACATATAAAAGGCGTGGGCGCCTCGATATGACTTCGTATGTAGTGCGATTGTGTGTGACCCAAAGGGTGAGGCTACAAAGAGGCTCGTGGTTTGCCACAACGAGGTGGATTTAGAATTTTCCAACCGTGTGAAAAAAAGTAGAGAACATCGAAAAATAAAGATGAACTTTATTATATTGGAATAATAAAGTTGGGTACAAGAAAAAGTAAAAACTTGAACTACTTGATGAAGTAATTGAGTTGGGTACAAGAAAAATAAAATAGGTGCTTCGCTAAGAAGACTTTGATTTAAACGTTGGACGTTGAGATGTTGAACCCTTTTTCAATCTTGTAAACTTGTATTTATAGGCCAAACATCTCCACGGTTTAATTTGCATGCAAGTGTATTTTCCAGCCTTCACCTCATGAGGTGTATTTTCCAGCCTTCACCTCATGACGCCATTTGTCCCATGATTGAGCCTTTCTCTCTTAGTTGACGGTTTTTGGATGTTGGCAAAATAAAACATTTGTTTTCTTTTGGTAATGGGTAGTTTAGGGGTGTTCAGACAAATAAGCTAAATTGGCTTATTTTTTGTCCTTATTCAAATTTTTTCCGTATCACTCGGTTTATTGTCATTTTTTTGGGGATTATTGCATTCTCATGACAAAAGGAATCTAAAAAGTAAAAAATTTTATCCGAAATATAATTTTTTTTGAATAAAGGAAAAAAATTTCAATAAGCCAATTTTTTCGTCATGATAGTAAAGCCCAAAAAAGCTTTAAGCCCGTAACCAAATCAAACTAAAATTAATTGAACCCAATTAATCCTGCCTTGGCCCATTAATCAAAACAAGGAGGAATTTTTCAGTGCCGGCTGGGCACCACGTGTCCCGTGTCCGGCACCAATCTCGGCCGTCCAATGAAGTTTTGGACAGCCCAGATCTGTTCGGCTACCGAGGGGCATTTTAGTCATTTTACACTTTAAAACGGCCGAACAGATCTAGGCTGTCCAAAACTTCATTGGACGGCCGAGATGGTGCCAGGCACGAGACACGTGGTGCCCAGCTGGCACTGAAATTTTTTTCCTAAAACAAGACATAAAGGGAGGCCAAACAGAGTGCTATTGAATTGGTGTGCTTGAACCAGAACGACGACGGGACAACAGGGTTCTCGCTTCCGCATCGTGACTCATGAAGGCGACCACAACCACTCCCCCTCTGTTGCCGAAATCAGTGGTCATGCACTACAGCACCCCCAGATTTTTGAGTCCTCGAAGTTTAGGATAATCATCTTTCAAACCCCCCCTTCCCCCAATTGTCTAATTATCTACTTGCTCGGTGAGAGGAGATCAATGACTCAACCAGCTCTCTATCTCGAAGGAGTAATTAATTGGTGAGTAAAAATTGTTTATTCCTTGTACATTAGTACTGGATTCTCTGTTTCTCACTCTCTCTCTTCGTTTCTCTGTCTAGATTATTGTATACATTGTCAAGATTGAAAGTCCAAAAGCAAAGAAAATAAGACGGTGGAAACGAAGAAAGTGGGTTATGGTTTTTTTTTTGGAAAATTTCACGTAGGCACCCGACCTTTCACACAAATCGCACATAAACACTTGACTTTTCTTAAATTTCGTATAAGCACCTGAGCTTTCTAAAAACTCATCAATTCAACACCTGACCTTTATTAAATTTCATATAAACACCTGACCTTTCTAAAAACTCATCAATTCGACACCTACCGTTACCCTTCCGTCTAAAACCAAACGAAAAAAAAGTTTAGTGCTCCGATTTTTTACTTGTTTGAAATAGTGCTAAGATCTTATTTTCCTGATCATTTTATCCTAAAGAATCGTAATTAATTTTTGACTCTAAAGCTCTCTTTAATCAGCCCTAAGAAAGTCGTATAATCAAATATCTCTTAGGGCTAACTAACGAGAGCTTTAGAATCAAAAATTAATTATGATTCTTTAAGATTAAATAAAATGATCAGAAAAATAAGATATTAGCATTGGTTTAAAAGGACTGAAAATTGGAGCAATTAATTTTTCAACAATGTATAAATCGTTTATATATTAAAACATATAGTTTAAAAATTAAGTGCTCCAATTTTCAATCCATTTAAACCGATGCGATGATATTATTTCTTTGATTATGTTATCCTAAAGTATCATAATTAATTTTTGACCCTAAAACTCTCGTTAGTCAGCCCTAAGAAAGTCGTATAATCAAATATCTCTTAGAGTTAACTAACGAGAGCCTTAGAATCAAAAATTAATTATGATTCTTTAGGATAAAATGATAAAAAAAAATAAGATCTTCGCATTGGTTTAAATGGATTGAAAATTGGAGCAATTAATTTTTCAACCATGTATAAATCGTTTATATAGTAAAAAATATGGTTAAAAAAATTAAGTACTCCAATTTTCAATCCATTTAAACCAATGCGAAGATCTTATTTCTCTGATCATTTTATCCTAAAGAATCATAATTAATTTTTGACTTTAAGGCTCTCATTAGTTAGCCCTAAGAGATATTTAATTCTACGATTTTCTTAGGACTAATTAACGAGAGTTTTAGAGTCAAAAATTAATTATGATTCTTTAGGATAAAATGATCAGAAAAATAAGATCTTCGCACTGGTTCAAACAAATAAAAAATTGGAGCACTTAACTTTTTTTCCGTTTGGTTTTAGACAAAGTGGTGACGGCAAGTGTTGAATTGATGAGTTTTTAGAAAGGTCAGGTGTTTATATGAAATTTAATAAAGGTCAGGTGTTGAATTGATGAGTTTTTAGAAAGCTCAGGTGTTTATATGAAATTTAAGAAAGGTCAGGTGTTTATGTGCGATTTGTGTGAAAGGCCGGGTGCCTACGTGAAATTTTCCCCTTTTTTTATTTTTATTTTCCCTTTCTCTGTCTTTTTCTAATTAATTGCAAAAAAGTTCTACTTCACATTAGCCGTTCAAAAAAGTTCTAATTTTAGTAATTCATTAGTCATCATAGCTCTGCTTTTTTCCTCCTTTCTGCATAGATTTAGAAACAAAGAAATGGAAAGAAACAGAAAAGGTTTAATGGGTCAATATTTTGAAGGATTGCTTAAGGCTTTGGTGGAAGTTGTCGTGTTTGAGACGGTCCAGAAAAAAGGTTAGGGGGTGGAAATCGTGGAGCCTGCTGTGTGTTGAATTTTAGAAATGGACGGTTCAGATTTCATCTCAGCAATAAATGAATGGGCAGCTGAGATCTGTTTGGTTGCGGGTTCATGCCAATGTTGGTGACTTTTTGGTTGCACGTTCATGCCAATGTTGCGCGCATTTGGTTCCACCGGCATTGATGTCGATCAGTTCCGTTTCTTGTTTCCACCGTCTAGAATATTTAGGTTTTAAGTTAGAAGGGGGTTTCTAGATTTTGTGTTTTGCAATCTATTATACGAAGTATAAAATTCCAATGATTGAAAGTACTTGAAATTTCATTAGTACTAGCGGAATACAACCAAGTCAGGTGCCCCAGTGGTAACATCCATGCAGAATTCGACCGGGCAGAAAAGCAACTATTATTGGAAGTGGTGCTGCAAAGTAGCTCCTTGTAGAGCGCCCTGCAGGACATATCCCACTGAAACGACGGCTTTTGCCTTACACCTGTATGTGTTTCTTTCTTATGAGGCAAGTGATTAATCAAGTGAACAGTGAGCTGGTGAATGAGGCAAATTACTTTTCCTCGGTTCATTTTATTTGACAACACAAATTGCAAGAACTTAATTTCATGTAGTCAATAAACAGGTAAGGTAATATCAAGATTTTTCACAAAAATTAATACCATAAAATAGATCTTGGAAACAACGATGACTTCAAACTAGCTGTTCTGCTAGTGGAAGAGAGGACCATTCATGCATTGATTCAAAGAGAATAGAAGGGCTTCAATTAGCTATCGTTTTACATAAACACGTATCAATTAAGGACTACCTAGGACCTGAGACTTGCTGCGATGACATGTAGGAAAACGAGTTGTGTGAGCCCTTTTGGAACTGCAATTAGAACTAGCATTTGCTTGTGGAAACAACACCAACCCATTCTGAACATTGTGCGCTTCGATTCTTGGTACCTCCGTCCTTCTCTGGCCAAAAAAGGGAAAAAAACTAGGGGACTCAACCAGCGGCACACCCACTGGATATCCGCCTTCAAACATGCCAACAACATTAGCCATGCTTGGCCTCAGCGCTGGGTCTTGGTGCACACAACATAAAGCCACGCGAACGAGTTTTTCAACCTCCTCCTCGCTTGTGACCTGTCCCTCAAGTCTCGGGTCCACAAGCTCCAAGTACCGCCTTTGCTTGTGCATTTCCAAAGCAAACAGCGGGAAGAAAGTGGAATGCTCCAACCGTGACGGAGATGATGATTGGTCGTTTTCTGTATTCCCGTTGTGCATTTGCAGTGACCAGTTCTTTATTCCCCTAACTATTTCAAGTAACACCATTCCATAACTATATACATCCGACTTATCTGTTATTGGAGAGTTGCTCAACCAGTCTGGTGCTAAATAGCCTCGGGTTCCTCTCATGGTTGTAAACAAACCAGATTGCTCACAGCTAAGCAGCTTTGAAATCCCAAAATCTGATATTTTCACTTGTAGAATATCATCGAGCAGAATGTTTTCTGGCTTCACATCACAATGGATGATCTTCTGCTCACAAGAACTATGCAAGTACGCAAGACCCCGTGCTGTACCAAGGGCAATCTTAAATCTCTCTTCCCATTCCAGAACATATCCATTCCCAAAGAGCACCCGATCCAAGGAACCCCAGTTCATGTATTCATAAACCAGAAACCGCTGCCTCCCTCGTGCACAGAAGCCTTTTAGCTTGACCAAATTGGCATGGCTAATGTTCCCAATTATAGCAATCTCAGTGCAGAATTCTCTCTTTCCCTCAACGCCCAAACTAGTAATCTTCTTCACTGCAACAGTGGATTCATCCGGTAGTGTGCCTTTGTATACAGTCCCAAATCCTCCAGAACCAATTTGTGTCCCGAAATTCTCTGTTGCAACCACAAGCTCTTTGTAACCAAACCTCACCGGCAAACCTGGGATACCGTCTATCTCAAGCTCTATCAATGAGTTTCTAGACTTCCTTTTTCGGTACCAAACTATTCCAACCACTACTAATGTGATTAACAGGAACCCAGATGAAGGTAACAGTACCAAACTTGCAATGGGGAAAGGTTTTTCTTTTTTGGTAAGTTCATTTCCTCTAGGACCTCTACTATCATTTTTACTATTTGGGCCAGCAGAAGTGGTTACACTTTGAGTCTTTATGTAACCCATCCGATCTGTTGTAGAACTTGCAATAATTGAGCCCAAATGGTTTTCAAGCAAATAACAAGAACCAGAAGAATTATCATGGAACAATCCCAAACAAGAACAATTCAGTGAACAAAGATTCTCACAACTGGATAAGTTGACACCACGCACACGAGGCTCGCTAAAATCATTTAAGAAATAGTCCATGCCATCTCCCAGTTCCAGATAAGAAGTTGATACATTTGAATCACCATTTCCACTAGCATTACAAGCTGATGGCACAGAATCATTGATAGGCAAACAACCAGCGATCATTTGGTCATTAATAACAACATGATCAAACCCTGGAGGACATGAGCATTGAAAACTAGACATGGGCATGGCTGAACAGACTCCGATTTTGCTGCAAATGTTTGGAATTCGACAGTCATCAACTGGACCGCTGAAATTCCTCTACCCCCATTGAGGTATCGTAGTTTTTAATACTAAACCTGCCTTGGTAATCCAATGTAGCAATACGAAACTCAGACACACCCAAAGTCAACTGGATCACAACTGCAGAACTATTTCCCCCAAATAGATACAGACCAGTGCCATTCAATTCCATGTACGAAGCTGGAAGGTTCGTGACCTTGTAAGCGCTTGTGTTCATCGACAACTTCCAGTAAGTCAATCCATTCCAAGTCAATACCGCGTTGCCGCCACCATCGTTAGTGACAGTGAACCGGTAATCATCCATCGACAACGATTGTCCGACAGGTAACCTGTTTTGTATGAATCGAACAAAAATCATAAAACCTCAAACTATTCAAATTGGCTTGAATAAAGTAACATCACGAGGTTATGTTGCGTGTTTCAACGGCCAAGTACAAGTACAACTCCAAGTTATATTCACGTTGCACTATCGTTGGGACACAAGGGTGTCAAATTAATCTGTGTCGGATGATCCAAATTTTAGGGAAATCATGTGGAGAGAAGACGATACTCAAATGTTTTGTAGTAGTTGGATCAAAGCCGTTAAATGAACCAAACTACTCAAGTTGGACTTGTGTTCAGCTCATTGAAAGCTCATTCAAGGTCAATTTGGGTCCGTCGAATCACCAAATTAACCAAACTCAAAAACAGGTTTCGCATATCCAAATCATTCTTGTGCTAAATACCACTGACTCAATCGGTCACTTGAGCTCAGTTTGTGAAGGCTCATTGAAAGCTGATTCGATGTCGGTTCCACTAATAAATAAACTTGTTAAAGTTTTTAAATTGAACTTGAACAATTGACTACTCGACTCGTTTATCAACACTAAGTCCATTTCCAGATAATTCGTATACTAAACAACCTTTCAAACTGAAAAATATTTTGAACACAAATATCCAAACACAATGCATCATAAGAGTCAGAAGAGTATCCATAACATTGTTGGAGTAATTGAAAATTACATAAATATAAGCAATTCTTTTATGCACAACTCGCATTGTGCGCGCCCTTTTGATACAAGAAAACAGAATAATAATAAAAAAACACATCAATATTTTTTTTTTTACCGTGAATCGAGCAAGCATAACGTCAATCAATAGAAAATATAATTTAAGAAAAAGAACGATATTGGTACTGAAAACCCAAAAATAAGTAAAAGCTAGACTAGAAAATAAGGAATTTCGCAAATAAAAGTAAGTTCGACCAATATGCAAAAAATAAAAATAAAATTACTACAAACGACGAATATGATCTAAATGTTATAACAGCGATAAAATGCATATTATATTAACGTTATAAACTATGCCATCTTCATGCCCATGCTGTAATAAAATCAGAACAACTTATTTTGAACACAGATAGGATGAAATAAAGTTTCATATTAGGAGACTTATGGGTGTTCAAATTAATTTGGGATTGTAAAAAATCTAAGATAAACAAAGTAAATAAACAAAAACCAAAGATTTTTATTTATCTTCTTTTATCTCATGAAACTCAACTCCCAATTCCCTTTTAAACTTTCTCTCTCCCACTATTCACACATTGACACACCCCTCCTCTCGCTCTTCCGACCTCCTCCCCACATTTTTTTTCTATCCCTCTATATATCCTTCTCAATTTTTTTTAAATAAAATATTCAAAAATTTAGAATTGAGGTTTTGGAGGCTTGGGAGGCACAAACACATTTGAGAGTATTGATTGATATGCCCATCTTTCCACTCCCCACCAAACTCTCTCAAAATCCCCAACTCCCTCCCATGTTCTCTGTCCATCCCCTCCCTATGTTCTCCCTCTCTTAGTTTTAAGAACTACTCCAACGTCCCAAAACGATAGTCCCTTACGAAAAGATGTGTAATTTTTAGACACAAAATAAAGTGCTTCTATAAATGATTTTTTGAGTTTCTCTTCACCAAATTAAAGATCTCGATTAGCCCTTTAATATGGCGTGGAAAAATTCAAAAAAATATGAAGAGAAGAAGTACTTTATTTTTATCTGAAAAATCACACGTCTCTACGTCTTTTCGTATGAGACTATCAAAATGGGACTGTGGGAGTACTAACATTCTAGAAAATTAAAATTGGGGTGCTGGAGGCTTGTGAAGCAATACATATTTGAATATGGAATTGACGGATAGTTAAAAATGGGTGAATATTTTGGATAAAAAAAATCGTGATCATGGAAAATTTAAAACTTAAAATACTTAACCATGCAAGTGGGGTGGTAACTAAGTTAGAATGCACCATATGTCCTGCAATAATTTTTTGTACCTCAAAAATACTCCGAAAAGAGAAATCAGTGATTCAGACTTACTTGAATGTCTGTATCACACATATTAAATTGAATCTGAACCATTAATTTATACCCCTTTCGAGGTATGTAGCATTAGCGTATACCCGTGCACAAAGATCAAGACTCAAATCCCGCTATCAACACTAACAACTAACACTTCTTGTCTGTCCTTAAAAAAAAAATAAAGAACCAACATTACCGTTGTCCGCTAACAATAGTGTCGGTGGGGTTATCAAAACTTTCCCATAACGACCGATTAAAATGGTCTAACAGGACCAGATTTCCAGACTCCTGTAGCTGAAGCAGGGAAACCGGAGAGCTAAACGGCGGCGTAGACCACTCGAACTCCCCGCCGCTGTCTTCCATGTAGAGACCGGTGGCGTTGAGGCGGACGGTGGTGGCGATGGAGCGGACGGGGGAATTGCGGCTGGCGGACCACACGGTTGTGCTGGAGGCGGTGTGGACGACCGCCAGGTAGGAGGTGTAGGTCACGGAGGCGGAGAAAGGTCCAGCGGCCAGGAGGCCGACGTTATTTTTGCCGACTGCCGCGTAGGTGCCGGTGAAGCCTGGGGAGAGGGAGTCGGGAAGTGGGGATGAGGGGGGGAGTTGTGGGGATGAGGTGGGGAGATGAATGAGGTGGAGGAGGAGGGGAATGAGGAGGGGAGAAAAGGAGAAGGCCATGCAAGATGAGGAGAGAGAGAGAGAGAGAGAGAGAGAGAGAGAGAGAGACTATAGGTACTGTAACTCTGTTGTGAATGAATGGCGGGATTAGCAACAATGCCAACACAATTTCGGCCAAAGCTACTTAATATGGTTCGATCGATGCATATCCCCCCACATCTGTCAAATAGATACAGATATTATTGCGTCCAGAATTACATTCTTAGACTTTTTTAATATGCAAATACGTCAAAAAACACACGAGACGATTGTAGCCTATCGTGTAACATGTGTGATGTGGACCCCACAAATCATATGCGTGAGTGTAGTTTTATAGTTTTTGCACTTGGAGTAACATTGCATACTATTGTAGAAACGTAGAGCAACTCATTTCGGTCATTCTTTATTTCTCATAATAATGCTTAGACGCACATCGAAACATACATGTTTGCATTTGTTTGTGTGATGTATTTGTGTCCCCTATGTATTCGTGGGACCCAGAATTTAGTTGACGATTGTACATATTATTGTCAGGACGTTTGTTTTTTTTTTTTTTTGACACATTGCTTGCTATCTCAAGACCATAATGAAAGTAATGGTTGGGAGTATCTTGTGAAAATATCACATGAAACTTTGATAGCGCTCACAAATTACTCGATAAACGATGGGTAATGGGGCAGGGTAACATCAACCCGATCCTGATCGGATTTTCATATTTTTCTCCCGAACCCGCCAGTATCCAAAATTTTGATGAATACCTGCCTCCATCGGGGCGGGGTGTGGGGGACTTGCCATCCTTAGAAACGACAAACAAAACATCAAAACGATAAAATACCAAAAATATTAGCGCAAACCCACATTGTCACTCATGAAGGCGATCACAACCGCTCCCCATCTGTTGCTGAAACCAGTGGTCTTGTTTTTGAGTCCTCTAAATTTATGATAATCATCTTTTTCCCCCCTCAATTGTCTAATTATCTACTTGCTCGGTGAGCGGAGATCAATGACTCAACCAGCTCTCTGTCTCGGAGGAGAATTAACTGGTGAGTTTAGTTGTTTATTCCTTGTACGTACATTAATACTGGATTCTCTGTGTCTCTCTCTCTCTCTCTTCGTTTCTCTGTCTAGATTATTGTACCCATTGACGAAAAAAGAAAAGCAAAAGCGAAGAATTTGGTATTGTAGTAGAAACAACTAAAGTGGGTTATGGTCTTTCTTAAACTCTCTCTTTCTCTTTCTCTTTCTCTTTCTCTTTGTTTTTGCCTTCTATTAGTGGTTGCTTTATCTCTGGATGATAAAAAGGTTCTGTATGGATTCAAAAACGAAGAAATTGAAAGAAAGGAAAAACAGAATTATTTCCAATTACTAGTTTTTTTGCGGAAGAGAACACCATTCAAGCATGAATTCAAAGCAAATAGAAAGCTCCAATCAGCTATCGTTTTACACGAGCACACACCAATTAATGACTACCTAGCACCAGAGACTTGCTGCGATGACGTGTAGGAAAACAGCACCAACCCATTGTGCACATTGTGCGCTTCAATTCTTGGTACTTCCATCCTTCTCTGGCCAAAAAACGGCAGAAATCTGAGGGACTCAACCCACGGCACACCCACTGGATATCTGCCTTCCAACATGCCAACAACATTAGCCACGCTCGGCCTCAGCGTTGGGTCTTGGTGCACACAACATAAAGCCGCGCGAACGAGTTTTTCAACCTCCTCCTCGCTTGTGACCCGTCCCTCAACTCTCGGGTCCACAAGCTCCAAGTACCGCCTTTGCTTGTGCATTTCCAAAGCATATAGCGGGAAGAAAATTGAATGCTCCAAGGATGATTGGTCGTTTTCTGTATTTCCGTTATCTCTTTGGAGTGACCAGTTCTTTCTTCCCCTCACTATTTCTAGTAACACCATTCCATAACTGTATACATCAGACTTATCGGTTATTGCAGAGTTGCTCAACCAGTCTGGCACTATGTAGCCTCGGGTTCCTCTCATGGTTGTAAACAAATCAGATTGCTAATGGCTAAGCAGCTTTGAATCCCAAAATTTGATATTTTCACTTGTAGATTATTTATCTAACAATTGAACATATGATTGTCAGGACGTTTGTTTATTTTTTGACATTGCTTGCTATCTCAAGACCATAATGAAAGTAATCGTTGGGAGTATCATGTGAAAATATCACATGAAACTTTGATAGCACTAACAAATAACTCGATAAACGGGTAATGGGGCAAGGAAACATCAACCCGACCCTGATCGGATTTTCATATTTTTTTTCCGAACCCGTCTCAATACCCAAAATTTTGAAGAATACCTGCCCCCATAGGGATGGGGTGGGGCGACATGCCACCCTTAGAAACGACAAACAAAACACCAAAACGACAAAATACCAAAAATATTAGCGCAAACCCACATTGTCATTCATGAAGGCGATCACAACGGCTCCCCCTCTTGTCGCTGAAACCAGTGGTCTTGTTTTGGAGTCCTCTAAATTTATGATAATCATCTTTTTCCCCCCCCTCAATTGTCTACTTATCGACTTGCTCGGTGAGCGGAGATCGATGACTCAACCAGCTCTCTATCTCGGAGGAGATTTAATTGGTGAGTTTAGTTGTTTATTCCTTGTACGTACATTAATACTGGATTCTCTGTTTCTCTCTCTCTCTTCGTTTCTCTGTCTAGATTATTGTATGCGTTGACGAAAAAAGAAAAGCAAAAGCGAAGAATTTGGTATTGTAGTAGAAACAACTAAAGTGGGTTATGGTCTTTCTTAAACTTTCTCTTTCTCTTTTTCTTTGTTTTTGCCTTCTTTTAGTGGTTGCTTTATCTCTAGATGCTAAAAAGGTTCTGTATGGATTCAAAAACGAAGAAATTGAAAGAAAGGAAAAGGATTGGGTCAATATTTTGAGGATTGATTAAGACTTGGTGGAAGTTGCCGTGTTTGAGGGATCCAGGGACGCTGCCAAGCTGTCCCTACCGAGCATTCTGCCGAGGGCCGGGGTGCAAGGTGCATTCGAACCATCCAAAAGTATTTTCAGCATTTCGGATTTTTAAAAAAAAACTCGTTTAGGGAAGAAGTTGAAGAGTTTAACTCTTCCCTGAAAGAGTTTGTTTTCAATCCGGATCATTGATTGCTAAGATGGACTGTCCGCATGCTCTCTCAACAGGGCGCTTGGCAATGACATTGTCAACTCCTACCAACTACAAAGTAATAAGTGCTCCTCCACGAGGTTAGAGGTTCCATTTCCACGGAGGCTAAACATTCCAAACCTTGGGGCAACTAGGGTTATGCCCGTTACCTTCAGAGCCTCAGACTTAGTCGAGGTGCACGCAAGCTAGTCCGAACATCCGGTTATAAGTCATAAGAAGTAGGCTACAAATGAACCGAGCAGCTCTCAAGCTCGGCTTAGCTCATGTTGTAAAAAAGTCGAGCTCGAGTTTCTGCTCGCTTAGTAAACGAATGGAGCTCGGCTCGTTCGAAAAAAACTCAGCTCATTAAGGGAGGCTCAACTCGATTAAAGAGGTTAGTTTAGTAAATGACTAAGCTCAACTTGTTAAGAGCTTTGCTTGTTAACGCTCGATCAAATGTTGGGCACCGCCCTAGGCTTGGCTCCTCTCTTAACTGACTAAGCACAGCTTGATAAGCAGGAATGAGTATCAGAGCTTCAGTCATAGGCTCCCAGCATAAACTGCCCTTATGGTTTCGATACTTCCGCTAGTAGCTTTCATACCCAGTACCGCAGTTTTCTTATCTGGGCCGGGATCGATAGAGAATACAGTTTATGGCAACAACAAAACAAGTGCCGGAATGTCACTTGTGTAAATAGGCCGACGTATGGTTGCTGACCGTATTTCGAGACTTGTGAAATGGCGCTGAAATCTCACTCTCTCAAACATTGTTACCACAACTTCTTCTAAGGACCGAGAGCAACAAAGAAACCAAATTCTGGAACAATATCCATAGCTGTAAATGAATACAAGTGTACCCCTACCTCGCCCAGGACTATTGCCGTTGAGCACAGGAAGGGTAAGGATCCAAATCTAAGCCTGCTTACCCCGCTGAAACGATGTCTTTTGTCTTACACCTCTTTGCTTTTCTTTCTTAGAAGGCAAGTGATTAATCAAGTGATCAGTGAGCAGGTGAATGAGGCAAATTACTTTTCCTCAGTTCATTTTATTTGACAAGACAAATTGCAAGAACTTAATTTCATGTAGTCAATAAACCGGTAAGGTATATAACACCAAGATTTTTCACGAAATTACCAGAAAATAGATGTTGGAAACAATGGTGACTTCAAACTAGCTGTTCTGCTAGCGGAAGAGAGGACCATTCATGCATGGATTCAAAGCAAATAGAAGAGCTCCAATTAGCTATCGTTTTACACGAGCACGCATCAATTAAGGACTACCTAGGACCTGAGACATGCTGCGATGACATGTAGGAAAACGACTTGCATGAGCCCCTGGAACTGCAATTAGAACTAGCATTTGCTTGTGGAAACAGCACCAACCCATTCTCCACATTGTGCGCTTCGATTCTTGGTACCTCCGTCCTTCTCTTGCCAAAAAACAGCAGCAAGCTTAGGGACTCAACCTGCGGCACACCCACTGGATATCTGCCTTCCAACATGCCAACAACATTAGCCATGCTCGACCTCAGGGCTTGGTGTGCACGCAACATATATAAAGCCACGCGAACGAGTTTTTCAACCTCCTCCTCGCTTTTGACCCGTCCCTCAAGTCTTGGGTCCGCAAGCTCCAAGTACCGCCTTTGCTCTCTCCTGCTTTTATAATTTATAGGATCATTTCTCACTCTTCAACCTTAAAGCAGGAGAGGGAAAAACACGGAGAAACAACTAGCAATAGCTTAGTTTGTACAAGAGAGGAAGAAACAACAAGGTATAGTTTAGTTTGTACTAGAGTTTGTCACTCTCGTATACTCTCTCAACTTAATTTGGAGAGAGCGCGCTATAAATCATTTGATGGTCCTTTGGACAACTCAAGCAGTATCACATGTCTGACGGTTTCTTCACAAATGCAGAGAAATTTGCTGAAAGTCTGACTAACAGAATCCGAATCACCCTCCCACCAAGAGAAAGCTTATGCAAAATAACTGTAGAACGGGGGTCCACTTTTCGGTGCGGCCACATAACCTAAGGTTGCAGTTGGTGGGATCGCTCCCACGTTGCTACGTGAAAGGATCACTCCTCACCTTTTTCCCCTCTTCCTTTTCCCTGTCCTATATTATATCCAAGCTCCTGAAGAAGTGTTAATAGCTTCACATAATGGAATCCGTTATATTCTTGGTCAATAACAAGCCATCAATAAGACTAGTGTTGATACTCATTTGGAACTCAATGACAATCTTCAATTCGGGCCTCAGCCAACTAATCGGAATCTTTCACGGATCCAATCACCGACTAGCTGCGTGCCTTTCTCCTTGACACTGTTCTCCCGAGGTAGAGCGGCATACGCAAGCGCTTCTAAGTGCTTGCCTCCACCATTCACCAAGTGATCCCTAGATTGCAGCAGGAACTCGAGAGAGAAGATTGTTCTGATGGGAAAACAATCCGGACTGAAGGCAGCAAAATTCATATGAGAAGAGCATGTGGGTAAAAATCGGAAGAAGGAAGGAACAATAGCTATAATCCCACAACCAATGTTTCTCAGTATTCATCGCCGAACAACATGAGATTGACAACACTAGGAGATGCAGTACTAGTGATCTCGTCGGTGATTACTAATCTTATTGGCTTGTATCATTAGTTATTAGTCCAGCCAATGCGGGACAAGCGCTACCAAAAATTAAACCAAGAAAATGAACAAACTGCTTCGTAAAACCAAGAAGTTGCAATGGGGCCACTCAAATGTTTATCTTCAGAGGTTGGCAAGGTGAAATCTAGGATCAATTTACAATCTCAACAGATGAAGAAGGCTGTTCCACAGAAATTCAAACCCGATCGCTCAAATAAACCAAATGCCAAACCAATGCCCATGATCTAATCAAACGCAAAACCCCATTTATTTAACGCATGCAACCGTCATATCGAACCAATTTTGGGTTTTGACACAAACCCAGAGTCTATTTTATGAGACTAAGCACATCCATTTCAAATAAAGATAAATGAACAAAGAAATAATAGACACCCGTTAACCTCAAGATATTGGTGAAGATTCAGTTGGGGGTCCTCAAATTAGCATCACCCACAGTTCTCCAGATCTGCCTTTGCTTTCTTACACTCTCCGTTTATGGTTTTATCGACAAACAGAGAGAGAGAGAGAGAGGCGTGGTAGGATTCGACTGACTATGCATACGCACGGGAACTTCTATTTGCACACACTTTTGTTTTATTCGAGATTCCGAGTACTCAGAGGAAATGCAGAATTCTTTCCAATTACTAGTTTTTTTTCGGAAGAGAACACCATTCAAGCATGAATTCAAAGCAATCGTTTTACACGAGCACACACCAATTAATGACTACCTAGCACCCGAGAGTTGCTGCGATGACATGTAGGAAAACAGCACCAACCCATTCTGCACATTGTGCGCTTCAATTCTTGGTACCGCCGTCCTTCTCGGACCAAAAAAAGGCAAAAATCTGAGGGACTCAACCCGCGGCACACCCACTGGATATCTGCCTTCCAACATGCCAACAACATTAACCATGCTCGGCCTCAGCGTTGGGTCTTGATGCACACAACATAAAGCCACGCGAACAAGTTTTTCAACCTCCTCCTCGCTTGTGACCCGTCCCTCAAGTCTAGGGTCCACAAGCTCCAAGTACCGCCTTTGCTTGTGCATTTCCAAAGCATAGAGCGGGAAGAAAATTGAATGCTCCAAGGGTGATTGGTCGTTTTCTGTATTTCCGTTATGTATTTGGAGTGACCAGTTCTTTCTTCCCCTCACTATTTCTAATAACACCATTCCGCAACTGTATACATCAGACTTATCGGTTATTGCAGAGTTGCTCAACCAGTCTGGCGCTATGTAGCCTCTGGTTCCTCTCATGGTTGTAAACAAACCAGATTGCTCACGGCTAAGCAGCTTTGAAATCCCAAAATCTGATGTTTTCACTTGTAGATTATCATCAAGCAGAATGTTTTCTGGCTTCACATCACAATGGATGATCTTCTGCTCGCAAGAACTATGCAAGTACGCAAGACCCCGTGCTGTACCGAGGGCAATCTTAAATCTCTCCTCCCATTCCAGAACATATCCATTCCCAAAAAGCACCCGATCCAACGAACCCTTGTTCATGTATTCATAAACCAGAAACCGCTGCCTCCCTTGTGTGCAGAAGCCTTTTAGCCTAACCAAATTGACATGGCGAATGTTCCCAATTGTAGCAATCTCAGTGCAGAATTCTCTCTTTCCCTCAACGCCCAAACTGGTAATCTTCTTCACTGCAACAGCGGATTCATCCAGTAGTGTGCCTTTGAATACAGTTCCAAATCCTCCGGAACCAATTTTTGTCCTGAAATTCTCAGTTGCAGCAACAAGCTCTTTGAAACCAAACCTCACTGGCAAACCTGGAATACCCTCTTTCTCAAGCCCTAACGATGAGTTCCCAGATTTCCTTTTTCTGTACCAAACAACTCCAACCACTACTAATGTGATTAACAGGAACCCAGATGAAGGTAATAGTACCAAACCTGCAATGGGGAAAGGTTGGCTTCTCCTACTACCATTTTTACCATATGGGCCTGCAGAAGTGGATACGCGTAGAGCCTTTATGTAACCCGTCCGATCTGTTGTAGAATTTGCAATAATTGAGCCCAAAAGGTTTTCAAGCAAATAACAGGAACCAGAAGAATTATCATGGAACAATCCCAAACAAGAACAATGCAGTGAACAAAGATGCTCACAACGGAATAAGTTGACACCACGCACACGAGGCTCGCTAAAATCATTTAAGAAATAATCCATGCCATCTTCCAGTTTCAGATAAGAAGTTGATACGTTTGAATCACCGTTTCCACTAGCATTACAAGCTGATGGCAAAGAATCATAGACAGGCAAACAACCTTCGTTCGTTTGGTTATTAAAATTAAACCCTAGAGGACATGAGCATCGAAAACTAGACGAGGCGGGCACGGGCATTGCTGAACAGACTCCGATTTTGCTGCAAATGTTTGGAATTAGACATTCATCAACTGGACCGCTAAATTCCTCTAGCGACATTGAGGTATCGGAGTTCCGCCTTGAGCTATCGTAGTTTTTAATACTAAACCTGCCATTGTAATCCAACTTAGCAATACGAAACTCAGACACACCTAAAGTCAATTGGATCACAACTACAGAATTGTTTCCTCCAAATAGAAACAGACCAGTTTCATTTAAAACCATGTATGAAGCTGGTAAGTTCGAGACCTTGTAAGCCCTTGTGTCCGTTGACAACTTCCAGTAAGTCAACCCATTCCAAGTCATCACCGCGTCGCCGCCACCATCGTCAGTGACAGTGAATCGGTAATCGCCCATCGACAAGTTTTGGTCAGCTATAGCACTGACTAGCGATTGTCCGACATGTAACCTGTTTGCCAGTTATCGAATAATTATCATAAGAATAACTAAAATTGGCGTGAAAAAGTAACATCACGAACATGGCTAATGCAAGGGTATAGTAAACTGAAGTTAGGAAGGATAGTTATAAGGCCAACAAGAGGCGCGACATTCATTGTTCTAAAGTTATATAGGGAAATAATGTAGGAGAAGATGATACTCAAATGTTTTGCAGTAGTCCAATTAGAGCTGTTAAATGAACCGAACTACTCGAGTTGAACTTGTGTTCAGCTCATTGAAAGGTCGTTCAAGATCAATTTGGGTCCGTCGAATCATCAAACCAAACTCAAAAACGGGTTTCGCATCCAAATCAATCTTGTGTCAAATACTACTTCTGAATCAATTAAGTCACTTGAGGCCGGTTTGAGTCAGGCCCATTGGTAGCTGGTTTCAAAGTCGGTTCCACTAGTAAACAAACTTGTTAACGTTCTTAAAGTGAACTTGAACAATTGACTACTCGGCTCGTTTATCAACACTAAAGTCCAATTCTAGATAATTATTTTCCATAGGCGCCAATAGGCCTTAACTTTTCATACTCCTAAACAACCTTTCAAATACAAAAATATTTTGAACACAAATATCCAAACACAGATGCATCTTAAGAGTCCAATTAAAGAGTGTAAGTCCCACTTTTGATGAATTGTAAAACAGTAGCCGTTGTTGGATTAATTGAAAATTACATAAATATAAGCAATTCTATAATACACAACACCTAGCATTGTGCCCCTTCGATACATGAAAACAGAACAAACATCAATATAATTTTTTTGTCCCGTGTATCGAGTGGGCACAAGGCCAAGTCAATGGAAAAGATAATTTAAGAAAAAAAACATCGATATAGGTACTGAAAACAAAAATAAGTAAAGTTGACTAGAAATTAAAGAATTTCGCGAATGAAAATATTGACGACCAATTTGCAACCAAAAAAAAATTTACTACAAATAACGAATATGTTCTGAATGCAATAACAACAGTAATATGCATATTACATTAACATCATAAACTATGCCATCTCATGCCCATGCTGTAAAAAAAATCATAATAACTTCTTATTTTGATGAAATAAATTTTCATATTAGTAGACTTGCGGGTGTTCAAATTAATTTGGGATTGTAAAAAATGTAAGATAGACAAAGCAAATAAACAAAAATAAGTTTTTTAAACTTGATTTAAACTCAGAAGACACACCGTAGGGCCCGCAATGGGTGGTGGAAAGGATTTAAACTCACAAGGTCAAATTTGGAATTAATGAGTGCACCCGACGCACTACAACATGTAGTGTAACACTGTCCATCTCGGCACGGACAGCTTAGATTTAATCCACTCTCACAAATCTTAGCCCTCCATTGTTCGGATGAAAATCCAAACTGTCCATTGTCGAGATGAACGGCCGGATTGGCCATGCTACACATGTAGTGTGGGGTGCACAGCGCCCCGGGTCCGTCAAATCTCACTAACAACTAACATTTTTTGCATGTCTTAAATCTTAATATATATATATATATATATATATATATAAGCAACAATACCGTTGTCCGATAAGAATAGTGTCGGTGGGGTAATCAAAACTTTCCCATAACGACCGATTAAACCGGTCGAGCAGGACCAGGTTTCCAAACTCCTGCAGCTGAAGCAGGGAAACCGGAGAGCTAAATGGCGGCGTAGACCACACAAACTCTCCGCCGTGGTCTTCGATGTAGAGACCAGTGGCGGTGAGGCGGATGGTGGCGTCGATGGAGGGGACGAGGGAACTGCGGCTGGCGGACCAGACGATTGCGTCGGAGGCGGTGTGGACGACAGCCAGGTAGGAGGTGTTGGTCATGGCGGCGGAGAAAGGTCCAGTGGCCAGGAAGGCACCGTAATTGCTGTTATTGTCGAGTTCCAAGTAGGAGGCGGTGAAGTTTGGGGAGAGGGAGTGGGGGAGTGGGGATGAGGCGGTGGTGAGATGGAGGAGGAGGAGGGGGATGAGGAGGGGAGAGAAGGGGAAGGCCATGCAGGATGAGAGAGAGAGAGAGAGAGAGAGAGAGAGAGAGAGAGAGAGAGAGTGAGTGTGTGAATAGCCAACTCCACACTCATGTCCAAAGCTACTTTTACCCTCTCCTATTCCAATTTAAATATTCCATATGATTTTTCATATATTTTCAAATTTTCAAAAATTGAGAATTTTAATTTGATGCAAGAAAATTAAAAAATAATATGGAGAAATATATTTTTTGGGGTTTAAAAATGCACGAAAAATCGTAAAAGACATTTAAATTAAAACGGAAGGAATAATTGTTCGATGCATATCAACTCACATCTATCAAATATATACAGATATTATTGTGTCTAGAATTATATTTGTAGATTTATTTTTTGCATACACAAATTAAATACCTCAACAAACACGTACACGATATGATTATAGTGGCCTATCGTGTAACTTGTGTGATATGGGCTCTAACTCATGTGCTCATGACGTACGCGTAAATATGCTTATTTACGTCTTCTAAGTTGGACTTGTTATGTCTATTTAATGCCCTATTTGGAATTTGTGGAGCAATTGAATAATACATGGAACTATATTTATTTAGGTATTATATACAAGGATTTACTAGGCAATTAAACAAATAATGGTCCACGAGGTTGTGATTGAAATTGGGCTTTGACTAAAAAGTAAAATAAAAACAATGGAATTTGCACCTTAATTGCTAGGTGGGCCCATGATGAAAAGTCAATTGCTTGGAAGGACGTTTGCTTGGAAGGACTTTTGGGGTGCCCATATATCGTGGAGACTATAAAGCCTTGTGGACCGCCTTGTTCGGTCCTAGGTTTGTAAAAAAAAATTTAAACATTATTTTTATTTTTAATCATTATTTTTATTTCTCTCTCTACTCACTATTTCTATATGGCTATATTTAATCATTAATCTTATTTCTTTCTCTATCTCTCTTCACTCATTATTCCTATCCTCAATTATTATTCTATTTTCTCTTCTCATTCATTACCCAAAAATCAAACCCAAAATTTTAAGTCTTGTTCGGTTGTGGATTTGAAAAAATTTTGGGTTTGATTTTTGGGTAATGAGTGAGGAGAGAAAATAGAATAATAATTGAGGATAGAAATAATTAGTGAAGAGAGATAGAGAAAGAAATAAGATTAATGATTAGATATAGCCATATAGAGATAATAAGTAGAGAGAGAAATAAAAATAATAATTAAAAATAGAAATAATGTTTAAAAAAAATTTTACAAACCTACAACCGAACAAGGCGGACCACAAGGCTTTATAGTGTCCACGACTTGTATATGGGCAGGGGTTCAGTTCATGTCCAGTATTTTTGTCGTCCAACTCAGTCCAGTTTTGGGCCGTTGTGGGTCCATCCAGGGCCCACAACAATGATCGGAATCGTTCATTTTGCAGAACTCGTCGAATATGTCATCCATGCCAAAAATTAGCTTGATCGAACATCAATAGGTACATAAACGAAACAGATTTGTACATGAAAAAAATGGGCAATTATTAATTTCAACTTAATTTTTGTCATCGCTTTTTTCTTGTACAAATCTATTTCGGTCATGTACCTATTGATATTTGATCAAGCTAATTCTTGGCATAGATGACATATTCGACGAGCTCTACAAAATGAACTATTCATGTCCAGTATTTTTGTGGTCCAATCCGATCCAGTTTTGGGCCGTTGTGGGCCCATCCAGAGCCCACAACAATGATTGGAACCCAAAAGTCCTTCCAAGCAAAAGTCCTTCCAAGCAATAGACTTTTCATCAAGGGCCCACCTAGCAATTAAGGTGCAAATTCCATTGTTTTTATTTTACTTTTTAGTCAAAGCCCAATTTCAAATCACAACCTCGTGAACCATTTTAAATGTCCACTACGGTACTGTGTGTCATTTTTTATGCCTTATATTTCTCGACATATATTATGTTTATATTTTTAAAATTATTGTCTTATAGAAATAATTGAGATCTATTATTACATCTATACTTTTAACAAAATACATTGTGAAATATAGGCAATTAAAAATGGCATGCAGAATCGTAATAGACACTTAAAAATGGATGGAGAGAGTTTAAAATAAAGGTTTCAAAAGAAATTTTCTACACACCTAACAGCCACAGCTGCGGCTTGGGTTCTGGAGAGGCAGAGAATAGAGACAAGAGAACGAGAGGCACAATCTCGGGACCACGAGGAGCTAACTCTTTGGCTAGGGTAATGAGGACATCTCGCCGAGTAGTATGGTTGTAAAGATTTTTAGGGTCTTTCGCATTCAATTTTAGTTGTGCAACTTTGGATAATTCATTGTTTTCAATGAAAGTTTTTAGGGAAAAACTACAATACACCCTTTTTATTTGAGTGTGTATTATATGTACCTTCAAAATATTATGAATTGTAGAGAAAATATTAGAATCGTATTGCTAAAAAGTTACGAATCGTATAAAGGTTACGAGATACACCAAAATGTTATGAATCATAATAAAAATGTTACGAATCATACTGCTAAAAGGTTATGAATTCTAGAACAAAAGTTATGAACATACTAAAATGTTATGAATGAACCTAAAAATAGGTAAATATGGCACACTCTTTTAAGGGGTGTGTATTGTAAATTTTCCCAACTTTTTATTATTTTTTCTTCATATTGTGTTTGTATTCATCATATCAAATAACGTTTGTGTAAAACGTGTTTTAATGCTTCAGGATAAGTTATACGACGTGAGACAAGTTGTGTCATTGGTTAAGTCTAGTAAGATGATTCGTGTCGTATTGAGATAGCTTACACTGAGTACGAATCTTAAGAATGTTTTTAGGAATTATCGATATGAATTGATACCCTAAAGGTAATCTGGTTTTATGTTGAATGTGAATTCTAGATCTTGCCACAATCATATTGCAAGGAGAGGTTGAATTGAAACCCTAGTCCTTTCTTTTTCCCGTTTCCAAAACCTTTTAATTGCTTTCTTGTATAATTGTAGTTTAATCAAATCAAATCAAATCAAATCCAAACTTTCATCTTTTTTAGAATTAAATTAAAAATAAATTAAGAGTACAGTAACTTAGCTAGCTTTTTACTTCCTGCGGACGATCTTGGAACTTAACTACTATTCTTCGGAATATTAGCTGATTCCTCGTTTTACAAATTATATTTTTGGTAAAAAAGAACATACCAAATTTGGCATGTAGTTTTAGAGTTTTTGCACTTGGAGTACTACATTGCATACTAATGTAGAATTGTAAAACACCTCAGGGGTTTTTTTTTTTTCTTTTTTTTTTTGAAAAATGCCCAATTGTTTCTATTAATCAGTAAGTTGGAGATGGGTGGATATGCGAGTGAAAAATTGTTGAAAAATATCAAGTTATTTTCACTTACCAATAAATTATCCGCTTAGTACCAACGACAAATTGATGATTGCAATCTACTAGGAGTATATCTTACTGGTCACCTCTTGTATATTCTTTTACTTCCCAACAGACCCTTCATGTTTCCGATATATTTTTGTCTGTCAGATCAATTAAGAATCATTTTTTTTTTCCATAAAAATAAAATCTCCCGTGATTGACCAGCAAAAAAATAAACCCAGAACAGGAGGACACGAAAATTTTAGAAACAGGTTGATTGCCAACGAGTTGACTTCATTTTTTTTTTGGTCAATCGGAATTTCGTTGACTTTATTTTTGAAGACTGTCCAATTCAGCCCAACTGTGCATGGAGGTCCCATTTGGTGGGCTGACCCTTTTCTCTTTTTTTTTTAATTTTAAAACAAAGAATTGCACATCTCATCCGGCAGCTTTAATGCTTTAATTTCCTGCTCAAAAACATCTGGAGAAGAGTCGAGCTCTAGCACTTGCAGTGTTTATAGAGTTCCAGGAAAAACCAGTAAGAAGGGGCATTGTGCAAGTATGCATGATTTCATGTGAACTAATAAGTTACGCACTAAATACAAATTAAAATACTGACTAACAAGAGAACTCAAAGTTTCATATATTGGGGGAGTGATACCGTCGAACCAAAGGCTTTCCATCTTATGAACATTTTAGCTATAACTTCTTGATATCAGTTTGATTGATGCTCCCTCCACGTACCCCTTTCTGAATCGCAAGAAGATTGATCTCCCACTTCACAATAACTGTAGATTCTCATTTCAGATTCTCATTTCACAAATGGAACACCAGAAGGAACCCGACGGGCATATTCATCATACTCGGACCCAAAAAACTGCCTCAAGAAATACTCCTCAAACGGTATCCGTTTCGCAAAGAAGCTCCAAACAACTACGGCAAATGCAACTGTTGATATCGGATTGCACATCATTATCTGAGTGCCAATCGACCAAATGAAAAACCCACAATATCCTGGATGACGAACAAAGCTATAGACTCCACTAGTGACTAATTTATGATGCTCCTCGTGATAAATCTTAATAAGATGAGTGAAGGCCTGACCAGCTGTTATAATCGCCATCTTCCGTATGACTTCCCCCATTACAAGTATTGCAAGTCCAATGTTGCTGATCCACCAGTGTTCCTTTAACCCAGGGAAGAAGTAAACTTCCAAACAGTACTCCAGGAGTGCAAAAGTCATAGCCAGAATATAAGTTTTGGAAAGCAAAAGAGACCTCAGCGTCACATTTGATCTCCCATGGAAGAAAATTGCCAGAAAGTATTCAGATACATGGAAGAAAATTATTGCCAAGAACAGTTGCAACACTTGTCGGCAAGCTGTGTAGCTGAAGATTTCTGTCATTGTTTCCAAATGGAGCAAATCAATCCTTCTTCACAATTGATGTTAGCGAGATCCTTATATTACTTCAAACCTGAAAAGATAGCAGATCTGGACAACTGCACTACGAAAAAGTAGGATTCCACAGCATGCTGAAGATACTTCAAGAAAGACATTTCCTGCAGAGTTGTGTCGTTCATGAATCAAATTTTGCTAAAGCCTTTGAACTATTCTAGCAACATATCAACAGGATTGTGGAATTTTCGAAAGCATGTAATTTACATGCATTCTTACAGCCTTGCACAAAAAACATGACTAAAATCTTCTTCTAATCTATGCCACATGCACACCGGACATAAATTCAAATACAACATGGATTATGCCCATGATTGGACGGGTGAACGACACGAAGGAATACGTCAAATGAATGAGGGTACATGATACAGACACCTCTTGTGGAATTGGAACGTGTCCCACGATAGTGGGTATCAGACACAGATACCCACTTAGAATTCTTAGCTCTTCACCAAAAAGAATTTTATTACATGTTAACTAGACGAAATCATACACATATTCATGTAAACAACATACTTGTTTTTTTCCATCTTTAGGAGACCTACGTTTGTGCCCTTGCATTTTGCCCTGTACCCAACATGCTTCCCTTCTTTCTTTTCTGATAACTCAGGAGTCCTTGCGAGCTTACGCACACCCCGACTGATCCGAAGACCAATCCCACCTCCCACTTGTGAGGGTTCCGACTAAAGCCAGCGCAAATATGATTTAACCCTAACAATTGGTAAGGGATTAACCAAGTCTGATCCAGCCTAATTCGCCCATTTAAATGCCAATTTTTTAGCGGTCATAAGGTGTGACCCAGGATCAATTTATAATCCCAGCAGAAGAAGTCCTCCGTTCCACTACTTATCACACCTTATTTGTCATATAAACCAAACGCCAAACCTATGCCCAGAATCAAATCAAACGCAAAAAAATAAAAATAAAAAATAACCCATCAATTTAACTCAAACAACCATCATATCCACCCGATTCTTGATTCTGACACTACCCCATTTTCTATTTTCTATTTTAAAAAACTAAGCAAACCCATTTCTTTTTTTGTTTTGGTACATCGAAAATGAGGCAAATCCTTTTCAAACAAAGCTAAATGAACAAAGAAACCACAGAGACCCACTGACCTCAATATTTTGTGAAGATTCTCGTATACCTCATACGCCGAAGCACGAAATTAGCATCACCTACAGCTCTCCTGATCTGCCGTTGCTTTCTTACACTCACAGGTTACGAAAAGAGAGAGGGCAATGGAAGGATGCAACCGACGGAACAGAGAGAGGGCAATGGAAGGATGCAACAGATTTTTTTTTCAATTACTAATATGCCCTTGCTGCAAGTGCCAAAAATGAACAAGAATCCTAAATATCTGTTAACCTTAATTTGTAATTACACCCGCCTAGGGGTGTAAGCGAGCAGAATCGAGCCGAATTTGGGATCAGTTCGGTAAGGTATAAGTCAGGCTCGAGTTCGGCTCGGATTCGATTCGAGCCAAAACAATTGAGCTCGAGTTCGGCTTGAAAAAAATATTTCAAGGCTCGGGTTCGGCTCGTCAAAGCTCGTTAAACTCAAAGGAGCCCAACCAAGCCGAATTTGGGCTCGAATTCGGTTCGTCAGAATTTTTTTCCCAAGAACGAGATCAATATACCCTTACAGATCACAACAAAGGGGAAAAAACATCAAAAATATCCTCTAAAACGCTTTGCTCCAACAATAATATACTTTACCTGAACTTAAGGAAGGGGGGAAAAATCAACAAGAACATGACCAAAAATCTGCCATCATTCTTAATGCTTCGATCCCACAAAATCGAGTAAAAAACTGAAAAATATGTTCACTTGTTGGATAAATCGAGTAAAGAAGTCGATTTTGCAAAGATAGATCGAGTAACAAAACTGCAAAAAATGTTTACAAGTTGGATGGTTCGAGTAAAGAAGAAGAAGAGATAGAGGTGAGTCGGGGGTGGAGAGGAAGAGGCGACGGAGAGGAGGCGGAGAGAGGTGGTGGATGGCGGCCGGTGTGGACTGCAGGAGGCGGTGTGGACGAGGGGAGGAGGTGGGTGACACAGTGGAGCCCTAACTGTGAATTGTGAACTAAACGATTTTGAATAATTTGGGGAAAATAAGAATTATTAGCTTTTATTATGTATATACCCCTAGAATATACAATATTTCTTAGTAAAACCCCAAAGTATTTGGCGCGGCTATTTGCAACCCTTAATTTTCTCTCATAGCCCGTTAAAAATTTTCAAATATACTCGACAGTTAGTTACCGTAATTGAGATACATTTTCAGCATCCAGTTACCGAAATATGATATTTTTTCAACAACTATTTACCAAAAATGCATGTTTGGCAGTTGTTTACCGAAAGTTGAACATATTTTCGACATATAGTTACCGAAATATAATCTTATTTTCACCAGCTATTTACCGAAATGTTATTTATGATTTTCAACAACCACTTACCGGAATATGGTGGGCTATGAGAGAAAATAAAGGGTTGCGAATAGCCGCGCCCAAAATATTTTCACTGCTGTGTAGTAAAACAATTCTTAAAATATAGAAATACACCACTAAAATATATATTATTTGTCAGTAAACCCCCAAAGTATTATTAATTATCTTTTATCTCAGGCTTGCGAACCTATTCGAGCCGAATACCATTAGGCTCAGGTTCGGTTCATTTACTGAACGAGCCTACAATTGATGTTCAAGTTCAGTTCATTTAGTAGACAAATCGAACTTGAACAAACCTTTACCGAACCAAGTCTTGAACAATTCACGAACGAATCAATTCATTACAATCCTTGACCCGCCAAAGAATTAGGGCCAGCCCTAGACAGTTTGGGACCTAGGCGAGCTCTTAGTACGAGCACCTAAAATATTGCATTCTAAATTTTATATTTTAGCTCATTCCAAAATACTTAATACAGTACATAATCCAAAACTTAAATTAGAGAAAAATAAAGGTGTAGAAACCAAATTTAAATGAAATTTTGACAAACATTATTTCTTTTTACTCAATATTTCAAGTAGTAATGTATGTTTTGTAACACCGTGCTTTGGTAGAACCATCTCTTATAGGCTCATGCTTTCGGGTTATTATGCGTAAATCTTTAATGATTTCAAGCAAAAAAAAAAATGAAAAAAAAATCACAATATTGAAAGCAAAAGAAGCAAGCAGCGAGCCTTAAACGTGTAACCCCAGAATTATAACAAATGCTTATCGATGACTCTGATCCATTACCACATTATGTTGTTTATATTATGACGCATTTATTATTTGTTGACTATGGCTTGTTCTTTTTTGAACTTTAAAGCTCCTGCCGCGGTCTTCAATACTTTTTTTCTATTTATCTCTCTCCACTCAAACTGATATAGAACACGTGGAGGTCCAATTCCATGATCAGCTGGACCGAGCCAAGTCCCGGAAGCCCAAACGGTGTTTAATTCAAATTGGCAAAATTCGGACGAGCTCGGAATAGGCCTTCAATTGAATTATTTTACTGTTTTAGGAAAGATTTGATTCGTTAATAACTCTTAAACCGTAATTCCTTTTAAGTTGATTTTTTTTGGGAAAGTCTTGTTTTTCTTTCCCATTTTTAGTTTTAGGAAAAGCCCAAATTCTGGGACTTTTTATTTTTCAAGTTTATTTTTAGGATTTCTAGGGTTTCGGCCTATATAAGGGTTTTAGCCTAAAGTTTAAGCAGCTTTTATCAATAATATTGCAAAGATTCTCTCTTTCTTTCTTGTACGCTAGATTTGCTCAATTAGTAAGCTAACTAGTCTCTCATGAATTCCGTTGCATCACAAACTCTTTCAAAACCTCCTTCAAAATCTAAAACGAACAAAGCTAATGACTTGGGATTGGGGCCCTAAGCGGTGAACTAATTAAGCATGTATTTGCAAGGTATATTAACCTCAACTATGCTAAAGGATAGGAAGAATGCTTATCTTGCTTAGATGGCACAGACTGCACAGTCATTGAAGGTTACGTGGGATTGGATTTGCAAAGATTTTGGATGTGAAACGACAAATAACGTCCAAGGTTGTCAAAGCAGACGAGATACTTCTCGAGAGTACAAGTGTAGAGTAGATGTGAGCTTCTTGAAGAACGTTGAACGTAATCAAGAGCGTAGGGAAAAATTGTCAAGACTTATTAGAGACCCTCGGTTATTGTGCATACTGGACTATCAATGAAGGAAGCATAGTAATGTGAACAGAAATTGAATTGGGTCTCTAAGAATTGAATTGGGTTTCTAGGGCTGCCCTCTCTGATGCCATTTGGCTTTGATTTGTGGGTATGGTTTCACAGCAAAATAGGCATATGGGGGACCACTATTTCGGTGGTATTTTGAGAGCAGCCACTTTGTGCATATTCCCAAAGGTTAGGCCTGTCTCCAATCTTCCCCGTCCATTACCCCCAATGATTAGAGACTACATGAGTTTTGTTGTTGTTGTATTAAAGACGCTTGGTCGTGCAGTCAATTCAAATAATTACTGGAGCATTTGAAGTTATTTAAAAATTTGAGTCTTCAGATATAGAAGATGACCCCAAAGATAATGGGACGTCAAAAAAGTCAGGAAAAGTGAAAACTACAACAGAAAGATGGATTTCCCAATTATAAGCAAAACAATGGGGGTCACAATCTCAAATTGAAACTAAGAGGAACTATTATTACACATACACAAGGTCCTACGTACATTTAACACACAAAGATAGTGCAACTCGCACCATATTTCCGCGCAACTACGCACCTGCAACTTGTGTGGCTCTATTCACTTGTTTTGAGTTTGTTGTGTAGTACATGAATCATGTGTCGAGTTGTCGCATAGCAACCCCATTCTCACGTTCTGTAATTCGTCTCCTATCTTCACGTTCTCATATAATACTATCGTGTGAAATCTAATTTAAAGACAGTGATAGTAACTAGAGATGGTGTTCTAGCAAAGTAAATTGCGTTGGCTTCATAAATTGTGGCGATTTAATGGCTATTGAAAGAGATTGCAGTGAGTTTAGTGTTTCTACTTAGAGTTGTGTTTAGTTCTGCCCAGAGGATGATTTTGGGTAGTTTGATTCAGTTTTGAAATCGAACCACTCGCTGTGGTTTGTCATTTTCTCCATATGCACCGTCCGTGAGTATCGTCCAGTTCAGTCGGATTAGTAAGTTCATATAGGAGTAAAAAAGTTGCCCAAACCGAACCGAACTTGATCCGCCAAAATTCACGTATTCGGATCTTTATCCATCCAAACTCGATCCTCGGGTGGCTTCACACACGGTTTGGTTTGGGTGGTTCGATTGACCTTCTGGACACCTCTTGTTTTGTTGATAAACAGATATGGGGTCGAATGTGGTGGTGATCACATTCACACAAACCTCAAGGAGGTCCAATGCAATTTACCCAACAAAATAAACAGCCAAGGCCAATGTAAATTCACGATAGGGCGGCTATTTGCAGTCTCGTATTTTTTCTTTTACTCCGTTAAAAATTTTCAATTATACTCGAAAGTTACTTATCGAAATTAAAATACATTTTCAACATACAATTACTGAAATATAATATATTTTTTCAACAGACAGTTGTTTACCGAAGGTTGAACATATTTTTGACATGTAGTGATGAAATGTAATATCGTTCTCAATAGATATTTACCAAAATGTTATGTATGATTTTTAAGAACTATTTACCAAGATGTAATGGACTAAGAAAGAAAATACGGGGCAGCGAATTGTCGCCCCATTTCATGCTGGGAAAACCGTCAAGAGCGAGCACCACCTTCTTTCTTATGTTCCCACTCCAAACAAACACGCGGTTGGCTACACACAGAAAATTCCTCCCACCATTTCCTCTTTCCTCCCTCCACCTCTAATACTTCTTTTCTTCTTTTAGAGAGAGAAATTGTATGTGAGTAACGCCCACATACGCATATCAGAGAGAAGGAGAGAAGCGGGTATTCTTCGTTTCCTTTCCTAAATTTTGTTGCTTCATCTCCTTATACCTATCTTGTTGCTTATCTATTTGATCGTATGCTTCTTATGATTTTTCATGGGCTTTCAGGACTCAGCACCTCGATTCTTTGTTTATTTTGCTTGTTATTTAGGTTTAAAAAATGTTTTGGTTGTACAGATGTTTAGGGCGTCTTTTTGTTTCTGGGTTTTCCTCATTTGATCGTCATGAAAACCGAATGGGTATTTCTTTTTTGTCTCGAATTGTTGAATTCTTGAAATTTTTGAGTCATGGGTCCCTTACTTTTTCCGTGAATTTTCTTTTGTTTTTAACTGTTGATTTGATAAATATGATTTGGAATGTTATCTTGATTGTTTTCCTTGCTGCACTAAGTTTGTTTCTTCTTCTTCTTTTTTTTCCCCTTTTTCTGGGGCAAAGATTGCTTTTGAAATTACAATGAAATTACAGTTACTCGCATTTATGTACACAGTACATGCTATGCAGACTATAAACACACTCATCAGCTATATGTGTATAGGCATTTGGCCTACACTATTGAATGCAGCGATGAGTGTACATGCATTAACCTCATCAATCGTCATATAGCATATTAAGTGATTGCTATATTTGTTGTCTCCCTGTAACAGCAATTCTGGCTACTTGCTTTCTGCAAGTTAACGTGTATGGCAGTCATTTCTTTTGAAGGTTGGTTTGTTTGCGTATGGGCTTTAAGGGCCCATTTGTTTGACCAGATATGAGCGTCGGATTGAACTATATATATCCAAGGTGACCACATATCCGGTAGTTGCTTAGATATTTTTGGTCCTGATTAAACATCCATCAAATATATTATCCTGCCAAGTGTGGGATATACAGTACCATGGACTGGTGGGAGAAGATATCTTATGAGATTATATATGCCTTTACTTTAGTCCTGTCAAACAAATAGCCAAATAGGGCCTAAGTGTCGTGATTCTGATGTTATCGGTTGAAGCACCTTGATATGGCAAGTGGTACATATCAGTTAGACCAGTGGGTCTTACCAGCCAATAGAAAGGCCTTCATCAAATTTACTTCTTTTCTTTTATTGGTTGTGCCCCTTTCACAAGCGTGATACTTTAAATTGGTTTCTAAAGTGCGTTCTTTAGATGAAAAGACAATCATAATAGAAACTTTTTCTTTTTCAATCTTCTGATGTGTTCATTAGTTTAGTACATGGTTCTGATTGTATAACGGAATTGTGTGGATAGCTTGGATATTTAGCTGCTATGATTGAATCCTACATATATGACTAGTTTCGCGGGCAGCAGGCACACACGCATCCTCCTGGCTATTTTGTACTTCTTCAGAATACCAGTGCAGAGGAGGATTTTATCTTTGAGAAAGAAAGCAAGGATGCGTAGATGGTTGTGTTGTACTTCTAGAGTGGAAGAGTCCTACCCTTCACCTGATCATGAGTCTTTCGGAAACCCAAGGAAGCAAGCAGATGGTATGTAAGCATGATTGTGGTTCTTATTTAATGCTGTGAATTAATTGTGGTTATTGTTACCTGTGATTAATTTTTAATATATTTGTTGACTTATTGATGATTCTTGATGCGGCTAAGAATGATGGTTCTCTCCTTTGTTAACGCGATTATGTTGCCAAGTAGTTGTTGGATGGCATGATAGTTGACAAGAAATCGGTTCTACAATTTATTGGCACATGGTCTCTTCATGTCATGTATGTTCATGGATCTTGAGGAGATTTCTGAATTTATGCTCAACCACTAGTAACCAATTACCTATATTAGATGCAGTTGGGATATGGATTTAACTGGCAACCTTATTACTGGAAGGCAACTGTGTTAACTATGAACTCCACTCTTTGAATAAATAGTAGGCTTATTATTATGCCCAAAAGTATAATTTTTGGTCTCAAGTTTTCTGTCAAAAGTGGATTTCACTAGCACATTTTCCTTTAATGCATTTCATTTTCCCTTGGATGGTTTTATTTTGGAGGGAAGCATTAGAGTCAAATGGTTTTCGGATAAGTAGGAGTAAAACTGAGTATATGGTGTGCAAGTTTAGTGATACCAGTAGTGCACATGAAGAAAGAGTGATGATCCAAGACCAAGAGATACCAAACAGTAATCATTTTAGGTATTTAGGCTCAATTACTAGTAGAGATGGAGAGATTGCTGATGATGTGACTCATAGAATCCAAGTGGGGTGACTCAAGTGGAGAAGCGCTACTGATGTACTATGTGACAAGAGGTTACCCTCAAAATTGAAAGGAAAATTCTATAGAACTGCCATAAGACCAGTGACGCTTTATGGGACAGAATGTTGGCCTATTAAGAAACAATATATGAGCAAGATGAGTGTAGCGAAAATGAGAATGTTGAGATGGATGTGTGGTAAGACTAGACGAGACAAGATTAAAAATGAAACAATTTGTGAGATGGTAGGTGTAACACCTATAGAGGAGAAGTTGAGGGAAAATAGGCTAAGGTGATTTGGGCATGTCTACCGTAGACCAGAAGATGCAGTAGTTAAGAGAGCGGATATGATAGCTCTAGGTAGCAATGTCACAGGGGGGGTAGACCTAAATTGCCATTAGATGCTGTAGTGTGCAAAGATATGAGTATAATGGGTTTGTGTGAACAAGTGGCCCTTAACAGAGCTCAATGGAGGAAACGGATTCATGTAGCCGACCCCAAGTGATTAGGACTTAAGGCTCGGTTTGGTTTGGTTTGGTATTGAAAGCTCAACATTCTTGTCTGCTAGTAATGGAGTTGTTAACTTTCATATGGATGTAAATTTCAACCCAAAAAAATGATGATTTTTATCACACTAGGTTTTGTTCTCCAAGTAAATTTCTGGTGTTGTTTTTTGTTATCTGTGAGTCTGTTAGTCTCGTAGTAAATATCTGGCATTGACCATTCGTTGTTTTTGAACTAATTCTACTCCAAAGATGAAGGTATTGTAGGGAAGTACAAATTAGCTTCCTTGTGTTTATTAGTGAAGATGAATGCATTTACAGTAAGTTTCATATTGGCTTGCTACCTTCTATGAGGGAATTCTTCCTATCTGCCCTCAGTTTTTTGCTTTCCCTTGATTGTTTGTTTTTTTTGACCTCTTCTTATGGTATCTATTTTAGGTTATCAGAAAAGATCAAAGGCGTCGGCCCCTGTGAAACCTGAAGTTCAAAAAGAAGTGCCACCTATTGAAGTGCCAGCGCTGTCCTTAGCTGAGCTGAAAGAAAAAACTGATAATTTTGGGTCGAAGTCCTTGATTGGTGAAGGGTCCTACGGAAGAGTATACTATGCCAGCTTAAGTGATGGAAAAACTGTGGCAATTAAAAAGCTTGATGTTGCAGCTGAACCCGAGTCAAATGTTGAGTTTTTGACTCAGGTGTGTTCAAAATATTTATGACACAAAATTTATCAGTTTAATTTTCTTGGTTTGTTGCTTAAACATGAGATTCCTGATTTTTAGTGAGTGCAATCATTCATATACTAAAACTTTTACTTTTCAATTTAGGTTTCCATGGTTTCAAAACTGAAACATGAAAATCTGGTTGAGTTACTGGGTTACTGTGTTGAAGGCAATGTTCGTGTTCTAGAATACGAGTTTGCAACCATGGGTTCTCTACACGATGTTTTGCATGGTATGCAGAAAGAATGCTTCTTTCCGTCACTGAACTAGTCTTCAATTTGAATTTAACGTAAATTGGAAAGCTGTTTCTTGTATTATTTGCACATAACAGGGAGAAAGGGAGTTCAAGGAGCACAACCAGGCCCTGTGCTGGACTGGATTCAACGGGTTAGAATTGCTGTTGATGCAGCAAGGGGATTAGAGTATTTGCATGAGAAATTTCAACCTTCCATAATACACAGAGATATCAGATCCAGCAATGTGCTTCTATTTGAAGACTTTAAGGCCAAAATTGCAGATTTTAACCTTTCAAATCAGGCTCCTGACATGGCTGCTCGCCTTCATTCTACTCGAGTTTTGGGAACGTTTGGGTATCACGCACCAGAGTAATTCCTCTGAAACCCCTCTTTCATGTAATTATGTGGCTCTCTATTGGATATCATGGCATAATTAGCATCAAGATACATTTCAATCAGTTATGCTGCCATTTTGTGGTTGAGATAGCAGAAATATCGGACAAGATATTGTAATTTTGGATAGTTTTTTCTCACATGCATCAATGCGATCAGCACTGTGCTTTTCCTTGAAGGAGATATTTGTTTGATGCCTACTGTACATTGATTTGAGATTGTCTTAGTGGGGAAGTTGACCATTACGATTAGATAAGTCGTGTGTAATTGATTTGATGGCGAAAAAACTCATGCAGATATGCAATGACTGGGCAATTGACACAGAAGAGTGATGTGTATAGCTTTGGGGTGGTTCTGCTAGAGCTTTTGACTGGCCGCAAACCGGTCGATCATACCATGCCTCGTGGCCAACAAAGTCTTGTTACTTGGGTGAGTCTTTGTTTCCTATATCAGGATTTTTTCTCCCATAAGTTGTACGCATGCTGTTTCCGACAACTCTTTCTCATTACACGTTCCTTCCTGTTATTTTCATTTCTTATATGTCAGTTTTCATGTTTGCTTGTTCTTCTTTTTGTTTGGTTTTTCTTTTTCAGTGAGTTTTTTTTTTTTAGGGCAAAGTACGGATTACCTCCTTGAGGTTTGTCCGTTTGGCAGATGACCTCCCTAGGTTTCATTAATGAGCACATCACCCACCTGTGGTTTTGGAGTAAAGTGCAACTCCTAACTCTGTTAACGACTGAAGTAAAAAGACCACGCTACCCTTTCTTAAATAAAGGTATGAGCATCTCCCAGCCCCAACAGTCTCCCATTTCCGGTGAGGCTCATTTCCGGCGAACACTATCTCTCCCTCCTCTCTCTCTCTCCTCACCTAATCCATCCCTCCCCCCTCCTCTCTTTCTTTCTCTCTCTCTCTCTCTCTCTCTCTCTCTCTCTCTCTCTCTCTCTCTCTCTCAACACACACAGCCCCCCACCCCCCACGACACACCCCTACCTTTCCCCTTCCCCACACCCGGCGCCACCTCCATCTCCGGTGACTTATTTTGTAACAAAAATGTCAAAAAGCTATTATCAAATACCCTATATGCTCTGCCGAAGGACGAACAGCAACCGCATAATCAAAGAGGAAGGCAACCCACTCGAATTAGACCTGCACGAGTTCGAGGCGATTTTGAGTGTTAGGGTTTCGATTCGAAGGTTTTTGGAGTTCGATTCAGATATGCGAGGCTCGACAAGTTCGATTTGACTTCAAATAGGTTCGAAAATGGTTCGATTAGGTTCTGAAACAGATCAATTCTTGCAAATAGGGGGCCGAGAGGGCCGGGGAGGAGGGTGAAGCACGAAGGAGTCGACATACTCTGTTTTGGAGGAGATTCACCAGCTTGGGCTACGAATTTCAGATCTTCTTTTGGGATCTCTAAACGCTGGTATATGAAATTTATTAAGCGTTAGAGATTGAGTTAATTCATGCTCCTAAAACTTGCTTCTATCTATTCTATGTCACAGACCTCATATGTTGATTTACTTTCGAGTAGGTTGTTATCCTGGCAATTAATTTTCAAGCTGCATTATCCGGAATGGAACGCTCCGAAACCATGCACTTAGGAGATGGACTCTGGGTTTCTCGACCATGGTGGCAGTATGGCAGAGAGGACTGTTTGTTTGGATAGTGTTGGACTGCTGGGGAAGATGATGGGGTAGGGTAGTGTAGTCATCTTACACCAAAATATGCCTTGATTTAATTTTTTTTTCATTCTCACTCTCAAAATAGGCGTGTGTGTTACACCTTCCGTTAGTTTGGAAGGAAAATGTAACGGTAGCACTTTAGTCCGAAACCACAGGTGGGCTATGTGGTCATTATTGAACCCTAGGGAGGTCATCTGCCAAACGGACAAACGTTAGGGAGCTAATCCGTACTTTGCCCTTTTTTTTAACATCAAAGCATTTGAGGAAATTAATGCACTTTGTTGTCCTTGTAGGCCACTCCAAGACTAAGTGAAGACAAAGTGAAACAATGTGTAGATCCAAAGCTCAAGGGAGAATATCCTCCCAAAGGAGTCGCCAAGGTCTCTCTCTCTCTCTCTCTCTCTCTCTCTCTCTCTCTCTCTCTCTCACACACACACACACACACACACACACAAACGCCGAGAGGATTACTCATTCACATGGAGCAACTAACATTGCAATTGTCTTTTGGTAATATTCAGCTCGCAGCTGTGGCTGCACTATGTGTGCAGTATGAGTCCGAGTTCCGACCAAACATGAGCATTGTAGTCAAGGCTCTCCAACCGCTTCTGAGGTCTTCCGCACCACCACCACCACCTCCCAATGTTTAAAACATGTAAATTCAGCTGTGTAAAATTTTGAAGCCTCTGCCGCGCGCTTTGGTTTTCATTTGACGACTGTGTGCTTGTATACTTTTCTTTGCTGTTTTTGGCTTTTCCACATTGGTTGGGTAGGATAGGATCGGTCGGATTTTTAAATCCGTTGGCCTTTTTGCTTCCAATCCTACTGATTATGCAAAAAAAACCTCCTTGCACAGACCCAGTTTATTTTTGGGTTGACAATTAAGACTTGTGATTGTTATTCTTTGGTTTATAAAGCCATGCTTGTTTGAAGTTCATTAAAAGGATGAGCTTGTTATAAATCTGATCACATGTCCCCCTTTTGGTGCAGCTTATGGGTGTGATTAGGGATTACTAGATGGTCCTGGGGCATCGGCAAGTGATGTTCCAATTCTCTTATTCATCACACGTCCATGTGGGTTGTGGGACCCACAAAATTATTGCGTGCTAGTTAAAGGAATTGGGACATCACGTACCAGTGTTCCAACCGAGGAAAGTCTAATGCTTTTCTCGACAGGCCAGATTCCAAGTTATTAAAATCTATTACCATTTTATTCAGTTTACGTCGGTGACTTTCCTTCGAAAAATGTCACGTGTTTTAGATGCAAAACTGACTTTCACTATAAACCCACACCAAAGACTGGCCCATTTTGATTACAACCAAAACCTGCCATCTCCATCACTCTCTCTGGATCTCCCCTTTCACCTACCCATCTTTTAAGTATTGTAATGACCATAATGGTGATGGTTTAGGGGGTAAAATGTGTTTACCCAGTCATCACCAAAAAATTGCTTCACTCGTGAATGTGAAATCAAAACAATGCTACATATACAAACATGCACAAATCTGGAACCATGCACGTAGGTTTCATATATATGATAGGTTACGTACACATTGGACGGTTCTGAACAATTCTGTGTTTGGATTTGTGCACTCCTATAGATGTCCTTACCATTGTTTATGTGAAATTGCACCTAATAAACATTATGCTTTTGGAGGAGACACTAGAACATGAGAGAGAGAGAGAGAGAGAGAGAGAGAGAGAGAGAGAGCTTTTTTTTTTCTTCCCCAGTTCTAAGCAGTTGAAACAATGCATGTACATATAAAAATGGAGGAGCATACAAGATGGGGAGTCTCATAGTGACAGTATACACAGATTACAAAGAGCAAAATGAATTAATCCAACGTCTCCACACCACCACCAAAGCAACGGCATAAAACCAATCTTGTTTATTTACTGGTGTATTCTCTTATTTAAAGAGAGAGAGATCAATCAGCAATATTACGACAAAACGTGGTAGGTACGTACTCTTCACATGCACGATCAAGCTAAGTGCTCAAGAAGCAGCGTCAGTACCGGACGACGAAGGGTTGAAAGCTTTCTGGTCAGCACAAGACAGTACTTCATGCGGACCGGCCTCCTCTCTGCCGACGCCCATGGTGTCAAGATAATACAGGTAGTGAGAGACGGCGTTGTTCATGGAATCGACATCCCCTTGACCACAAACGTTGTCTCCATACAGAACATTCATTGTTGTGCCGAAACCAGGGAGCCATTTGGCCGCTGTGTCATTCTTGGTCGGCTTCCAGTTACCGACAAAGACATCATGAGCTGATGGCTGTGATTTCTTGACAGGGGTCATCCACCTCCATATCGCTGCCTGGAAAGCGAGGGTGGCATTCTGTTCTATGTATTCTGGATGGTTCAACAAGTCTACATTTAGGGCTTCCCCGGTAGCTCCGTAGTTGTAGTTCCTGTACACGAGAGTATAACAATGGAATTTAGACGCTGCAAGTTCTGTCTAAAACAGCTAAACTTGTCCACAACAGTTTTGATGACTTGTAACAGGGTCTTTTTCCCAAGTGAAAGGGGAAAAATGGCAAGTACAATTCTACATCCCGTCATCGACCACAGCAGTTGATGTAGATCAAAAGTGACTGTGAAGGGCGTATGAATGTTCGCAATTTTTCAGACACAAAGCACGAAAAACACCAGAACACGAAACCAGAGAATATCGCGAAACAACTTTAAAAGATCCCCACACATATCTCAATTGTTGCTCAATTGAGAGGCCATGAACCTTGTGTAGTCACCAAAGACCTTCAGCTTATCTGTTTATACTACATAGACTGCTTTTGGAAATATAAAATCATGAGTAAAGCCACATTTATGGACATAACCGGATGTCATTTCACCTTGACGTTGCGTCAAGACACAATCCTACCAAAAGCATGCTCAGTCTGACCTGGTTTCGTTGGATTCATCGATTGCGTTGACATCAATGACAGGACACCCACAAAAGAGACATAAAACACCTGAGAAGATTGAGAGAAGATGAGATATAATACCAGTAAATAGGCAAAGCACCACGACCATAGTATTCAGCGCCGGGACTGCAGGGATAGGTTAATTTGAAGTAGTCGTCACAGTACGAATGGCTAGGACTCATTTCTTTGTTGTAACATAGACCCCAGGCCAACGGTCCCCCCGTAGCCACTCCATAACCACCTGCATGCATCGATTTTACACTTATTAATGCAACCTAAGTAACCGAAATTCATTCCGAACCAAACCAAAGAGCGAGAGTACAAATCTCCAAAAACTAATTCTTACATGAACTTCATATATAAAATATCAGCGAAAAGGAACTGAAATTCACTCAAATTTGATTCCTTAATAACACTACAAAAGAAAAGAGCCTTACTCCATCTGTAACTCTATCAACTGAGCCCAAGTTGTTTTCAGTGCATTCAATTGGAATCATATCATTTTAACAAGAATAGGTGAAGGGAAAATCTCCAAATTCATTTCAGGCGCATTCAATCAAATCCCAAGCAAACAAATTGCTCTCTGCTGAATCAAAAATCAGTTACTATGCCACAGTTGCTGAAGATCTAGATAGATATTGGTTGACACACGGGGCGATTGTTCAGACCTTGAATATACCATTATAAGGTACTGAATTCAATTTAACACCCTTTGGATCACAATATTCCGTGATCATTCTATTATCGTACTAACGGTATAACATCAACTACCAAGCACGCAACACTCACTTTTGTTTAGAAAAGCTATAGAAACAATATGATATAAGGGCATGAATCCTGGTATATTTTCTATTGCCATAGTAATATAACTCATACTCAATCAAATCGATTAATACAGCCAGTTAAATCTTTAAGCTCTGATATGAAATATAGGTTTCAAATAACTTTCATTTGCCTTACTTGCCTAACTACTTCCTCCGTCTATTTCCTAGCAAGCAAATGGAACGTATGTCACGCAAGACCAAGATGAATCGATCTAAACAAACAACCGAGAAAACAAAACAATCACACTGTACAAGAGAAAACAAGATTTATCAGTGTGCCTACATTGACGGAAAGAGGAAGAACAATAAACTACGCGCAATAAGAATTACAAAAGATGTTTATTAACAAACCCCTGGTAGCTTCTTCCGTTGATTCTTGGTGATAGGCTTATAGCTTCCGTCATGCATGACCAATTTAAAACAATTGTTACATAATTTGAAGGTTCTCTTCTTCTCTGCTAGTGACCACCAATAATCGTTTTCTTTGATTATGCTCGGAGTATTTTGGGGATTCCTTTGTCATGGACGGAAGAAGCAGACACATTGATGTGGCACTTTTCTCGTTCAAGTAAATACTCGGCTAATTCATGATACATGGCGGCGGTGGACTTGGAAAATCAAGGGTTGAGGGTGAGGGAGAGAGGAGGAAGTACAAGCACTGAAGAGGTGGAAGAGCAGCGGTGGAAACAGTGTTGGAAGCTTCCCATTCCAAAGAAAATTCTGTTCTTTCTTTAGAAGTGCTTTCACGAATTTCTGCCCACCAAAGGAGAGCTTTGTAGAAAGAGGATTTCCGTGGATTCTTGCTGTCCAATCTGTGGAGAGGAAGAGGAAACAATCATTCATCTTTTTTGTACTTGCTCTCTTGCAAAACAAGTATGGGCTACGTCAAATCTTCCTGTGAATTTTGGGAGTGCTCGGTTTAATTCCTTTTATGCTTTATGGGATGCACTGAATATGCAATGGCGAAATGTCCAAAATAGAGGCTGGAATTTGTCTTTGGCTATTGTTACAATGTGGCATATATGGAAGGGCCGGAATGGGGCTTTTTTTGAGCACAAAGTGCTTCGACCTAATGACATTAGTAACAGGGCTTTGGGGTGTTTGCAAGAGTTCCAGGTGGCAAACCAGATAGGGCCCGAGGAGGAAGGCGTTGGTAATGCAAGGACCGGGGATGTGAGTCGAGTTCAAGAGAGATGGCAGCATCCTTGGCTGGGTGCCGTTAAGGTCAATCTTGATGGCTCATGAAAAGCGGGGTCATCCAAAGGAGGGTATGGAATAATAGTGAGGGATGATACACTATATATTGGATGCTGTATGAGTTTTGAGTGTATTATTTATGAAGGGGATAAGATAGTGAGGGGGTATTAGTTAATGAGGGATGGCCCACATTGATGTGATATTTATGGAAGGGGATAAAATAATACTTGATTTGGATGAAGGATAAATTGGTGGTATAAGAAAGAGTGTATAATGTAAAAACCTGTCAAATGATTCATTTGCCCTTATGCAGTATGAAATTAGATTATTCATTATATAATAACAAAATTCAAAAAAATTAATTACTTTTCACAATTTAAGGAATAATAATTTAGTTTACAAATAAAAATAATTAATTTAATATTTATAAATAATAAAAAATCAATTTCAATTATATTTAATTCAATTTGTGATTTGTTTAATATGATGAAAATGTACAAATGTTAAGTTGAAATGTACCGAATCATTTTTCCTCTTTCCTCCTACTCCTTTTTTTATATCGCCAGAGAGAGAGAGAGACAAAAGAACGGCAGAAGAGAGAGAGAGAGAAAAAGAAAGAAAGAAAGAAAGGAAGGCAGAAGAGAGAAGAAGAAGAAGCTGCCGCTGCCGCTGCTCTCCGATCACGGTGAACATCTCTACCTCTCTCTCCCCGATTTGTTGTCGATGTTCACTTTCTTCTTCTTCTTGTTTATTGTATATTTTCACTGTTCATCTCTCTGAAATTTAGGGTTTGAAATTCGAAATTGGGGGTTTCTGATGGTGGCGGTTTGAGGTGGTTCTGATGGTTTGTGTGTGTGTTTTTGTGTAGGTGTGGTGGTGATCTCCTCTTCTTCTTCTTTCTTCTCTTTTTTTTTTGTATCCGTCTTCTTCTTCTTCTCTGTTGACAGTGTAAGAGAGCCGTTGGGGAGGGGGATGAGGAGGGGTGTTTTGGTCAAAAATCAGGTGTATTAGGCCGGATAAATTATGGAGAGCTCAAGGGGTGGCAATAATTTAACAACTCTCCGGCAGGATTGAGGTGTTTTCGCGAAGAAGGGGGATTGAACAATACAGGTGAAAATTGGGTTGCCAAACCCAGCTAAAACTGTCCCATCACCCCTAAACCGGGTGTATTCCACAATACACCCACCCAAAGCTGCATCCAATCGGCCCCTTAGTTTCTTGGCTGCTGCTATGGGAGTATCTTTGGGGTGCTCAAGTCCTGCCGCACCTGAGGCGATGGCGATGGCGATGCGAAGGGCTGTGCAGCTGGGGCTTCAATTGGGCTTGACATCGGTAGTGCTTGAGAGTGATTCTCAATCCATAATCAATATGCTTAATGGCCAAATTGAAGTCAGTCAAGATGTGCTCGTTGTTGTGAATGATGTGCGAGCGCTAGGGAGAGGTGAGGGGTGTAGTCAAATTTGGACCGAGTCCCCTCCTGTGTGGATTCTTGATCCCTTCTCAAGGGATGAGAGCTCCGGATGAGAGCTCCGCTTGATGTATTTTCTAGTATAATGCACCCGGGCTCGAATTTTCTTCTTATTCGGCCCTCAACACAATGCCATAGCTTCCACAACTTCTACCAAATGTAAAAACTCCAACTCTAGAGCACAATTTGCTATGGAATTGCAATTATAGTCCCTTAAACAATCCCAATACCAGCACATTGTAATTTAGAATCTAGACTGTCATCAACATTAAATTCGTAACCATCACCTAAAGGAGGATCCCATTTTGGCCAGCTTATGACTCCTTGCAAGTAGCATGAATGCAGAACTCAAGAAAATAGAAAGCATATTCTACTACTTCACACCAGGTTCATTTCTTTTTTCAATATGTGCAACGAATTCTTCTATCCTTCCATGTTACTCGGGCCAAAAACTGCCGAGTTGCTAGACCAACTGTATCTCCACATTTCCACAGCCAAGCAACAACTCATTAACGCATAGCAATATGAAGTGCTTGTACAATTTCCAATAGAAAAACTATTGTCTTCCATGGCACTTGTAGACCAATTTTTCTCCACCAATTTTCCAATAGGATCACTTGATCCTTCTAGCTTCTACAGCCAGCCTTCTCAGATTCTCTTGTAGCACATCAATCGCTACCCGATAACTTGATTACTTAGTGCATCCTCCAGCTCTTGTCATGAGAAACAAATGTATAACCTAACCAAATATAACAATAAAAAAGAGGTGTTAATGTAGCTCACAAATCTTGAGACAGTGGATACTAAGTAGTAGCGCCAATGACAGATTTGATCTTGAGCACAACCGGGAGCATTAATTTTCTAATTTCAATCTCTTACCAATCAAGATTGTTGCCTTATATGGCAACCACAAACTGGATTTCATAGAAAGGACGGAAACTAAACGAAGAAAAGCCATCTAACTACCTCCGAAAAATAATTCCACAGCATAAGGCTTTGTGGGAATACTGGACATTACGAACATGGGTTGTGGTTCAGTGCTTTGGCCCATACATGATTACCTTGTCTTCAAGCCTCAATTCGAAGAAAGAACCCTTAAGCTGTAAGCAAGCAGTAGAGAATTTTTTTTTTAGCTTGATCTTGGTCCCTTTCATAAGATATTTAAAAGAACAAAGATTACAGCCGTTTGGTTTTATTTTCATGATTCATTTGGCAGACAGGGAACGTCACACCAATTGTGATCATTTAAAGAACCGTTTATGCTCAAAGGAAATGCATGCCAGGTTTTTAGTAGCAGATAGTGGAATTTTGGAAATAACAAGTAGATGAACACGTTCCAGATTAAAGAACTATTCAATAACGAACTACATCTTTTAAAGAATAATGGTCCACCACGTTCGCATAGGTGTTATAATTAGTGAGATCCAACTCTAGCTTCTAAAGTAGAGCATTATCAATAAACAAAAAGTAAGTGAAGAGCAACATTAAACTCACGACTTATGAGTACATTTTCTTAGGTTTTTCCATAACACAATCAGACACACAAACAGATAGATAGACCAAAGAAAAAGTTGATTCTTGAAAACATTCAGTTAAGTACTCTGTACATCCGTATATACTCTTGTATATTTGTGTTTATTGGTTTCTACATTATGAGTCCGTTTTCTTAGGTTTCCGTAACACTCTCAGACACAAACAGATAGATAGACCAAAGAAAAAGTTGATTCTTGAAAACATTCAGTTAAGTACCGTACATCCGTATATACTCTTGTATATTTGTATTTATTGGTTTCTACATTATGAGTCCGTTTTCTTAGGTTTCCGTAACACTCTCAGACACACAAACAGATAGATAGACCAAAGAAAAAGTTGATTCTTGAAAACATTCAGTTAAGTACTCCGTACATCCGTATATACTCTTGTATATTTGTGTTTATTGGTTTCTACATTATGAGTCCGTTTTCTTAGGTTTCCGTAACACTCTCAGACACACAAACAGATAGATAGACCAAAGAAAAAGTTGATTCTTGAAAACATTCAGTTAAGTACTCCGTACATCCGTATATACTCTTGTATATTTGTGTTTATTGGTTTCTACATTATGAGTCCGTTTTCTTAGGTTTCCGTAACACTCTCAGACACACAAACAGATAGATAGACCAAAGAAAAAGTTAATTCTTGAAAACACTCAGTTAAGTACTCCGTACATCCGTGTATACACATGTGTATTTGGGTTCATTGGTTTCTACATGTTGTCTTAGTTTTTTGAGATCCATCGGCCCCAATCCCCAATGTCCCTTAGTTCACCCTTTAGGCAACCTAGAGGCTATAAATCTTTTCACCTTTATGAATGCAGTGCCTCCCCCTTCAAGGTTAACCAAAGGATGAATTTATTCTATCATATCCCTATCCCCAACGAAAATGCAAACGAAAAAATGGAAACTATGCAAACGAAAAACTTACTTGAATAAGTCAGACAACACCCCAAAGTGTCAACAATGAATGTGAAACTATTAAAAGTACGACATGAAATATGTTTTCAATTAGTAATTTCGTAGAAGAATTGATTGTGTAGCAAGATGTGGAGGTGATCCCAAGCATAAGTATTTCCCTTGTATTTAACCCTCGATTAAATTCGTAGGATAAGCATGTCATAAGGAAAATTTTGTACAAAACACCCTAAGATGATAGAATGATGAATAGTGGATTTAAATCTTTGCTTTTTGGTAATGCACGAAACACGCAGAAGAAAGGATACAAAGAAAGGCAAGCATGAGTGATGTTACTAGGGCACAATGTCTTTGCACCAGTACCAAAACAAAGACAAACCCGCTCTTGCTATGTTCAACTATAGACTTAGATTTCAAGAATTTGAGTGGGCGTAATCATACAAAAAAAAAAAATCCAAAACAGAATATTATTTCTCGTGAAATCCTCGAGCAATCAAAACTCCTATTTAATTCCACAGAAGTGAGAAAACTGCTCTCTCATATTCTGCTAAAGGAACGATAAAAGAACCGTACCTTATAGACTGGTACTCCTCTTAATCTGAGACTATGGTACCATGAGAAATAAGGCGGGCTCTGTCACACCCTCAGTTTTCAACAAAAGTATGAATGAATTTCATAAATAAAACCTCACAATAATCATAAATAAAACCTTACAATAACCATATGATACCCAAAAGAATTTAACATTTCTACTTCCATAATTGTTCATTCTCATCCATGGGCTCCGAGGCCCAAATATTATAAGTACGAAAGTTAAGAGAGTTACGAGTATTACGAACATCCTTTGTCAAAACAAAATGAATCGAACTACATTACATCTTCTAAAATAAAGTCTATAAAAAAAATGTTGGGAAATTCCACGGTGTCAGCTTTCAAAAGGAGATGAAGCCATGCATGCACAACATTTCATGCCGCTATCTCTGATTCGTACCTGAAAGTGATAGAAGGGTTGAGCAAAACACGTGCCCAGTAGAGAATTCTTTACACAAGTTATATGAAAATGATTTGAATCATGCACCATGAATGAATAAGTATTGACAGATACACCCAAAGTATGAACGATTACCAACGAGCTGCACACTTTGATCAAAGAATTCTAGACTTCACCGGGACGTCACTAACCGTTTACTCCTCTGACTAGATGCATCAATGAACTCATGTCAATCCACCTTCGTCTATAACCAATCCTAAATCATTTTATTATTCTTCGTACAATACTACAATCTTTCTCGCGTCTACAGCCATCATCATCAAATCCCTTCATTACAAAATCTTTCCTTTTAATTAGAAATTTCCCATCAATAATTACTAGGGTCACCTCAGGTCTAGTTCCCTCGAGCGTAGGGTCACCTCGAGTCTATTCCCTAAATAATAACAACCAGGTGGGGTCACCTCGGCTCTAGTTCCCTCGAGCGCAGGGTCACCCCGAGTCTATTCCCTCAGTAATAATAATCAGGTGGGTCACCTCGGGTCTAATTCCCTCGAGCCCAGGGTCACCCCGAGTCTTTTCCCTCAATAACGACCACTTGGGTCACTTCTCACACTTTTCATAATCATTCTCGTTTCATGATCAATTTCATCATTAGTCTATCGGTTGTACCACAAAACTTCAGTCAATCATTACATAACCCCACAAGTATACAAGTTCATACTTTTTCATTGATTTACAAATCCACATCCCACATAACGTACTAAGCCCATACATATAATTTTACAATACTTTATCCATTTGTTACTACATTTGAACCTCATAGGGCAAGTATCAAAAGAATTGTAAGATTCGACGAGTCGTGAGGTCACAAGTTATTTCATCATCTTAACATCGTTTGGACCACTAAACACACTCACATCCGCCCCTTAAGTTTCCCACAATCTCACCATGCTCTAAGCAACCAATCAACCCATAAGATCTATATGACGTACGATCGGCCTGTATCGATACTTAATGTCACGACCTCGATTTTTAACTTAAATAAATAATACAATTTAATAAAAGATCCTCGCATAACATACATATAACCCAAAAGAGTTCCCAACTGTTTAAATCTTACAAACAAGTCCCCATAATTACAGAAATACAACTTTGGCACTACGGCCGAAATTAACTTAGTTACAAATACAACCAACTCAAATTAATACAACTTTCTAGTCAAAAGAAACCTAAGGTCATTTAGTTACAAACCCATCTTTACCAAAAGCAAATCAATTACGAAAGATGATTGAGTAACTAAAACAGAGTTAGCTTCCAAAAAGTCTTCATGTCCAAACACGCCATTGCATGCGGTCTAATGCTCGATATTTGAACCTGAAAAGAAGGATTTTGTTGAGCTACACTAGTCCAGTAGGAGAAACTCTACCAGTTTTATATACACACATGATGAAAAAGTGAAATAAGAGTGCAAGGAGACAAAGTTCAAGCAGATGATAACTATGGACTCGTTGGTATATCGATAGTCATTCTGTTTATTTATTATAAGCCAACATCATATTCTATAAGACTTGAACTCTTCCCCAAACCGACTTCCTATCCCAAAATCCCCACCTTCGGTATTTCCACCCCATGCGTTACCGTATGCACTACGAGGATTACCATGTTACCACCCCATGCGTCATGGTGATCCTTGACGATTCGGTTCACCGTATTACTACCACTTGCGTTACGGGATCCGTCTAAGTCACCGTATTACCACCACTTGCGTTACGGGACCTCCTAATCCATCCCTCGACTCATTTACCTACCCTCGCACTCTACAAGCCAACTAAGACTCTACCTTAATCACACATTCACATAAAAACATTATACGGTGTTCTAACAATGTTGTAAATATGCCACAAATATAACCAAGTAAAATCAATTTACCAATAAGACATATTTTAACAAAGTTCTAGTTAACGGAAAGCTAACGGATCAATGAATACATCAAACTATCGTTGGGAGTCAATTAGGCAACTGTGAGATAGCTTAGGAAGTGTCCAAAAGGGTTTAGAAATGATCGGGGGTTGAGACGATCGAAGGAACACAAAATGGCATCGAAGCTGTCCAGAACAACAAGGGGTATTGATACCCCTATATCGGGTATCAATCCTTGGCAGATTGGAAGTCCAGAAACGGATGGGGTATTGATACCCAAATTTTGGGTATCAATACCGCGCTGTTTCGAGGCGATTTTTCTGCAGTTTGACAGACATTCAAAGCACCAAAGGGGAACGATCAAAGCACGTTTTCTACACTATTTCAACACATATACACATAAAAGAGGTAAATAAACCCCTACCTCAAGTCAATGAGCGAAACCCAAGCGATTCAAACGAGCCCTAGCTTCAAACTCCTCAAAATCAACCGAAATACTCTCCTCCGAGCTTGACCCACGAAATTTTGAGCTCAATAATGTGATTGAAAGGCTTGAGGGAGGTTGGTTCTTGAAGTTTTGGGAGAGTTTTGAGTGAGAGAAGAGGAGAGAGAGGATGAGCCGAGAGAGAGAGAGAGAAGAGATCGGTAGAGAGAAAGAGGAAAAGAGGGAGAAAAATGATCTCCTACATGTTCACACCCCTATTTATACACGTATATCTTTTTATTACACTCACACTCCCTCAACTTTCTATTCCTTCACTTCATGCCCCAATCAAATTAGTCACCAATTAACCATATTGTCTCAATTTAGGCATTTAATAAATATATCAAGAATTAAAATTTTTCGAGTCTCTACAATCTATCCTCCTTAAAGAAATTTCGTCCCGAAATTTTCAACACAAGCCAATTAAGATTTATATATCAAACAAACATGCTCATGCCATAACATATATCACCAAGCAATAAGTCATAAATCATAAAGTCGAAATTTATAACTCACATTGATCAATTTGGAAACAAATGCGGGTACTTCTCCCTCACTTCGTCTTCCCTTTCCCATGTCGACTCTTCTTTCCCGAGGTTACTCCATAAGACTCGCACTAACGGAATGGTTTTACCCCTCAAAATTTGCTCGCGCGAATCTAGGATACGTATCGGTTCCTCTCCATAAGATGCATCGGCTTCTAACTCAAGTTCGGACCATTCTAAAATGTGTGACGGATCCGGCTCGTACTTTCGTAACATCGACACGTGGAACACATCATGAACGCCCGATAATCTTGGTGGTAAAGCCAATCGGTACGCGACTTCACCAATTTTCTCGATAATATCAAACGGTCCGATAAAACGTGGTGAAAGCTTCCCTTTTTGCCCAAAACGTGATAGTCCCCGACGCGGCGATACCTTAAGGAACACGTGATCTCCCACTTCAAACGATAACGGTCGGCGACGACGATCAGCGTAACTCTTTTGCCTACTTTGCGCGGTTAGCAATCGTTGGCGAATTAATTTAACTTGCTTGGTAGTTCTCTTTTGCGCTTGAAGAAGACGTTTACGAATTGCTTTCATGCTCTCGGAAGTTTCTTGGATCAATTCCGGCCCGACCAACGTAGCCTCACCCAACTCGGTCCAACAAACGGGTGATCGACACGGTCTCCCATACAAGGCTTCATATGGCGCCATCTCGATGCTAGATTGGTAACTATTATTGTATGCGAATTCAACTAACGGTAAGTGATCTTCCCAACTACCCCGAAAGTCCATAACGCAAGCCCGAAGCATATCTTCTAGAATTTGGATCGTTCTCTCGGATTGTCCATCTGTTTGGGGGTGATACGCGGTGCTAAATAAGAGATTGGTGCCAAGAGCGGCCTGCAGACTTTGCCAAAAGCGCGCGGTAAACCTTGGATCTCGATCCGATACAATAGAAACGGGTATCCCATGGAGACGGATAATCTCGCGGATGTACAAACGACTAAGCGTATCAATCGAATCGGTAACCTGAATCGGTAAGAAATGTGCTGACTTAGTCAAACGATCGACTATCACCCAAATGGCATCGTGCCCCCTCGGCGATCTCGGTAAACCGGTAACGAAATCCATTGTCACATTCTCCCACTTCCATTCGGCCACTGGCAATGGTTGCAATTCCCCCGCGGGTCGTTGGTGCTCGGCTTTGACTTGTTGGCACGTGAGACATTTGGACACGAAAATAACAACATCCCTCTTCATTCCCGGCCACCAAAACTGCCTACGTAAGTATGGTACATTTTCGTTCCTCCCGGATGCACGGCTAATGGTGAATGGTGAAATTCTCTCAAGATTTCCTCCCGACACGAAATGGGTACGAACAATTTTCCTTGGTATCGCAAACCTTGATCGGCGTGAATCATCCACCCCTCTCGAGCTTTCCAGCTAAGAAACTTAGTACGAAACTCTCCCGCTTCTTCATCTTGCCATTGAGCCCCAATTACCCGATTCGACAAAGTCCATTGAACGGTTAAGTTGCACAAAGTGACTCCATCACGAACCTCTTCAAAATGTAGTGCATATGAACCTAAGTCGTTCATCGTTTTCCACTCGAGGATGGCTAAACTCGCAAGTTGCGTCGATTTTCTACTCAATGCGTCCGCTACCACATTCGCCTTACCCGGATGATATTGTAACTCAAAATCGTAGTCTTCTAAATGTTCCATCCAACGGCGTTGTCGCAAGTTGAGCTCCTTTTGAGAGAACAAATACTTTAGACTCTTGTGAACGGAAAAGACTTCGAACCTCTCACCGTAAAGATAATGACGCCAATTCTTTAATGCAAAAACGACGGCCGCAAGTTCTAAGTCATGGGTAGGGTAGTTTCGCTCATGAGTCTTCAATTGCCGCGATCCATATGCTACCACTTGCCCTAATTGCATCAACACGCACCCTAGTCCCTCTTTCGAAGCGTCACAATACACGGAATAACCGACTCCTCGTTCGGGCACAATCAAAACCGGTGCACTGGTCAATCTTCTCTTCAATTCTTGAAAGGCCATCTCACACGCATCACTCCAAACAAAACGAGTCCCCTTTCGAGTCAACTTAGTCAATGGAACCGCTAGGCGAGAGAAATCAAGTACGAAACGACGATAATACCCAGCCAAACCCAAGAAACTACGAATCTCGAACACATTCTTCAGTCGCTGCCAACTCATCACAGACTCTATCTTTCCCGGATTAACGGACACCCCATCCTTCAATACAACATGACCCAAAAACTTGACCTCGGATAACCAAAATTCACATTTGCTAAGCTTGGCATACAAACGGTGCTCTCTCAAGAGTTCAAGAACGATAGAAAGGTGAGATTGGTGTTCTTCCTCCGAAGGCGAGTAAATAAGAATGTCATCCACGAAAACAACCACAAATCGATCAAGATAGGCACGAAAAATACGGTTCATTAGATCCATAAAGGTCGCCGGTGCATTCATCAATCCGAAAGGCATAACAATGAATACGTAATGGCCATAACGAGTACGGAAAGCCGTCTTTGGGATGTCTTCCCTCCGAACCCTCAACTGGTGGTAACCGGACCTTAAATCAATTTTAGAGAAACAAGTTGCGCCTCGAAGTTGATCAAACAAGTCGTCGATTCTAGGCATAGGATATTTATTCTTAATGGTGACGCGATTCAATTTGCAATAATCGATACATAAACGAAGTGGCCCATCCTTCTTCTGAGCAAACAAGGCCGGTGCTCCCCACGGTGACGTACTCGGACGAATAAACCCCAAATCTTCCAATTCTTGCAATTGAACCTTCAACTCCCTCAATTCGGCGGGCGCGAAACGGTAAGGAGGTATGGAGATAGGTGCGGTACCAGGAAGCAGATCAATAGAAAACTCGATTTCCCTTTCGGGTGGTAAACCGGGTAACTCCTTTGGAAACACGTCTGGAAAATCACAAACGACAAGGGGTAGCTCCCCACGCTCGGATACGTCCTCATCTAAGGCCAAACTCGCTAACAGAGCATACACCGACTCACGCTCCCGAGACTCACATAGATACGGTTCTATCGGTTCCCGACGCTCCCCGAAGAACTCGAAACAAGAAACCCTAGGCAGACAAATACGGACCCGACGCTTGAAATAATCTATAGTAGCATGGAACGTCGACAGCCAATCCATTCCCAAAATAAGGTCAAACCCCGACATATTCAGCACAATAAAGTCAAATGTAAAGCGACGATCTCGAATAATAAGCTCACAATCCCGGCAAATGCGATCTAACGGCGACCTACCTCCTATAGGTGTGTCAACATACAACGGAGGATTGATACGTTCAATTTCCAACCCCAAAGCACAAGCAAAAGATGCAGCAATGAATGAATGCGATGCTCCAGAATCAAATAGCACTCTAGCAAAGGAGTTAAACAAGAGAAATGTACCCCTCACAACCGAAGTTTCTGGAGCCTGAGAAGTGACAGGAGGTGGTGGGGGTGGAATAGCAGAAGTGATTGCAAACGCCCTCCCTTGAGTGGTCTGACCCTGAACATGTCCACCCCGATGACCGGAGCCCTGAGTAGGTGTGGATGAACTAGTTCCTCTCTCAGCCTGAGATCCCTGAACTGAAGTGGTCTGACGAAAGTGGGACTGTTGTTGTCTCTGAGCACCCCAAAACGACTGCCGGGCAGAACCCTATCCACCCCTCGGCTGCTGCACCGATCCCGACTCACTACGAGCCCCGTCCCCACGCGGACAATTTCGAGCAAAATGACCAGGCTTCCCACAAGTAAAGCATGTGTTCAACAATCGCGGGCATTGGGCGCGAATGTGCCCGGTCTGACCACACTCATGACATACAATCGACGATCTATTAGAAACTCCTCGAGTCCCGAACGAAGATGAAGGTGGAGGCCTAAAGTTTGACGGACCATGCGAAGTCGACATTTGATCTCGTTGTCTCTTTCTCCCTTGACTACCGAAACTCCCCGAAGAAGAATTGATACCTCCCGCTGGTTGCCTTGGCTCCCAAAGCTTAGGATTCTTGGGTGTCTCCCTTGGTGTCTCGATGCTCCTTGCACATTCAACAACCTCAGAAAATCTCCCTTTGCGTTGTGCCATAACAAACTTTTTCACGTTTTCATGTAAACCTCTCTCGAACCGCCTACACTTCCTTTCCTCGGAAGCCACCAATTCCGGTGCAAAACGGGACAAGGATTGAAACTTTAAGGCATATTCTGACACAGTCATATCCCCTTGCTCTAGCCTCTCAAACTCGTCTCTCAATTGATCACGACTCGTTTCCGGAAAATATTGCTCCTCAAAGAGCACCTCAAACTCGGCCCAAGTTAAGTTCTCAACATCTGGCTCATTTACTTGAGCTGCAGTCCTCGCCGCCCTCCTTGCATCCTTTCTCGATTCCAACACGGACTCCCACCATTCATTCGCTTCCCCGGTAAGCTGAACGGCTACGATATTGACTCGCAAGTTATCCTCCGTGATCTGAAGAGCCCTGAAGAGTTTTCGAATTTGGGCTAGCCAATGATCGGCTGCAAGAGGGTCACTGCTCGACCCATCAAGAGTAGGTGGATTTCTTCGACTGAACTCTCTCATTGCTATCATAGCACGACTATCTGCGCTTTCCCTAGGAGCAGGATTTAAAAGGTTTGCAGCTGCAAGAGCCGCGACGAAATCCCTAGCAAAAAGATTTTGAACAACCGGTACCTCCTCTCCTTGACCGTGTCCGGCCCCATCCTCCGAATTCCCACTCGGATTTTCCCCATGATGGCTAACCTCATCCTCAATTGGTGCTTCTCGGCCACGACCACGGCCACGACCACGACCACGACCACGGCCACCCCTACTTTCGGCCTCTCCTGCCCTAGCACGCGTTTTCGGAGGCATCTAGCTACAAGTTATAAGAAAGAAAGGTTGATCAATCACAACATTATCAAATGAGGTCAAAACCTCCAACTATCCCAACATGGGTCAAAATGACTCTACACCACTCTACTGTATTGAAATGTTATGCCATATTAGCCAAATAATATCAATGCACACAAGCACACGTATGTTATGAAAATGGCGTGACATTTTGAACCCATGAGACTAGAAGTCTCCCCACGGTCCCAAAGTATTCAAACCTAGACGCTCTGATACCAATTTGTCACGACCTCGATTTTTAACTTAAATAAATAATACAATTTAATAAAAGATCCTCGCATAACATACATATAACCCAAAAGAGTTCCCAACTGTTTAAATCTAACAAACAAGTCCCCATAATTACAGAAATACAACTTTGGCACTACGGCCGAAATTAACTTAGTTACAAATACAACCAACTCAAATTAATACAACTTTCTAGTCAAAAGAAACCTAAGGTCATTTAGTTACAAACCCATCTTTACCAAAAGCAAATCAATTACGAAAGATGATTGAGTAACTAAAACAGAGTTAGCTTCCAAAAAGTCTTCATGTCCAAACACGCCATTGCATGCGGTCTAATGCTCGATATTTGAACCTGAAAAGAAGGATTTTGTTGAGCTACACTAGCCCAGTAGGAGAAACTCTAGCAGTTTTATATGCGCACATGATGAAAAAGTGAAATAAGAGTGCAAGGAGACAAAGTTCAAGCAGATGATAACTATGGACTCGTTGGTTTATCGATAGACATTCTGTTTATTTATTATAAGCCAACATCATATTCTATAAGACTTGAACTCTTCCCCAAACCGACTTCCTATCCCAAAATCCCCACCTTCGGTATTTCCACCCCATGCGTTACCGTATGCACTACGAGGATTACCATGTTACCACCCCATGCGTCATAGTGATCCTTGACGATTCGGTTCACCGTATTACCACCACTTGCGTTACGGGATCCGTCTAAGTCACCGTATTACCACCACTTGCGTTACGGGACCTCCTAATCCATCCCTCGACTCATTTACCTACCCTCGCACTCTACAAGCCAACTAAGACTCTACCTTAATCACACATTCACATAAAAACATTATACGGTGTTCTAACAATGTTGTAAATATGCCACAAATATAACCAAGTAAAATCAATTTACTAATAAGACATATTTTAACAAAGTTCTAGTTAACGGAAAGCTAACGGATCAATGAATACATCAAACTATCGTTGGGAGTCAATTAGGCAACTGTGAGATAGCTTAGGAAGTGTCCAAAAGGGTTTAGAAATGATCGGGGGTTGAGACGATCGAAGGAACACAAAATGGCATCGAAGCTGTCCAGAACAACAAGGGGTATTGATACCCCTATATCGGGTATCAATCCCTGGCAGATTGGAAGTCCAGAAACGGATGGGGTATTGATACCCAAATTTTGGGTATCAATACCGCGCTGTTTCGAGGCGATTTTTCTGCAGTTTGACAGACATTCAAAGCACCAAAGGGGAATGATCAAAGCACGTTTCCTACACTATTTCAAAACATATACACATAAAAGAGGTAAATAAACCCCTGCCTCAAGTCAATGAGCGAAACCCAAGCGATTCAAACGAGCCCTAGCTTCAAACTCCTCAAAATCAACCGAAATACTCTCCTCCGAGCTTGACCCACGAAATTTTGAGCTCAATAATGTGATTGAAAGGCTTGAGGGAGGTTGGTTCTTGAAGTTTTGGGAGAGTTTTGAGTGAGAGAAGAGGAGAGAGAGGATGAGCCGAGAGAGAGAGAGAGAAGAGATCGGTAGAGAGAAAGAGGAAAAGAGGGAGAAAAATGATCTCCTACATGTTCACACCCCTATTTATACACGTATATCTTTTTATTACACTCACACTCCCTCAACTTTCTATTCCTTCACTTCATGCCCCAATCAAATTAGTCACCAATTAACCATATTGTCTCAATTTAGGCATTTAATAAATATATCAAGAATTAAAATTTTTCGAGTCTCTACACTTAAACCTTAGACAACGAACAACATTTAGAAACTAATAGTTCAACAAATCAAGAGGACAAGAGATCCTATTGGACATGCTCACATCTACCCATAATACTCACTACGGCACTCCATATAGCCTACGGTACTCCTAACCAACTTTACGGTACATTCCCACTGACAACGAAACTAGTATGACACTTGACAATGGTTTAAAGAGTGGAAACGATCAACGAATCATCAAAGGACGAGTAACCAAGCTTAGAGATGGTTTATAGGTGTTTTAGAAGTGTTAAAAGTGATCGGAATTAAAAAAAAATATGGATTTTAGAACAAAGCTGAAAAACTGCCCCTAAGCCAAAGGTATCGATACCTAGCAAATGGTATCGATACCATTTGACCAAGAAGTGTTCCAGAGACAAGGGTATTGTTAAGTTATGGGTTTATATGTAATTGATTGTTGTTTACATTTAATCTCTTATGTAAGTAGATTAAGAGATAAGGGTCTAATGTGTAAATTAATGTTTACATGTGTATAAGTATAACGTAATGAGAAATAAACCCTAACTTGTTGGGTCTCAATTTCGGTGTTCACATTTTCACATGGTATCATAGCTACGATCTTGATCGAATGTCTCAAACAAAAAAAACCCCTTACCTACCGACGATCTACGCTATGCCGACTGATCTATGCTGACTTCGTTTTCGCTTCTGCACCACCGTATGACATCCGACACGTCTGGATCTTGCTCGCCGAATCGTTTCCGACCACGAACAGACTAGTCCAACCCTCGAACAGCCGCCGTACAACTCGTTTCAACATTTCCGCTGCCGTACGCCACTTTCCAACGCCTACGATCTACTGGGTAATCATGCAGGTGGGTTTTCTGATCAAGCCCAGTAGTATTTTCGTTCAGTTCCGACGCCGTATGACTCTCGGACAGCCTCCCAACGCTATACGAACTACTGGGTAACCACGAAGGTGGTTCTTTTATCAAGCCAGTAGGTTCTCATTCAAATCTGAGGTTGTTTCTTTGTCCACGTGGGTACCATATAAGTATATAAGTATAAGGCACTGCTGGGGCAGAGTTGGTGATACTCATTTGGTTTAGTTGAGGTAAACTTTTTTGTTTTTTTGGAACTTTAACTTGCGGCATTTTTTTCGTAGTCTGTTATTGTTGTTTTGTCGATATGTCGGAGGATCCCAAAAATGCTTCCGCTACTACAAAGAATGAGTTGAGTCGTGTAGGAATTCTGGATAACACCCCTCTGGATATTTGTCATATTAAATTGGATGGTACCAATTATTTGGTTTGGTCTCGCACTTTTACTTTAGCCATCAAGGCCAAGGGGATGTCAGAGTTTATTGAGGGTCCTATTACTTCACCTGTTGAGGCTGTTGAACTTAAGAAGTTTAAATCTCAGAAATCATTGGTCATGACCTGGTTATTTAACTCCATGCGCGCTGATATTCGCCATACTTCCTGCTTCTTGATACGCCGCATAAGATTTGGACTACTGCAGCCCAAACCTATTCACAACAAGGTAATGATTCACAGTGTTTTGAGTTGAGAAAAAGACTCCTTACATTGGAACAAAATCATCGCTCTGTCGCTGTATACTTTGCTGACCTGAGTGGAGCTTGGGGGGAATTTGATTATTATCAAGGCTTTTAAGCTGTTTGTGCTGTGAATGCTGCTAATTGGCTAAAAAGGATGGAGAAAGAGCGTGTTTATGACTTTCTTGCTGGTCTTGATCTGGAGCTTGATCCGATTAGAGTGCAAGTGTTGGGTCGTGTTCCATTTCCATCCTTGGGAGAGGCATATTCTATTGTTCAGCATGAGGAGAGTAGGAGGGGTGCTATGTTGCACCCTCCGATTTCTGAACGTTCTGCCCTGATTGCTACTCCTCAGGTTTATTTTGGTTCTGACAGTGGGCCTATTCCTCAGAGTGGCAAGTCTCAGTCTGGTACTAGCAGCGGGCCTCCTGATCGTGCGTCACTCCAGTGTGATTATTGCCACAACACTGGTCATACCAAGGATTTTTGTTGGAAACTTCATGGCAAGCCCTCTCGTGGGCGCGAGTGTGGACGTGGTGGCCATGGTCGTGGTCCGGTGCGTTCTCGGGCCCAGGCCCATGTTTCGGAGTCTACAGTTGCAGGCGCCTTCTGGCTACTATAGCTTCCTCTTCCACAGCAGCTCCTACTTCATCCTATTTTGCTCACACAGGTATCCCGGCTAGTGCGTTTACTGCCTCTTCTGCTATTCCTTGGATAATAGATTCTGGTGCCTCAGATCATATGACTGGGCATTCCTCTGTGTTTGATTCTTACTCTACTTGTTCTGGTAAGGATAAGGTCCGAATAGCAGATGGGTCATTCTCTGCTATCTCAGGGAAAGGTTCCGTTCGCTATTCTCCCTCCATTTCTCTCTCTTCAGTTTTACATATTCCCAACTTTGCCACTAATCTTCTGTCTATTAGTAGCCTTACTCGTTCTGCAAATTGTTCTGTGACCTTTTTTCCTACTCATTGTATCTTTCAGGAACTGAATACGGGGAAAGTGATTGGCAGTGGTAAATCACATGGTGGCCTTTATTTCTTGGAGTCTGCACCTCGTCCACCCATGTCATGTGGTTTTGCTCTGCAAGCAGATACGAGTCCTACTCTTACTATGTTACATCAGTGGCACCGTAGATTGGGTCATCCCTCCTTTGGAATTTTAGAGAAACTTTTTCCTAATTTAATAAAGCACTGTCCTAGGAGTCATTTTTTTGTGAAGCCTGTGAGCTTGGTAAGCATAAACATTCATCTTATGCACCTATTAATAAATGGAGTGCATCTCCTTTTACAGTTATCCATTATGATGTTTGGGGTTCTTCTCCTGTTACCTCTCTTAAAGGTTTTCAATGGTTTGTCACTTTTATTGACTCTTATTCTCGTGTTACTTGGGTATATTTACTTAAGTCAAAAAGTTACGTCTTTTCTTGTTTTAAATCATTTTATGCCATGATACACACTCAATTTGATACGAATATTAAAGTTCTCCGTAGTGACAATGGGACTGAGTATATCGATAGGAATTTTAGGGCATTCCTAGAAGAAAATGGCATTCTTTATCAGACGACTTGTGTTGACACTCCACAACAAAATGGAGTTGCTGAACGCAAGAATCGTCATCTTGCTGAGGTAGCTCGCTCTCTTTTATTCACCATGAATGTTCCCAAATTTTTTTGGGGCGAGGCGATTTTGACTGCTACTTATCTTATCAACCGTATGCCATCTAGCGTTCTCCAGTTCAAAACTCCTATTGAGTGTCTTTCTCACAGTTCTCGTGTCACCACTCTCCCACATCGAGTGTTCGATTGTGTGTGTTTTGTTCATACCCCTCATCCCTCTGGGGGCAAGTTAGGTCCTAAAGCCCATAAGTGTGTCTTTATTGGGTACTCTCCTACTCAGAAGGGCTATAAATGTTATGATCCTCATTCTAGAAAATTTTGTCTCTATGGATGTTACTTTTTGGGAAACAGTGTCCTTTTACTCTCCTTCCCCTACATCTCTTCAGGGGGAGCATCGACAGGAAGAGATAGGGAAGGAAGAGCTGTTTACTTCTTTTTATAATCATGGTGAAGGGGAGAGAAAACAGTTCATAGAGGAACCAATTTCTGCTGAAGGAGCAACTCATGACATTGGTGACAATATTGAGGAAATACCACAACGGCTGAAAGGGTCTAACTTAATAACTTAAAGACGTACATTAGACAGAAGAAAGGAAGGTCCTCATGTGTAATACCACCTTGTCAATTACAATCCCCTGCTCCAGTTCCGGATTCCTCAGCTGACTTATCTGATAATGAATCTTCTCTTATTGAACCTCCCTTTATTGAGTCTGATAATCTTCCTATTGCCCTTCGGAAAGGTGTTAGGTCATGTGCTCAACACCCCATCTCTCAATTTGTCTCTTATGATCGTTTATCACCTTCGTACAATGCCTTTGTTTCGTCTCTTTCTTCTATATATATTCCACAGAATTGGCAGGATGCAATCATAATACCTAAATGGAAAGGAGCTATGGTAGAAGAGATGACAGTTTTGAAAAAAAATGGCACTTGGGAGCTAGTATCACTTCCGGAAGGAAAGAAATCAGTAGGATGCAAGTGGGTTTTCACTGTTAAGCAGAATGCTGATGGTACTGTTGAGAGATACAAGGCGAGACTTGTTGCCAAGGGTTTTACTCAAACCTATGGTATTGACTCTGAGGAGACGTTTGCACCAGTAGCAAAGATGAACACTGTGCGAGCTCTGCTTTCTTGTGCTGCCAATTTGAATTGGCCCCTTCACCAATTTGATGTGAAAAATACATTTCTCCATGGTGAGTTAGTAGAGGAGGTATATATGGATGTACCACCAGGTTTCTCTTCCTCTAAGGCTAAAGGGAAGGTGTGTAGATTGAAGAAGGCCCTATATGGGCTGAAACAATCACCTAGAGCATGATTTGGCAGATTTTCCAAGGCTATGTTAGGGTTTGGATACAAACAGAGCCATGCAGATCATACTATGTTCATCAAGGGAGGCTCTGGTAAGATTGCTGTTCTTATTGTGTATGTTGATAATATAATAATGACAGGCAATGATGTGAATGAAATTCTTAATCTCAAATCTAGTTTGGCTCAAGAATTCGAGATTAAGGATTTGGGATCACTAAGATACTTTCTTGGCATGGAAGTAGCAAGGTCTGATAGAGGTATTTTTATCTCCCAACGGAAGTATATACTTGATCTTTTGGAAGAAACAGGTATGTTGGGCTGTAGACCTGCAAATTCTCCTATTGAGTCGAATCATCATCTTAGTGGCAATGTGGGGGAGTGCACTGACAAGGAGAGATATCAGCGACTTGTGGGTCGACTGATATACTTAGCTCACACTCGACCAGATGTTACTTATGCAGTGAGCGTTATTAGTCAGTTTATGCATGATCCTCGTACTTCGCATCTAGATGCAGTTTATCGGATCTTGAGGTACCTTAAATCAGCTCCAGGAAATGGAATTTTGTTCTCTAATCATGGTCACCTACGATTGGAAACATTTACTGATGCTGACTGGGCTGATTCTGTGGATGACAGACGCTCTACTTCTGGCTATTGTACTTTCATTGGGGGAAATTTGGTTACTTGGCGAAGTAAGAAACAATCAGTAGTCGCCAGGTCTAGTGCAGAAGCTGAGTATAGAGCTATGGCTCATGGTATTTGTGAGCTCTTGTGACTCCAAACCGTGTTGCGTGATTTGGGAATTACTAATAATGGTCCTATGAAACTCTACTGTGACAATAAAGCTACCATCAACATTGCTCATAATCCTGTTCAACATGACAGAACGAAGCATATAGAGATTGACAGGCACTTCATCAAGGAAAAGTTGAATGCAGGTTTGATATGTATGCCTTTTGTGAAATCTGAAGATCAACTGGCTGACATATTCACAAAAGGCCTTGGTCACAAGAGTTTCCACCCTATTGTGTTCAAGTTGGGCTTGATTGATATCTTCGCACCAACTTGAGGGGGAGTGTTAAGTTATGGGTTTATATGTAATTAATTGTTGTTTACGTTTAATCTCTTATGTAAGTAGATTAGGAGATAAGGGTCTAATGTGTAAATTAATGTTTACATGTGTATAAGTATAACGTAATGAAAAATAAACCCTAACTTGTTGGGTCTCAATTTCGGTGTTCACGTTTTCACAGGTATCGATAACAAGGACAAAAGGTATCGATAACACACGATTTTCTAGGTTTTGAAACACAAAGGTATCGATAACTATACCAATGGTAACGATAACAGTTCAGTTCGAGAGATTTTCTGTAGATTTTTGAAACTATTCCCAACAATTTCAAGCACGATCGAAGCACAAATTCAACTCATAGACATATAGAAAGAGCAAGAAATCCCTACCTCGAACTTGGAGAGCAAACCCAAAGAAAGATCGAGTCCACGCAAGCCCTAGACTCCGAAATCTTTGAAATCAACCGGCTCCTCCTTTCCCGAGATTGACCCACGAAATTCAAGCTCAATAATGAGAAGAGAAGGTAAGATGGAGATTTGTTTGAGTGGGTTTTGATTGGAAGCAAGAAGGCGAGGGAGGGAGAGAAGAGGAGCCGAGAGAGAGAGAGGGGTCGGGAGATGGAGAGGGAGAGATGGGAGATTTTTAATCTCCTACAACCAACACACCCCTTATATACTAGAATATACACAAAATACACTTGCACACTCCCTCTAATTGTAATTCTATCATTCAAACCCCAAATCAATTAAACTCAACAAATTCCACATATTTCTCATTTGCAATATTGAATAAACGTTTTAAAATTTTCTGAAATTACGAGTCCTTACAGGCTCTTTTTTAACTTTAAAATAACAATTCTACCGACTATTTCTAGTGAATTTTTGAGGAAATGTAAAGGATAGGAACCATCCAACATAATAATCAATCATGTTAATGAGGATATCTATAATGCGTATACAATGTTCAATTATCTATTTGACATACCAACCCAAAAATGAAAACATATTGTCCAATGATCTATTAGTAAAACTCCTTTGATTAAATGGATGACCAAATGGAGGGGCTTACCATCACCACCGTAGTCGGTGCCGTCGAGTTTGAAATTGATATAGCAGCATCACAAGTACCATAATACCAAGCTATTCATTTCCAACCCAAAACTCCTACCACAAAACAAAACAACCCAATTCTAATTCAAGGTAGTAGTTTCACAATGACAAAATCCTGACGATGCCTTCTCAATTCAGTCAATCTCATCAGTAAATGTACAAGCAAGAGAATGAAAAAGGACAACGTGAAGGTAAACCACCAAAAAATTTCAACGAACAACCAATCCTATCCTGGGTTCAGTCCACTTCGTGCTTTCGCAGCAACTTTAATCCTGCCCCTTCCACAAAAATATGTCCATTTCAAAATTTCAAGAAGTTAAACCAACAACATAAATAGGTGTGAATAGTTAACAAATAAAAGATATTCAATTATGGTAATAGATTGAAGAATGAAAATCGGTGAGCGATCTACAATGCAGTGGAACTTATTAAGTATTATTTGATGGAATATATAGTTTGTGCTGCAATTATAACGGTCTACGACTCTATATATGACTCCTGATAGTGTTCTGGCTTATTTACGGGAGGCCAATTAATCTTCCAAACGAGAAGTCATCCAACACAACGCAAACTTGAAGTCGCTAAACCACTGAAAAATTCAATTGCATAAGAGGAAAATGCTTTATCGATTACAACATTAACAAGGCAATGAACTGTAGGAAAATATAGTGTGGAAAACAGTAAATGATTTCACTAATTTCTGAAAATTTACAATCGAACAGAAAATTACATGAATTGGAATTACAGAATATGAAACATAAACATAAACTATAAGTATGGAATAAGAATTTACAAACCGAGACCCGTTTTGTACAACGGTGCCCTTAAGACAAATTCGCCGCCTCACCGGTGCTGGAGGTTGTGTCGGTGTTTGTCTCCAGGGTTGACTCGGTTCCCACTCAGCCGCCGGAGCACCGCCGTAGACTGTCCGTCGAACCAACTTGTGTCTGTACTCTCTCTCTCTAAAAGAAGAAGGATTTCAAGAAGGAGAAACTCTTGGATTTCTTGGTATCTTGAAATAAAGGAACCGAACTCCTTTATATAATCGATGAGGAGCCTTCGAGAATTCAATATGGGGAGCCTACCCTTTTTTTTTTTTGATAATGTCAAATTCATTTCAAAGCCCGAAGGCAATACAGATTTCATCAAATGATACAAGAATGAACCAAAACCACCAAGACGTCGACACAGGCACCCCCTGCATAAGCAGGACCGACGAAACGCCTAGATTAGGAGCCTACCCATTCAATAGGGCCAATTCAATATTCATATTGAATATAGGGAATTGAATACAGGGAATTCAATTTCTAGAGAAAAACTGCTATAGTCATTAATCCAGCAATTGATTCCATAATCAAATTGTGGGTATTATTCTGGGCATTCAACTTAGTATTAATCAGCTGTGCACAATTGATTCTATAACTGGACCATCCAAACGCGAATAGTTCAGACCCAATAAAGCACAATCAATTCCAAACCAATCTAGATCAGACTATAGACCACAGACCTCGAACCACAGGTCGTGGGCCCACGAATCCTGAGCTCCGGCCCCGGTCCTAGTCTAATTTAGGTGTTTGGTGACGGCGCGCACGCATGTCATTTGGCTTTTCCAATTCCCATAATGAGATAATTTCTCATTCATATCTAAATGGAATTTGTTCACTATTGTTGAGTCCACCTCACGCGGTATGGGTCCCACCAAATTCTCTTTGGTTAAATTCCATTTTCTAACATGAACAATACTAATGAGCAAAAGGGACTTGAAAAAGGATGAAACGCGTCTAGGAGGATAATGGAAATGACAAATCGGCAAAGCATAATTGTTTAATGATAAGAGCATTCGAAAGTAGTTGTGTGAAATATATAGTGAAGAGAACAATGATTCAACAAACTTAGGGGACATGTACACTGTAGCCAGATTCAATTAACTATTTCATGTATGGGTGTGTGATGTTGAATTCTGTTATTGTCATTGGAACATCATATCAAACACATGGTAGAAAAATCACATGGAAACACTCGGGTTTAAGTTTGCATGAAGGATACGTTACCCCTATCAGAAAGAAGTCGAAAATGTCAATCATCATAATCTAATGGGAGAGTGCAGATCGATCAAAAAATAAACTACTGGTGAAGTTGAAGAAGAACCAACTGTTTACCCGTTGCCGCTAGAGAGAGAGCCACCTAGAGTTCCGCTCCAATTTGATTTGTGACGTCGTGTGGTCGCTGTGCCACTTTGGTTTTTTGGAGGTGTTATTTATGTGAAGAAGGTGTCGTTTCCACGAGGAAGCATGTGCTGGGTTGCTTTGCGTGGGAAAATAGAGCATGAGCTGGACAGTTTCCCCTTTTTTAAGAAGTGTAGATGTAGATAGATGGAGTTTAGTTTTGTTCACCCTCTTAAGTGAGGGTGTGTTTGGGTTGAATTAGCTCAATCAAATAACAAATGATTATGTGCGGGCGTGCCAGAAAAGAAATAACTTCAAAAAAGAAATTACTCTTTTCAAATTGATTTGAAACAACTAATTTGCAATCAGGCAACTGTGTTATCCGTTCGATTACCTCAACTAAGAGGATTTTTCCTTAAGGTATCAACCAAATAAAAGATTGACGCGCTTCGAATCAGAAAAGATGATTGAACACAAACAAACCTGAATTTAATCAAAGGTACGTTTGTATACAAACACTCTTATGATTCTATCAAGAATAATGCAGAAATATAAGCACACTGAATTTAATCAAAAGTGGACTTACAAACGACTATTCTTTGGTAAGAAAAAACTTAAAGGAAAATAAGAGAACTTGAATTTAATCGAAAATAATCTTACATGCAAATAAGCCTTCAACTTACAAAAGATCGTATTCTAAACTAATCTAAACACTAATTTACGATAAATCTCTGAGCAATCATGTTGTATGAATTGTCAGATGATATGAATTTTTGTGGGGGGCCTCTCTCTTCACTTGCTTCTTTTATTTATAGACGACGAGCATGTCTTCTATCTCCACCTCCCATGTCTTTAGTTGATACCCACGTTTGCCACATAAATCGGTTGAGAGGGGCCTTTGAACGGTTACTTTGATATTTCCAGAAATTCTTCTCTCTCTTCATGCTTTGATAATGGTGTTCGTGGCCTCTTCATGGATCGTGGTTCTCCTATCTTCATGCTATGTGAATTAGTGTCACACGATCGTCCCAAATGATTCCCTGTAATTATGTTTAACTTTCGTTATAAATTAAGGCAGCAGTGGCACCGTTCGATGATTCCAAGGTTTAACCAACGGTTAAATTCCATCATGCTCCAAGATCATCTGTGTTTGATAACAAAACATCGTCGGTTCCAATCAAAACGATACCGTTTAGTACTAAAATAATGTCATCATTAAACCCCGTAATCCTCTGCATCCCGGGTCCAATTAAGACATGTTCTAATTGGTTACCACGCTTTCCGATGACATTTGTATTTTTCTCATTGGGTGATATATTTTAGGATGTAAACAGGGTGAACATTACCCTCCTTCCTATTAGTTGAAACGATATGAACTACACCACAAAGTAATGTCATACTTACCAAAAAGTGTTTTGCATGGTAAGCATGACATCACTTTATAGTAGGGTCCACACCATTTCAACCAATGAGGGAGAAGGTAATATTCACCCTCTTCTAAGGAAGGTGAACAAAATTGCACTCAGATAGATGGGATGGACCGTGTGCCGATTCTGGAGTGGTGGGGTAGGGGTGGGATAGAGTTGGGGTTCATAGGAACTTGTTTGGGTATTTTTGGAATGTAAAATGTAAAAAACAACTTTGTACTTTTAAAAGTAATACTAGTATATATAGATAATATTATGTACAGTTCATAAATAATTAGATTCTCAAAACATAAGCAATTACAATTTCAGACGGAGGGAGTAATTTCTATCTAATACCTAAGTAAATCCCTCTACCCGTTTGTTGTGTTAGCAAATTAAATTCAGCAACTCACGTGATTTTTTTTTTTTTTTTGGTTGTTGTTTTCGGAAGTTTCTTTACTTTTGCATTATTTTCTGTAAGGTTGCACAAAACTTATTTTGTGGGGCCAACTTCGAAGTATCACATAAATAATTTGAGCCATTAATTAATTTCAAAATATTTTTTTAGATAACTTAACAAAAAATCAACTCAATCAAACAAGTGTACATAAGTGCTTATTCATCACATTCTAAAAAATACAAATCTGCGTGGAGGAGTGGGGGCCACTTGGAGTTGACGTCAACCCAAGTTGACGCTCAGCTGTCTTCCCAATCATTTCCACAGTGGCCGCTTCAACCATTACCATATCGGAAATGATAAGCCCACCGCGGGCTCCCCCACCGCAAGCACGCCGGGCCCACTTCGGCCACTGGACGATCGATCCAAGCCGACCAAAAATTCTTAAAAAAATTCCGAGTGGGCCTATGCAAGAATAAATGGCATCCGACGTGTGTAAGTGCTCCATCCGAACTTCCATTTTTAACGTCTCAGATCATCTGATTTTTGGAAGTTCGGATCGAGCACTTACACACGTCGGATGCCATTTATTCTCACATAGGCCCACTCGGAATTGTTTTTTAGAATTTTTGGTCGGCTCAGATCGGCCGTCCAGTGGCCGGAGTGGGCCCGGCATGCGTGCGGTGGGCGTTCGGTGGAGGAGCCCGCGGTGGGCGTCTCATTGTCCTTACCATATGTTTCTCTCTCATCCACTTTCCTCTTTCTCCTCCATCTGTGAGATTATCCCCAAACAGAAATGATACTGGTACAAATTTAAGTTTGTATCAGCGCGTACAAATGGCATTTTGGGTCTCTTTTAAGTCTCAAAAAAATGATCGGAGCCGCTCATTTTGTTTAGAATACTTTGTTTATGGCCCTTGCAAAAAATAAGGTCAATCCGATACCAGTAAGGACGTTTACAAAACATCCAACTTTGCTTTAGAATTCAGGCATGAGTCTAAAGCAAAGTTGGATATTTTGTAAACATCTTTACCGGTATCGGATTCCTTATTTTTTGCAAGGACCATAAACAAAGTATTCTAAACAAAATGAGCGACTCCGGTGATTTTTTTGAGACCCAAAAGAGGCCCAAAATGCCATTTGTACGCGCTAGTACAGATTTAAAATCTATATCAGTAGCACCACTCATCCCCAAATTCCCCATTCTTAGAGCATCTCCAATAGGGAGAAACTTTTTGGTATACCCGGTATACCACAAAGTTGGTATCCCCTCACATAAAATGTGACACTTGGCAAGCTATAATTTACAAGGACTTCAAGTGTAATTATTCCTCTCCAATTCATATTGGCGCTGAAACAATCTCTTTTTCCAGTACAAATGCTAAAAGCTAAAACAATTGTGCTACTTGCACGTATGTTTTTGCACATATATTTTTGTGGAGCCCATATTGAGATTCCACAAAATGATTCGAATCTTTCATCTTTTTAAAAATATTTTTTTAGAGGGTTCCTGTAAAAAATCAACTCCAACGGATATTGGTAAAGGCTTTCTTAGAATTCGTAGGCAAAACAAAATGATTCGTCCTATGATTTCTGAAAAAGCCTTTACCGATATCCGTTAGATCTGATTTTTTTCAAGAACTCTTCAAAAAATATTTTAAAAAAGATGAGTGATTCAGATCATTTTGTGAGACCACGATATAGACCTTACAAAAATGTACGTGCAAAATATGTTAAAAAACATATGTATAGAAATCATTACAGAAGCTAAAAGCCCCCTCCCCCCAAATTACTCCTCTGCTAGCCAACTAACTGTAGTTTCTCCTTTACTTTCTTCTCATCTAATTGTTTTACATTTTCATATCCACTTCAAAAGGGATCTTAATTTAATTCTCCGCGTTTGTTTGGGCTGAATTAGCTCAATCAAATGGCAAATGATTGTGTGCGGGTGTGCCAGAAAAGAATTAACTTCCAAAAAGAAATTACTCTTTCCAAATGATTTGAAACAACTAATTTGAATCAGGCAACTGTGTTATCCGTTCGAATACCTCAATTAAGAGGATTTTTCCTTAAGGTATCAACCAAATAAGAGATTGACGCGCTTCGAATCAGAAAAGATGATTGAACACAAACAAACCTAAATTTAATCAAAGATAAGCTTGTATGCAAACACTCTTAAGATTCTATCAAGAATAATGCGGAAATATAAGCACACTGAATTCAATCAAAAGTGGACCTACAAACGACTATTCTTTGGTAAAAAAATGCTTAAGAGAAAATAGGAGAACTTGAATTTAATCGAAGGTAATCTTACATGCAAATAAGCCTTCAACTTACAAAAAGATCCTATTCTAAACTAATCTAAGTACTAATCTACAACAGATCTCTGAGCAATCATTTTGTATGAGTTGTCAGATGATATGAATTTTGTCGGGGCTTCTCTCTTCACCTGCTTCTTCTATTTATAGATGATGAGTATGCCTTCGATCTCCACTTCCCACGTTAATCCCCATGTTTGCCACATAAGTCGGCTGAGAGGGGCCTTCGAACGGTTACTCTGATATTTCCAGAACTCTTCTCTCTCCCCATGCTTCGATAATGGCCATTTCCTGGATCGTGGTATCTCTGCTTTCATGCAACGTGGGCTAGTGTTACATGATTGGCTCAAATGATTCCCTGCAAACACATCTAACTTCATTATAAATTAAAGCAATAGTGGCAACATTTGATGGTTTTTAAAGATTAATCAACGATTGAACTTAATCGTCTTTAAAACCACTGTTAATTACTATCCAAACGTCGTCGGTTCCAATTAAAACGGTACCGTCTAACATTAAAACGACACCATCATTAGACCCCGTAATCCCCTGCATCTCAGGCCTAACTGGAACACATTTTAATTAGTTAGCACACTATTCGGCGACACGTGTAATTTTCTCATTGGGTGGCATATTTTAGGATGTAAACACACCCCCCGCATTAACATCTTGTTTAAGATAAATAAGTGTTAATGGCACACATTCTCTGCTCATGTCCCTTCAAATTCGGATGCATGGGGACATAATCGAGACTTTATTTCATGCACGACTACTAAGCTTCCCAAAGTTGGTTGCAATTATTTCCTTATAAATAGCAATTAATACTAGGGTTTAACGAATCACATCACTTCCCAAAACCCCTTCGAACTTAAGCTTTCTCTGCTTTTATGGACTCCCTTCCAGAAATCAATCTTGTCCTAGAGAATCTCGATCATCAATCCCACTCTCCTCAAATGTCTCCTCCAAATTCTCCTCGAATGTTGGGAGGAAAAATTCTCTCGGATCGAACATTCCACACTCCTAGTCTGTCTCCCACAGGTTGGGACTCCACTCTGACCCGTTCGAATTCACTCAATGGGTCCAACTGGGACACATGGGAGGAACAGCCTGCCAACACTAACACTGATACCATCCTGGTTAAGTTTGATCAGCCTGACCCAACTCCCAATAAATTCCATCACTTTCAAACCCTGTTTGCGAGTCAATTCTTGCCCATGACCAGTAATGACACCGTTCATATGGGCATGTTAGAATCAATCTACTCCTCCCTCAAATTTGCTCCCTTTTTGAAACAAGAAGAAAACTACCTTGGGCCCGCCCCGTATTGCGACTTCAAACGCCTGGCTCAATCCCAAAGGTCCCTCTGGCTTGCAGAGGTGCGAACCCTTCACTACCCAGTTGACTTCGAAGAGACCAATAAGCTGGCTCCCCTTCCTGAAGAGCCTGATTGGTTTGACGAGGTGAATAACCTCGTCGTCAACACTCCTCATTTCCAATGGCATTACGGCTACTCCATCTACCCTTCTGACAAGAGCAAAGCTTTACAGCTTCTTGCAGATTTCTCCTTCCTTGACATCTTTATCTTGGAAGAACAAGTTCCATTAACTAACTTCAAATGGGCTTGCGAGACTCTCGTGCTGTGCATTATTCCTTCCACGGTCTCCTACCAAATTCACTGCTTTCTGGATTTCCTGCCAGTGATTAGGTCATGGCTCGAAGCCAATACTGCAGCATACTGCTTCGACCAAAACCTTCAAGATTATGCTCTTGCTAAGGAAAGAATCGAGAAACTCAATGATCAAATCCAAACCCTCAAAGCAGAGTCCTTTGAAGTGGTGCCTAGCTATACTGACAAGAAGTTTCGAAGGTGCTTTAAAAGAAAACAAATAAAGCACCCAACTAAAGAGCTCGCCTCCAGAGGAAAGCCAAAGCTCTGGTGCTTCGCTTCAGGCCTCTTTTGGAGAAAAAGCTGGAGTCAGATGCCAAAGAAGACATGAGGAAAATGGAGTTGAAATTCCTCCAATTCGCCTGGAACAAGTTTCACAACCTGGTTACTTGGTCCTTTCCTCACTACTTTGAAAAAAAGAGGGCCACCTCTCAACCTTCAGGCCCTTCGAAGGCCTAATATGCCCTTGTTTTCTCTTTTAGAGTAGAAATCAGCATTTCCTTTTTGTTTTTCCCATTTTTTTGTACATACGCAAATTTCCATTCCCGTAACCTAGTAGTTGTGTTAATGGAATTTATTTTTGCAACAACGTACATTTGTGTTGGAGTTACTTTTAACTTATGTGTCAAGAACAATAGCAACCTTTAATAATACAACCGTATCTAGTGGGCCCGTAACTATGGTCTCACTAAAGGCCTGGCCCACCCACGGAGGTATAAAAACAAAAATGGTTCAAAATCACCCCATACGCTCTATGCATTCAAATCTTCTCAAGCACTGAACTTCCTCTCCTCTCCCTCTGAAACCGTCGAACTTGACTCCAACATCAATGGCTTCTTCCAGCCAACAATCAATTGTGGAGCACCCCACTCCCTCTCTGGCATTGAGGCGGTTCGTGTCGGGAAAAGCCCAGGGATCGAGTAAAGATTCCTGCTTTGATACCGGGGTATTCATTCCAAACCCTAAGGAACAAGGTACTTTCATCTTAGGCCCCCAACTGGTAGGAGAAATTCCCACTTCCCTTTCTCTTTACTACCCACAACTGGGAGACGCCGAAATTCGAGCCTGTACAAGCCTCGATTGGCAAAATTTTCCGAGGAAATTCTTTCCCTGCTGGCCTACCCTAGATAGGGATTGGAAAATCTGGACAACCCGTATGTTGGCCGAGAAATCGGATGATCTTGAAAAAGTGGGGTTGAAGAACGTTATTACCCTCCTTCGAAGGGGAATTCCCCAAAATCCACCCCTAATACAGGCCGCCCTAGCTTTTTGGGACCCGTCCTTTAATTTCTTCAGGTTTAACTGTGGCATGATAGCTCCCACAGTTCTAGACGTCACCCAGATGCTGGGTCTCATCCCGTATGGCCCTCAGTTTGATCCTACTAAAGAATACACTCCTCCTGAGGGCTTCACTCGTTTGAGCGCAACAAATGGAGCTTTTTTCCAATTTTATGCTAGGGAAAGGAAGCTAACGGGAGAAGTATCTGAGACTGAGTTCTTTGCTTATATTCTTTACACTCTCTGCAAGCATATCTTCTGCCATTCTGGGAAAAGGGTGATGAACGAGTTCATACCGCTGGCTCTAGCACTCTCTCGAGGTGAAGAGTTCGACTTTGCATCCTACTTTCTTGGACACGTATACAAAGCCGGCTCTGACTTCCATCATAAGAGCTTAAACTACTCCCAGGGAGGACCCCAATGGTTTGTTCAACTCTGGCTCCATGCCTACTTTCCCGAGCTAGGCCCCTTCCAAGCACCCATGTCACCCACTAATGCCATTGAAAGACCCAATGTCCATGGTGACAATTACATTCAGCCAGCGAAAAGTGCAACTTCCACCTTGGCGTATTGCCTATGCTTCTTCTCTGGCCTTGCTTCGGATAGAGAATGGCCAAATCCATTCCCAACTCCCACTGGACCAGCATGGCTCTTTGACATCCTTGCAGACAAGCAAGGGAAATCCTATCGCGCTCTCCAAGCATGGGGTAACATCCTTACAAGCAGAGAGATCTTTATCTCGTCATCGAACCCCTCGAAATCCTTGGCGTATGTAGAGGTATACTGCCCTGCACAATTTGCCCGACAACTGGATTTCGTTCAAGGCATACCCATTCCCTTTTGTGGTAATGCCAACATTTCGATGTCTGAACGCTCATGCATCACACTTGAGCATTTTCAAACTGGGTTTGCCCAATCTAGGCATGCATTGAGGAGAACCATCACTCAAGAGTTCAAGGAACCAAAAGTACACACGACCCCTGCATTTGACAATTGGTGGCACACCAATTGCTCCTTCCTTATTGGGTGTACTACTTTCAAAAGGTTCCTTGAACACATTGGCTTCGAGCAATCTGAGTTTGGTCATAAAAGACAAAACAATTCGTCCTCCTTCTCTTCGGACAACGAGTTTGGAATAGTTGGAGGGATCGAAGACACTCCTGAAGGTGAAGTTAACCAAAGAGCAGTCCCTGTCGAAGCCTCTCCTCTCTCCATGATCCTTCCCCCTCAAGAAGACAATCCTTGACGGTTTCACAAAAAAGAGGTACTTGTTTTTTTCTGAAAATTGCTTCTTTTCCCTTTCTTTTGTAACCCAATTTAACTACACATAAACCTGCAGGTGCTACTTCTCTATCAGAAAGTGCTTCGAAAAGGAGCACAACTCCGCTACCCAAGGAAGTGATTCCTACTAAACACTACCTTGAGCCCTCAGCTGAACTTCCAGGTCTGTCCCATCCCTTGCAATCATCTTTACCTACAACTTTATATGCTCAACTCATTTCTCCGTTATCCTTATACCAGCTACCAAAAGAGCCAGAACCACCAGAAGGCGTGGCTCTCAAGTTTCTTCCAGTGATGAAGAAACTGAGACTGACACAGAAACCTTAGTCCCCAGGGGTAAGCCCCCTAGTCTTCTTCCTTACTTACAATAAACATTCTTCTTTAGATTCCTTGTGCAACCCTGACTCAAGTTGAACCAGGCACGACAAGAGCAGCTGCCAAGGGGACTCTTTTCTACGAAAGAAAAGATGTGCATGCTAGAAGGTCTCAGGCCCCACAAGAACCTTCTTTCCATGATGAGGTGAGTCATACCCCTTCTGACTGTACATACACTCATGAGCCTCATATGCACGTAACTCACCATTGACTTGCAGGCCCAAATGACACCTTCTGATGAAGCACTGGATCTGTCCACTATCCCCTGCTTCCAACAAGAAATGGTGGAGTCTCCTTCAGAGATACCAAAAAATGGCCCCCGCCAGGTATCCTTTAAACATTCCCCTCTTCGAATTGTGAAGGAAATCTTACTCACCTGCTTTCTGCACAGGCATCATATGCTCCAGCTCTCTCTGTGGAGAGAAATGTTGCTGAAAAAGGCCGTGACATGCAAGCTCTGCTGTCACTCCTTACCGAGCCCTCTTTTGCCCAAGCTATGGCCAACTTGACTCGTTCGAAGGCTTTGGAGCCAGTTTATATCTTGAACAGAGATTACCTTCCCAATCCCATAACAGTGTTGGGACAAGAGTCCTTACTGACCGACTCCACTTCTGCTTCAATGAGTCATAACGCCAGAAGTGCTGGGGAACTAGATTCAGCTTCGACTCTCTCTTCTTCAGACCAGGTAACCTTGTCACCCAAACACACTTTTACTCTCTTGTTCACTATCTTTCCTTTCAATTTCGAACTCTGGTTTCCATGCAGGCAATCAGTACTGAACATAGTCCTCAACCTGGTCCGGAACCTCTTCCTGCTTCCACTGATCTACCCATAGTGGTTTTTGACATTTCCTTCTTCAAAGATCAGTTGGAGAAATTTTGCAACCAAATTTCTGAGCCCACTTCTCTAATTTCTCCCAATTCCATGGAGAGCCTTGAGCAACTTCTGAGTCTATCCTTGCTCCCAAATTTACCTTCATTCAGAATCAAACATGCTCTTTCAGAGGAAGAAACTCAGATGCTAAAAAGCCTCCTAAGGGCTTTAGACCATTTAGGACTTCCTACCCTGTTTGAACATAACCTGATTCATTACTTTGAGGTGTGCCATCAGGCTCTAATTCTGACTCAATGGTTGGAATCAATTTTGCTTTTCCTTTTCCTAATTTTTTCAAGGTTTGGAAAGGCAAAATGTTCACTGCAGCCCCATTATCCACCAGGATTCTGTTAAGTGGGATTCCATCAAAATAAGCAGTAATATATAATGGACGCAAATGTTGCCTCATAGCATTAGTAGGCGGCTTAAATGGATATGAAATTTCCACATAGTTTAAATCTATTACCAAAGGGTACTCGACGTCTGACATGGAATCTGGTATAAAACAAGTACTTTCTTTGGAGCTTACCTCCAAACTCTCTTGATTCTGCTCTATTTCACATACCAAGTTGTTGTCCATTCCTATTTGAGCCACTTCTTCCAAGTCACAATCGGTACATATGATATTTAACTCCTCCTCACTATGTACTTCTTCCGAATTGCCCAACTTGCCCAAATTTCCCCAAGCCTCATCTTGGTCTTTGAATATTTGGCCATGTTTGAAGAAATCCATAGAACATGGGTAAACCATATTAACCTGTACTTCTGGTTGGCCTCTAAATTGGATTGTGGGCACTTCCTTTACTGGTTTGACTGCTTCGATTTCCTTAGCACCCTCCCTTTCAACTTCTTGTGCTGATACCTCCATAGGGGAAGAGCTTCCTTTTACCCCTTCTTGCTCTACCAACATGGCTTCTAGCAATCCAGATTGATAACTAGCCAATGAATTGGGAGAAGGTGGGTCAAGGTCTTCTTCGAGCATGGCCGAAGCTACTTTCTTCAAAGCTTCCCTCTCGTGATATTGGATTCGAAATTCTTCTGGGTCCCTCTTAGCCCTATCAAACCTCAGATTAGGCCTTACTCCTCTTCCTGATTCTTCCCCAGTGGAAGACTCTCCTGACTGGAAAAGTGTATACTTTCTCTGGAGCTTTCTTTTCTGCGTTCTTGAGAGCAATGGGACCATCTGAGGTATTTGGGACTTGGGATCCCTGATCAATACCCAGTTTCCTGAATTCGAACTTGGCGGCTTGAAAGTTTTATTCTCACTTCTGTTCGAATTTTTATACCCTTGAAACAAATCAGACTTGACTTGCTTCAAAAACCAATCAGGAACCCCCTTGACTAAAGTGAATTCCTCTTGTTTGGCTTCCACTTATGCTTCTGACGCCTGGCCAATGTTGGCCTTCTTCGAAGGTGGCAGCTCCCTTCTATGAATGGGTGGGACAGGGCTGGTAGGCACGTCCCTCTTCGAAGATGACCAAAGCTTGTTGTCATTAGGCTTTATTTGTGTTGGAGCCATCCTCTTCATTCCCATTTCCTTAGGGAAGAAACTCACACCTTTTCTATCCAAGTCTTTAAACACCAGATAGTTGGCTCTACATCCCACACATAGACATTCCAAAAACGAGGCTTCTAACATAGGTAAATGATTATTACCTGAAAATCTCTGTGAAGGCAGACCAACATTGGCTTGCCTATAGTAATTCTGCCTCATTCCCATGCCTCGAGGGTGGCCAGCGTATGGCTTGCCTCTTCCATATTGAATAGTATTCATGTTCACTGGGGCCTCCTTGTCTTGCCAATATTTCTTGACAGTTCGAACCAGTGAAGTAGGTATGTTGGTATTGACTTCTTCCACCTTTGGTATGTTCGTGTCCCACCGGGCGTGCCAAAAATTGTTTGGGCTGAATTAGCTCAATCAAATGGCAAATGATTGTGTGCGGGCGTGCCAGAAAAGAATTAACTTCCAAAAAGAAATTACTCTTTCCAAATGATTTGAAACAACTAATTTGAATCAGGCAACTGTGTTATCCGTTCGAATACCTCAATTAAGATGATTTTTCCTTAAGGTATCAACCAAATAAGAGATTGACGCGCTTCGAATCAGAAAAGATGATCGAACACAAACAAACCTGAATTTAATCAAAGATAAGCTTGTATGCAAACACTCTTAAGATTCTATCAAGAATAATGCGGAAATATAAGCACACTGAATTCAATCAAAAGTGGATCTACAAACGACTATTCTTTGGTAAGAAAATGCTTAAGAGAAAATAGGAGAACTTGAATTTAATCGAAGGTAATCTTACATGCAAATAAGCCTTCAACTTACAAAAAGATCATATTCTAAACTAATCTAAGTACTAATCTACAACAGATCTCTGAGCAATCATTTTGTATGAGTTGTCAGATGATATGAATTTTGTCGGGGCTTCTCTCTTCGTCTGCTTCTTCTATTTATAGATGATGAGTATGCCTTCGATCTCCACTTCCCACGTTAATCCCCATGTTTGCCACATAAGTCGGCTGAGAGGGGCCTTCGAACGGTTACTCTGATATTTCCAGAACTCTTCTCTCTCCCCACGCTTCGATAATGGCCATTTCCTGGATCGTGGTATCTCTGCTTTCATGCAACGTGGGCTAGTGTTACATGATTGGCTCAAATGATTCCCTGCAAACACATCTAACTTCATTATAAATTAAAGCAATAGTGACAACGTTTGATGGTTTTAAAAGATTAATCAACAATTGAACTTAGTCGTCTTTAAAACCACCGTTAATTACTATCCAAACGTCGTCGGTTCCAATTAAAATGGTACCGTCTAACATTAAAACGACACCATCATTAGATCCCGTAATCCTCTGCATCTCGGGCCTAACTGGAACACATTTTAATTAGTTAGCACACTATTCGGCGACACGTGTAATTTTCTCATTGGGTGGCATATTTTAGGATGTAAACAGCGTTTCAGCTTTACTAGTTGAGGAAGATATAATACCGTAGTTGACTCAAGAATCAGTGTTAATGGGTGAGAAAATGCTACCATCGCAGAAATGAAACAAAAATGAGCAAGATATCTAAGGAATGAGTTTTTTTTTTTTTGCAACAAATGATATAGTGATTGTAGTTTTTGTTTAATTTTTTGGCTATTCTAGTTTTGTTAAATCTTTGTGCTTTCAACGAAAATTTTACTACGGACCTTTTATTTTTTGGAATGGTTTAAATCCTCATAATTTATACTTTACCTTTAAATTACAATTAAAAAAATAAACCCTTGAAACATGTTGTTACTTATTCATAAAATAATGATTTTTTTTTATTTGGAGCTGGAAATATAAAAAAAATATAAAAATGGATGAGAAGAAAGCAAAGAGATTAGCATGGACAGCATCACGTTGTTTGGACAAATAAGCCAAGTGGTTTATTTTTTTGTCCTTATTCAAATTTTTTTCGCATTTGTTAGTTTGTCGTTAATTTTTGGGGGATTATTGTATCGTCATGACGACAGGAATCTAAAAAGTTCAAAATTATGATCGAAATCAAAAAAATTTTAAATAAAGAAGAAAATAAGTCAATAGGCCAATTTTTTCGTCTTTATTCAAAAAAAATTGATTTCGATCATAATTTTTAACTTTTAAGATTTCTCTCATCATGACGATGCAATAATCTCCCAAAAATTAACGACAAACTAACAAATGAGAAAAAAACTTTGAATAAAAACAAAAAAATAAGCCACTTGACTTATTTGTCCAAACAACCAATTTGGGGTCGGGGGTGTTTACCTTTTTTGTGCCAAGAGGCGTTTGTGCCAGCAAAAAACCCAATATGGCCGGGCTATTCACACCCACAAATTTACTCCCATACCCCGTTAAAAATTTTCAATTAGACTCGACAGTTAGTTACCGAAATTGAGATACATTTTCAGCATCCAATTACCGAAATATGATGTTTTTTTCAACAGCTGTTTACCGAAAATGCATGTTTGGCAATTGTCTACCGAAAATTGAATATATTTTCGACATGTAGTTACCGAAATATAATCTTATTTTCAACAACTATTTACCGAAATGTTATTTATGATTTTCAACAACCGCTTGCCGAAATATAGTGGGGTATGGGAGTAAATTTGTGGGTGCGAATAGCCCGGCCCAATATGAATTGGGCAGGAATAATTACACTTGAAGTCCTTGTAAATTGCAGTTTGCCAAATGTCACATTTTTTGTGAGGAGGGGATACAAGGTTTGTGGTATACCGGGTATACCAAAAAGTTTCTCCTCCAATAGGGCGGCTTCTTTGCACTTTTCGTCTCTTTAGACGAGCGAACCACCGAAAACAAGCACGCAACAGTCTCGCCTCCGACCTCGGCGCAACGCCATCTGCTATAGTAACTCGTTACAGCAGGCGAGCTACTGTAGCCCTCGTTGGCTCTCTCTCTCTCTCTCTCTCCCTCTCTCTCTCTCTCTGCCTTGGTTTGTACCGCGATTTCGACTTCGCCGACGACTTAGATGAAGTTTCAGGCGACTTCAACAGCGACGGCGATTCGTTTCCGGCGATATAGAATAAAACGGCGACTTGGACAGAGTTTCAGGCGATTTCAAATTTGAGGGCGATGGAGTTTCAGGAGATTTGAAGCTGGTAAATTACTGTTAATTTCTAAATTAGGGCTTTTTTGTTAAGTTTTTGATTGAATTCTGGATCTGGTTTTTCGTTTTCAATCGATTATTGGGTGATGGAGTGATTGATTATTGGTGATTATGGCTTGATTTGTGGGTTGTTTAAGTTCAATTTCAAATGCACACTGCACCTGCGTCCTCTTTTCCGATTTCAAGAGGCTAGGGTTCATGAATTAAAAAATGGTATTTGGGATTTGAATAGCTGAATTGCTTGGGCTGTTGGGAGGTTCATACTTGCAGAGGCTTGCTAAACTACCATTTGGGCCTTTTGGATAGTCTTTTTGACTAGAATTGGATTGAGCCTATTGGAGATGCTCTTTACAATTTGTTGCCTGTTTTCTCTAAAATATGTCATCTTCAGACAGCCGGAATTTTGAAGAACGGCAAATTAGTCAACCAGTAAGCCTTGCTGCCAATGTTTCTAGTGGAAAATATTTGAGTCACGGAAACAATCTTTCAAGAAATGGGACAAAGGTTTCCGACGTCTTACCCTCTTCGGACGTCGTTTCAGCCAGAGCCTCGTCCAAACAGTTGCCCTTTTCGAACAATCAGAATCCAATCGATGTTGGTGTGATTGAGTTTGAGGGCACCTGTCGTTCCTTTTCACTGGATGAGGTACTAATAGCGACAAACAATTTTGATGATGCATTAGTTATCGGGAACGGGGGATTCGGTAAGGTATATAAAGGGTTCATCGATGATAGTGCTACGATGGTTGCCATAAAGCGGTTGAATGCCAAGTCCAAGCAAGGTGCGAGAGAGTTTTGGATGGAGGTCAAGATGCTTTCGAAGCTTCGGCATGCTAATCTCGTTGCGCTAATCGGCTACTGCAACGAGTGTCAGGAGATGATTCTTGTTTATGAGTATATGGCTCTCGGGACCCTTGCCGATCATCTCTACAGGCTAAAGACAACTGAAAGCAATATGAGTTTTTCTCCTCTCTCTTGGGAGGAAAGGCTTGACATGTGTATTGGTGCCGCCCGTGGATTAGACCACCTTCATAGTGGTACCAGCCAGAGTTTCATACATCGAGATGTGAAGAGCACAAACATTCTGATAGACAAGAATTGGGTAGCTAAGATTTCGGATTTTGGATTGTCTAAAGGCCTTACAAGTCATTCAATAACCCATATAAGCACAGAAGTGAAAGGCACATTCGGGTATCTGGATCCTGATTACTTTCATACTTTTAGATTGACTGTGAAATCCGATGTGTATGCCTTTGGTGTGGTATTGTTAGAAGTGTTATGTGGGAGGCCACCCGTGGATAGTAAACTAGACTCGGAGCAAATAGGTTTAATTTATTGGGCTCAACAGTGCTTCAAAAAGGGAAAGTTTGCCGAAGTCATTGACCCCTCTCTCAGTGGACAAATAGCACAACCTTGTTTGAAGTCTTTTGTTGAACTTGTCAAAAATTGCTTAAGTGAAAGTCCAAGATCACGGCCTCCGATGGCTGAAGTGTTGGGTAGGCTTGAGCTCGCATTGTTATCCCAACAGAGAGGAAGAACAAAGGGAAAAATGACCAAGGCGTTTCAGAATATGATGGACAGGTGGTTGAGGGAGAGGAAGGACAACAGTTCCTCAAGTGGACAATCAAATGATTTGCTGAGCTCCAGGTAATATATCTAGGAAATGATTTAGTTATATTTTGTTGTGTTCCGCTAAAAGTTCTTAAAAAATACGTACTTATTTGTAATTTTCAAACTTAAATATAATAAACTTCACTACAAAAAAAAAAATCACAATAGCCAACAAAAAGAAATTGCAAATCTATGTAATAGGGGAGGGTGGTATTTGAATCCCTAAATTTCCGCTTATATTTTGGACCCTAGGATCGGTACACATTTTTTCAACAGCTGAGATCTACGGGCAGTATAGACATATTTGGAATGTTTGTACAAATATTTGTCACACCTCTAATTTCCTGAAATCAAGGGTAACAGACCATTAATTTGACGGATAAATTTTTCCAACATGGAAAACAATACAAAAATCATGTCCACAAAGATCATGTTCATTTAAACGTAACTGAATTCTTATATTTTATGGTAGAAGTAAATACCCCATGTAACATGACCTTACCTAATATATCAAATTTTAAGAAGGAAATAGTTGATTGATACTATAGATCCAATCCGTCAACCTTCTCCGAAATTTGGGCTGCCTCTAAAATGAGGTTTCATGGTAAATTTATATACTTTCCTATCATATATCTATCTATAATTTCTAAATTCTTTTTTTCAAAATTTATGACTACCAAATAGAACTTAGATACTCATGAAATTGTTGTTGATATCAATCGAAACCAGGATCACAATTCAAGTATTATCAATCTTGATTATTCAGTTATGTCAATCATCGACCCTGATTTTCGAAATTGCCGTTGATTGGGTCAGTGCTATAATGGAAATACAAATCTGATAAGGGAAATTTCTCTCTCTCTCTCTCCCTAATCGTTTCTCTCGTTCTTTCTCCCTAAAAGTTTCTTTCCAATTCTCTTTACTCAACTCCCACTCTCCTCCCCCATCCCCATCTCTCTCAACCTCAGTTACAATACAACCATACCACTGAAAATCACCGAACTCTGCTTCCGAGACTACAAGCATTGAGGTGAGTGTGTACATTGTTTTAACTGAATATAGAAATTGTTTTCTTTCGGTTAACACCCAACCACGATGTTCTCTCTATCTCCCTTTTTAGAATTGAGTAAATAGATTTAGGGTCCTTCTATGTTACCCATTTTCTTTTGATTCAATTTTTCTTCCTCCATTTGGATTTCCTATCTAACAATTTTTTTGTTCCCCCTACCATCCATATTTTGTGTTCAAGGATAGGTTGGGTTTGAATCTATTCTTTATGGGGCGTCTTCACATGTAGAAATAAGAGAAAAAAATGTTTGAATCTTTTTTTTAAAAAAATAACATAGAAGGAGGAATACAATTATGTCAATCTTTGTTTTTTTACTAACGTAGTTACCCATCTTCGTTTTTTTGTTGTCCCGTTTGCAGGATGAATAAAGCGAATGAAATTAATATGCAAATTGACCCAGTTGAAGAGCAAAACATGCAAATTGAACCACCAAATGGTAAGACTTTTAAACTGCACTTTTTTACTCTACTAACAATACTGACTTTCTTTTGTTTATATATATAGATGAAGGAAGCGTTTGTCGGGATGAGAGTAAGAAGATAAAGAAAAAAAATGATATGCATTTATAGTAATATTGATTTGCAGTTGAGTTTTTTTGTCTCATTTACATGATAAATCATGACAATGAAATGCTACCAGTGAGCGTAGTTGAGACGCATAAAGATGCTCATGCGTCTGTTGAAGATCAAAACATGGAAATTGTCCCACCAATTGGTAAGACTTCTAATTACAAAATACTGAATTTGCAAAACTTGACCGTAGTCTAAACTGCGTGTGGGCTACCACAGGCCCGGGTGAATACTTAGAGAAAAATACATAAGTAACCAATCAAAAAGCCCCAGGTCGGAACGGCCGGATAGAAATCCAATTAAAATCACCATTTCCTTCCTTCAACGAGCATAAAGCATCATTGTTTTTGAAAGACTTTGCAAAGATTGTTCACAAATGATTTACCGAAAAAAAAAAAAAAGATTGTTCACAAATGTATATAAATTCTAAGTATTAATTAAGCTATCCCCAGCAGAATTGCCACTGTGGGCTACCACAGCATCGGGTGGATCGAGTCGGCCCGGAAAATATGTTTTGATTTGAAAAATTGAAGAGTCACCACCCGAATTTAAGGTTCGCCATACTAGAAACTGTTTTGATTGAAAATGATTTTTGAATTTGAAAACTAGAGATTGTTTTAGGTTAGGTTTCCATGTTATGAGAGGGGAAGGGTTTTACGGCACTCCTCTCGCCTGACACGGGGTCGGTCTCTACTCAATGTTTGTGAAATTTTTCTAAAAAAAAATATTTTGTTTCACGGAAAGCATTTAGCAAGTATTCACAGATATAGCAAATAAAGGGTGTATGCAGGTGCAAGTGTACAGTTTATGATAATGAAATGATGCGAAATGAAAAATGATAGAAGATTAATTGCTACCACTGGAACCACTCCTGAGTGCTCGGGATTGGTCTTGAGTGCTCAGGATCTCTGCTGAACCACCCTGCAAGCTTTGGTTATAATAGATGCAATATGATACTTAAAACAGGAACTGTAAACTACTAATATACACCAACGCTCAGCAAAGGGCTTAAATAGCTAAGAACTGCTCCTAACCATCCAAACTTTGCTTCCTTGCAACTGAAAGTAAACCTAACTGGGCTCTGGAAGGACCAGTGCACACCCAGTATCTACTAAAGTATCTACTAAAATACAGGAAATGCAATATTTGGTGACAAAACAAGATTTTAGTGACGGCAGCACTCTTGAGCGCTCAGGAGTGAACACAGTGCCCAAAAAAGGTTTGTTTCTTTGTGTACCTCTTGCTCTTGTTGTTAAACTAAGATCAAGTGAGCTCACAACCAGTATGAGGAACTGATATAAGCCCCTAATCTCCCTTAGAAGTGGAAAAGAAAAGGAAATAACTTGGAAAAAACCAAGTTTTATACCTTTTCTTAACTTGAACTTGACTTCTTGGCCTGACTTGGATGCTGGAGAATAGGTGGAAAACAGTCGGAAAATGGAGTTCTTGATGGACTAGAGATTTGAGGATTTTTAAGTATTTGAAAATTATTTGAAACTTTTCTTTAGAAAACTCAAGTTTTGGAAAATGTTTGAGGGAGGATTAGAGACTGATGCGATGTTTGGATTGGTGTTTGAAATTATTTTTGAAAAATAGTAAGGGTAATAAGTGGAGAGAGATAGAGAGAGAAACGTTGGAAGTAGGGAGAATTTTTTTAAAACTTATTTTTGAATTGGAAAGAGAATAAGGCAGAAATTTTCAGAAAACAGGGGAGGGAGAGACTGATTTTTCCTCCTCTCCCAATTCTAGCACAATAGGGGTATTTATAGGTGGGTGAAAAACATGTTTGAATTTTAAAAATTAAAAGAGAATGAAATGGAAAATGGTTTTGCAGGGAAAATGTGATGATTGTTCTTCTTGGTGGCTTAGGCAGGCCTCTGGTACGTGCAGGTTTGAACTGCAGGTTTGAAAATCTGAAAAAGCCATGGTCAATGGCCAAGCTCAATATGCATTGGCCTGTCAGAGCTCCTGAGCGCTCAAGAGTGGCACTCCCGAGCACTCAAGAGTGGTCCTGAGCGCTCAGGAGTGGCTGCCAAACTTCAGCAGGACGCTACGGCCACTCCCGAACTTTGTTTGGGTGTTTTTCGAAGTGTTGGAAAGCTAGTTGAGTCCTCTTTCTAACCCAATTGGTTTCACCCAAAGATGTTTTATAAATTTAAAAGTGTGACCATTCTACCCTTAGGGTGTCGAGAAAAAAGGAGTTTTAATTTTGAAAAAGACCAAGAAACATCGTTCAAGCTTTAGCCAAGTCTTGTTTTGATTCCGTTTCATCATCGGAGAGCCTCAAGGCCACAAATTAAGGATAATTAATAGGTCCAAATTGGGGTGTCTACGCCTATATTAGATGCAGTTGGGATATGGATTTAACTGGCAACCCCATTACTGGAAATTTTTTGTGTTGAAAAAATTCAAATGAAATTTCTGGTTTCCAAGCCATGGCTAGGTTTTGTTCTCCAAGTAAATTTCTGGTTTTGTTTTTTGTTATCTGTTAGTCTCGTAGTAAATATCTGGCATTGACCGTTCGTTGTTTTTGAGCTAATTCTACTCCAAAGATGAAGGTATTGTAGGAAAGTACAAATTAGATTCATTGTGTTTATTAGTGACGATGAATGCATTTACAGTAAGTTTCATATTGGCTTGCTACCTTCTATGAGGGAATTCTTCCTATCTGCCCCTAGTTTTTTTTGCTTTCCCTTGATTTTTTGTTTTTATGACCTCCTTCTTATGGTATCTATTTTAGGTTATCAGAAAGGGTCAAAGGCATTGGCCCCTGTGAAACCTGAAGTTCAAAAAGAAGTACCACCTATTGAAGTGCCAGCGCTGTCCTTAGCTGAGCTGAAAGAAAAAACTGATAATTTTGGGTTGAAGTCCTTGATTGACGGAGGATCCAATGGAAGAGTATACTATGCCAGCTTAAGTGATGGAAAAGCTGTGGCAATTAAAATGCTTGATGCTGCAGCTGAACCTGAGTCAAATGTTGAGTTTTTGACTCAGGTGTGTCCAAAATATTTATGACACAAATATATCAGTTTGATTTTCTTGTTTCGTTGCTTAAACATGAGATTCCTGATTTTTAGTGAGTGCAATCATTCATATACTAAAACTTTTACTTTTCAATTTAGGTTTCCATGGTTTCAAAACTGAAACATGAAAATCTGGTTGAGTTGCTGGGTTACTGTGTTGAAGGCAATGTTCGTGTTCTAGAATACGAGTTTGCAACCATGGGTTCTCTACACGATGTTTTGCATGGTATGCAGAAAGAGTGCTTCTTTACTTCACTGAATTAATCTTCAATTGAATTTAACGTAAATTGGGAAGCTATTTTTTGTATTATTGGCGCATAACAGGGAGAACGGGAGTTCAAGGAGCACAACCCAGACCTGTGCTGGACTGGATTCAACGGGTTAGAATTGCTGTTGATGCAGCAAGGGGATTAGAGTATTTGCATGAGAAGTTTCAACCTTCCATAACACACAGACTAATCAGATCTAGCAAAGTGCTTCTATTTGAAGACTTTAAGGCCAAAATTGCAGATTTTAACCTTTCACATCAGGCTCCTAAGTTGCCTTTTTATGTTGAAGTTAGGATACCGTATTTCTCAGGGTATCACGCACCAGAGTAATTCCTCTGAAACGCCTCTTTCATGTAATTATTTGGGTCTCTATTGGATATCATGGCATAATTAGCATCAAGATACATTTCAGTCAGTTATGCCTGCCATTTTGTGGTTGAGATAGCGGAAATATCGGACAAGATATTGTAATTTTGGATAGTTTTTTCTCACATGCATCAATGCGATCAGTACTGTGCTTTTCCTTGAAGGAGATATTTGTTTAATGCCAACTGTACAGTGATTTGAGATTGTCTTAGTGGGGAAGTTGACCATTACAATTAGATAAGTCGTGTGTAATTGATTTGATGGCGAAAAAACTCGTGCAGATATGCATTTACTGAGCAATTGACAAAGGAGACTGATGTGTATAGCTTTGGGGTGGTTCTGCTAGAGCTTTTGACTGGCCGCAAACCGGACGATCGTACCATGCCTCCTGGCCAACTCTGTCTTGTTACTTGGGTGAGTCTTTGTTTCCTATGTCAGGATTTTTTCTCCCATAAGTTGTACACATGCTGTTTCCGACAACTCTTTCTCGTTACACGTTCCTTCCTGTTATTTTCATTTCTTATTTGTCAGTTTTCATGTTAGTTCTTCTTTTTGTTTGATTTTTCTTTTTCAGCGAGTTTTTTTTTAACATCCAAGCATTTGAGGAAATTAATGCATTTTGTTGTCCTTGTAGGCCACTCCAAGACTAAGTGAAGACAAAGTGAAACATTGTGTAGATCCAAAGCTCAAGGGAGAATATCCTCCCAAAGGAGTCGCCAAGGTCTCTCTCTCTCTCTCTCTCTCTCTCTCTCTCTCTCTCTCTCTCTCTCTCTCTCACACACACACACACAAATGCCGAGAGGATTACTCATTCACATGGAGCAACTAACATTGCAATTGTCTTTTGGTAATATTCAGCTCGCAGCTGTGGCCGCACTATGTTTGCAGTATGACCCCGAGTTCCGACCAAACATGAGCATTGTAGTCAAGGCTCTCCAACCGCTTCTGAGGTCTTCCGCACCACCACCACCGCCTCCCGATGTTTAAAACATGTAAATTCGGCAGTCTAAAATTTTGAAGCCTCTGCCACGCGCTTTGGTTTTCATTTGACGACTGTGTGCGTGTATACTTCTCTTTGCTCTTTTCGGCTTTTCCACATTGGTTGGGTAGGATAGGATTGGTCGGATTTTTAAATCCGTTGGCCTTTTTGCTTCCAATCCTACTGATTATGCAAAAAAAACCTCCTTGCACATACCCAGTTTGTTTTTGGGTTGACAATAAGACTTGTGATTGTTATTCTTTGGTTTATAAAGCCATGCTTGTTTGTAGTTCATTAAAAGGATGAGCTTGTTATAAATCTGATCACATGTCCCCCTTTTGGTGCAGCTTGTGGGTGTGATTAGGGATTACTAGATGGTCCTGGGGCATCGGCAAGTGATGCTCCAATTCTCTTATTCATCACACGTCCATGTGGGTTGTGGGACCCACAAAATTATTGCGTGCTAGTTAAAGGAATTGGGGCATCACGTACCAGTGTTCCAACCGAGGAAAGTCTAATGTTTTTCTCGATAGGCCAGATTCCAAGTTATTAAAAACTATTACTACCATTTTATTCAGTTTACGTCGGTGACTTTCCTTCGAAAAATGTCACGTGTTTTAGATGAAAAACAGACTTTCACTATAAACCCACACCAAAGACTGGCCCATATTGATTACAACCAAAACCTACCATCTCCATCACGCTCTCTGGATCTCCCCTTTCACCTACCCATCTTTTAAGTATTGTAATGACCATAATGGTGATGGTTTAGGGGGTAAAATGTGTTTACCCAGTCATCACCAAAACATTGCTTCACTCATGAATGTGAAATCAAAACAATGCTACATATACAAACGTGCACAAATCTGTAATCGTCCGATGCACATAGCTTTCATACGATAGGTTGTGTACACATTGAGCGGTTCTGGATAATTCTGGGTTTGGATGTGCACTCCTCTAGATGTCCTTACCATTGTTTATGTGAAATTGCACCTAATAAACATTATGCTTTTGGAGGAGACCCTAGAAGATGAGAGAGAGAGAGAGAGAGAGAGAGAGAGAGAGAGAGTGCTTTTTTTATTTTTCTTCCCCAGTTCTAAGCAGTTGAAACAATGCATATACATATAAAAATGGAGGAGCATACAAGATGGGGAGTCTCATAGTGACAGTATACACAGATTACAAAGAGCAAAATGAATTAATCCAACGTCTCCACACCACCGCCAAAGCAACGGCATAAAACCAATCTTGTTTATTTACTGGTGTTTTCTCTTATTTAAAGAGAGAGAGATCAATCAGCAATATTACGACAAAACGCGGTAGGTACGTACTCTTCACATGCACGACCAAGCTAAGTGCTCAAGAAGCAGCGTCAGTACCGGATGATGAAGGGTTGAAAGCTTTCTGCTCGGCACAAGACAGAACTTCATGCGGACCGGCCTCCTCTCTGCCGACGCCCATGGTGTCAAGATAATACAGGTAGTGAGAGACGGCGTTGTTCATGGAATCGACGTCCCCTTGACCACAAACGTTGTCTCCATACAGAACATTCATTGTTGTGCCGAAACCAGGGAGCCGTTTGGCCGCTGTGTCATTCTTGGTCGGCTTCCAGTTACCGACAAAGACATCATGAGCCGATGGCTGTGATTTCTTGAGAGGGGTCATCCACCTCCATATCGCTGCCTGGAAAGCGAGGGTAGCATTCTGTTCTATGTATTCTGGATGGTTCAACAAGTCTACATTTAGGGCTTCCCCGGTAGCTCCGTAGTTGTAGTTCCTGTACACGAGAGTATAACAATGGAATTTAGATGCTGCAAGTTCTGTCTAAAACATCTAAACTTATCCACAACAGTTTTGATGACTTGTAACAGGGTCTTTTTCCCAAGTGAAAGGGGAAAAATGGTAAGTACAATTCTGCATCCCTTTATCGACCATAGCAGCAGATGTAGATCAAAAGTTATTGTGAAGGACGTATGAATGTTCGCAATTTTTCAGACACAGCACGAAAAACACAAGAACCCGAAACCAGAGTAGAATATCGTGAAACAAGTTTAAAAGATCCCCACACATATCTCAGTTGTTGCTCAATTGACAGGCCATGAACCTTGTGTAGTCACCAAAGACCTTCAGCTTATCTGTTTATACTACATAGACTGCTTTTGGAAATATAAAATCATGAGTAAAGCCACATTTATGGACATAACCGGATGTCATTTCACCTTGACGTTGCGTCAAGACACAATCCTACCAAAAGCATGCTCAGTCTGACCTGGTTTCGCTGGATTCATCGATTGCGTTGACATCAATGACAGGACACCCACAAAAGAGACATAAAACACCTGAGAAGATTGAGAGAAGATCAGACATAATACCAGTAAATAGGCAAAGCACCACGACCATAGTATTCAGCCCCGGGACTGCAGGGATAGGTTAATTTGAAGTAGTCGTCACAGTACGAATGGCTAGGACTCATTTCTTTGTTGTAACATAGACCCCAGGCCAACGGTCCTCCCGTAGCCACTCCATAACCACCTGCATGCATCGATTTTACACTTATTAATGCAACCTAAGTAACCGAAATTCATTCCGAACCAAACCAAATAGCAAGAGTACAAATCTCCAAAAACTAATTCTTACATGAACTTCATATATAAAATATCGGCGAAAAGGAACTGAAATTCACTCAAATTTGATTCCATAATAACACTACTAAAGTAAAGAGCCTTACTCCATCTGTAACTCTATCAACTAAGCCCAAGTTGTTTTCAGTGCATTCAATTGGAATCATATCATTTTTACAAGAATAGGTGAAGGGAAAATCTCCGAATTCATTTCAGGCGCATTCAATCAAATCCCAAGCAAACAAATTGCTCTCTGCTGAATCAAAAATCAGTTACTGTGCCACAGTTGCTGAAGATCTAGATAGATATTGGTTGACACACGGAGCGATTGTTCAGACCTTGAATATACCATTATAAGGTACTGAATTCAATTTAATCATTCTATTACCGTACTAATGGTATAACATCAACTACCAAGCACGCAACACTCACTTTTGTTGCTTAGAAAAGCTATAGAAACAATGTGATGCAAGGGCATGAATCCTGGTATATTTTCAATTGCCAATGTAATATAACTCAAACTCAATCAAATTGGTTAATACAGCCAGTTAAATCTTTAAGCTCTAATATGAAATATAGGTTTCTTTTGCCTTACTTGCCTTACTACTTCCGCCGGATATTTTCCTAGCAAGCAAATGGAACGGGTGTCACACAAGACCAAGACGAATCGATCTAAACAAACAACCTAGAAAACAAAACAATCACACAGTACAAGAGAAAACAAGATATATCAGTGTGCCTACGTTGACAGAAAGAGGAAGAACAATCTACTACACGCAACAAGAATTACAACGCTCAACACTCATGCAAGATGTGGGTCGGTAAGTAGAAGACACCTCATGACAAAGTAAAGGAAACACTTACAAGAGGTTTTGCTACCAACATGGCCGAGGAAGGCTGCCACCTCCTTCATCCCCGTAAGCTTGCCTCCGGTGGTGCCAAAACCGTGGGGTTGGTAAACAGCAGCGGCGGTGATGAAGGACTTGTAGTCCCAGAACCCGACAGCATGGGCCACCGGGGAGTTCCTCTTTGAGAAAAGATCCTCAAATTGGTACGTCTGGAAGAAGTCAGAGATGGTCTGATTGCAACAGTATTGGGACAAACCTTTGCACTCCCAACCCTGGTCACAAACCTTCTTTCCCTTCACTATCTTTACCAATGGCGGCGCCTTGGAATCGCCATCGGCAATACCCACCGTAGCCATTGCCACTGCCACTGCCATTACTAAAACCCACCATTTGTTCTCCATTTTCATCTGCAACAACACAAGAGAAAGCCTATGTTGTCAGGCCCCTGATGATTTGGTGAGAAATGGGAAATGATGCGAAATATAACTTCCTCTTCCGTTTCCATTAGATTTTGATGCTTTGTTTGGAACTTGAGGAAAGAAATGGAAAGAAAAGAGGGAGAAATTATGGGAAAAGTAGGTATTTTTCCTTGTTTGGTTTTGTACAGAACCCAAATGGGAATGTGAACAAAACTAATAATCCCTTGTCTGGTTTCACAGAGAAAAAAGGAATAAAATACTGCACATGCAATGCGAGCACCAATAATGAGATGGAAACAACTTTACCAAGAACCAAACAGGGAAAATATTTCCCCATCTTTCCCCCTCTTTCTTCAAGCTCCAAACAAATTTTGAGTGAGCAATGGTGAGAAAACACAAGAAATTGAGAGGAAAAATACTTTCTCACTCAACCAGTTTAGTTTGTCATAAAAGAGGGGAGAAATTCATGAGAAACAAAATTGGTTGGCTAGGATAAAATTCGAAGATTTGCCCAACAAATACATTGATGAGAAAAAAACAAATGCGACCCATAAAGATCTCATGCTTTGTTTAGCTATTCATCTAAACATAATGGTGAATTTCAGACAAGAACAACAGAACCATTTTTCTTTTCGTGTCTAACCTGTGTTTCTTCGATGGAATTGGCCAAACAAGAAGAGCTAGAGAACTGGAACAAGAATTGGAGATCTGGGCAACTTTTTTTTAAGGAGAGAGAAGCATAGAAAGATAAATGGAGAAAGTGAAGGAGCAACTCACTAATGGGTACCACATATACCTTGCTTGCTTGTGCAGATATAGGTATGCTGTCGATTACGGTAGATTTGTTAACCCCTTTTCACTTCAACTTTTCTTTAGGTGCAAGGGAAGAGAGAGAGAGTGACTGACTGTGTGCGTGAGAGAGAGAGAGAGAAACAGTAGGTATAAAATGTTAGTTGAAGCTTCTCTCTCAGGGGTTATCAACCATTGAAGGCAAATGGGATAACTGACCCACCAACTAATTGGTCGACCAACACATGCATTTGCTTGGATTACAAAAAAAACTCACATGCATTGCTGGGTTACTAGAGATTTCTTTTTTTCCAATTTTTCCAATGACTCCGGTGTCCGGAGCATCTTAAGTACACCACCAAGGACAAAGGCGGCTTTACTAAGGTTTTAGGGGATTCAAGCGAACCTTTGGAATACAAAAAATGCACTAAAATTTTAATTTTTTTTCATATAATTTGAGATTTCTTTTATATTGTCTGCACTAAATCATTCGTACAAAACACGTGAAAATCTAAATTTACTTTAGTTTTGGAGAAGTAGATCATATAGCTCAACAAAACAAAACAAAATAAATTATGCCCGATAAGTTCATTTTACATAGTTTGTTGTATGCAAAAAATTTCGTATATATTTTTGCCATCGCTGAACTAAAATTCTATAATTGCTTCTAGCCAAAGATAGAGCCAGGTAGTGGGGTCAGTATTCAGAAACAGATTTGGATCTTCTTCTTATTTTGTAATCAAATATTGAATGTGTGTTACTACTAGAAAATTATCCTGATATTCATGACTCGTGGAGTTTGCAAATATGTATTCCTCTTTCCAAGTTAAACAATGGACACTACTATTTATATTTATTGACCAATGATTCATAGTATAATGTTTCATTGTTGGGGCAATTCAATAAGAACTGTGGGCCAAGTTGACAAAATGTCATAAAAATCCAAACCAATTTATAATGGAGAAATGTACAAGTGAGGGACTCGGATCCTCTGTTCGAGTGTGGCTGTCCGAGTCCTCTGTCCCACCCTTCTCCTTCTGCCATATAACCCATTAAAACTCTTCTAACTTCTCCTCTAATTTCTATTTGGTGCCCAATAAATGGACAAGATGATGATTGGTGATTTTGTGAGGCTCATTTTGGATTCTAAAAAATTATTCAAATTGCATGTCATTTTAAAAATATTTTTCCATCGATTCTTGTAAAAATATTATCTCAATAAGATAAAGCTTTTTCAGCATTTGTTGGAGCTTTACAAATTCTGAAAAAGTCATGGCTTAACACTAAGCACTCAATTTTAGATTTTTGATTGATTATTTTTTGTGATGCTCGTTTCGGGTACCACGAAGATGATTCAAATTACAAATTAATTAGTTTGAAAATATTTTTTTTCAAAAAAAATTTAGTTCAATTCGATATCGGTAAAGTTTTTTAAAATTCGTAGGACTTGTACGAATGCTAAAAAAGCTCTTAAGGATATCGAATTGAAATTTTGAATGAAAAGGTGTAAGATTTAATAAAGCTAGCACTTACATGTATCTTTTTGAGCTAATTTTTCGCGAGATTTCTTGAAAAAATATTTAAAAATCAATGAACGGATATCCGATCCGAATTCAAACTTCATAAATCCGATAGTAGTAATCCTAATTTGTAAAATGAGATATTCGAATCCTATTCGATAATCCACACTCTTCTTTTTTTGTCATTATCCACATGAAGTAAAAATAAAAAAATTGAACAGAAGAACATTTGTTTTATAATATTGAGATTTCGCGTGAATAAATACAAAAAATGAAGGATAGATTGGAATAAAAAAAGGAGTATAAAAATCATTTTTTTAATGTAATGAACGATAGTGCAGAGAGATATTCTTTGACAACCGTACACAGAGTAAAAAAGTTTTCCCGCGGTAAAAGAACAAGACTACAGTGAAACCCCTCTGGTTTGTTCGAGCGAGGTTTTTTTTTTCCCAATTGGGCATGAACAGCTCCGCGGTCAGATGAATGGCGGGGTTGGTGGGTAAGACAGTGAAGAAAGAGTTCAAAGGGTTTGGGTTCTTCAACGGCGTCGTCAACTCGTTCGACCCTTCAACTGGGTTCTTCGAAATCTTGTACGAGGACGGAGACTCGGAGGAGCTCGAGTTCCAGGAAATATCCTCCCTCCTGGAAAACGGATCGGTGAAGATTGAACAATCATGTTCTTCACGGTGCATACGTCACCCATAAACTGGGTATCCGAAATCTTGGCGAGGATTCAGGTAGTGGTGAGGGTTTGAACCAGGAAATATCCTCCCTCCTGGAAAACGGATCGGCGTCGATTCTGAACAATCATCAATCTACTTGCGCTGATGCTTACGCCACCAAGAAGAAGCCGTGGATACGCCGTCGTGTTGGCGATGATTCAGGTAGTGGTGAGGGTTTGAAAGAAGATGCTACTTCTGTTATACTGAGAATAAAACTGGTTGTGGAAATGGGGTTAGGTCAGAAAATTGGCTGAATTTGAATGATGGGTTGAATTTAAATTATGATGGGTTGGGTTTAAAATTTGAATGATAATGGGTTGGATTCGAACCTACGGGTTTGATTTAAATGTTGATTCTGAACGACGTTTGGAGAAGAAAAATGTTGACTCTCTCTCTCTCTCTCTCTCTCTCTCTCTCTCTCTCTCTCTCTGTGTTGATTCTGAAAGACGTTTGGAGAAGAAAAATGTTGACTCTCTCTCTCTCTCTCTGAACGACGTTTGGAGAAGAAAAATGTTGACTCTCTCTCTCTCTCTCTACACTTGCTTATAGGTATCAGGTATGTATAACGTTTTTATCGGTTTTTAAAAAGTAGGGCTTTTTAAATTCAAGTTCGGATCGGATTGATAACATATTTAATCCGATATAATTCGATTCGAATTTTGACCACCGGATTCGAATTATCGATCCGATAGTATCGGATTCGGATTGAATTTTTCAGATCGGATTCTGATCCATTGACCAGCTACATCAAACAGTAACCTGTTGCCCAATTGAGTTTCCCATAATTCGAAGGGGGTAATCGTAAGCCTCTAGATTTCATGAGGGCAAAGTTAAACCTGTCAATAGTTCAAGGAGGTAAATTGCACTCAATAACGCTTTCTTATTCTCCCTTGGATTCCCGCCCATTTGAGAGAAGGTTGAAAGGGAAAGCTGAGAATCTTGAAAAATGGCTTCTCCAGGCGCAGTCGGTTCCACTATCTCCGGCAGAAGTAAGGAAACCCCGACCAGCACCACCGTCTGTCGCCCATTTGTCAAAACGGTATGCCCTAATTAATCTTCTCTTCTTTCCCAATTTTTATACCATTTATACACAGACAAACATTCATAAACACCTCTACAAAGTGTAGTGCAGCATCCCAATTAAAGCTGTAAACAAGCTGATCCGAGCTTGGCTCATTTAGTAAACGAGCCAAAAACTTGAGCTCAAGCTTGGCTCAAGCCTTAACGAGCGGAACTTAGTCATTTACTAAACAAGTCTCTTTAATCGAGCCGAGCCTCCCATGACGAGCTGAGCTTTTGACGAACGAGCCGAGTCGATAACTCGAGCTCAAGCTAGAACTCGGCTTATTTCCTAAACGAGCCAAGCCAAGCTGGCCTGCTTGGTTCATTTGCAGCCCTAATCCCAGTCGTCCATTTCAAAAATCAATGGTCCATACTTTTGGACAGCTGGGATGCTGCACTACGCTCCTGCACTACATGGCCCTGGATCCACTTGTTCACACATATACATGTATATACACACAAACCAGACGCCTGGACACACATGACGTGTGTGAACCATGAATAAGAGGGGAGAAGAAAAATTAGGGTGGCTGTTTTGTTTTTCTTCTTGGCAGTTTCTTTAGGCAGTTAAAGGGATAATTTAGAAAACTATATTTGTGAGCCAGCCTCATAATTGACGTTCACACCAAACGGATGTTTCCTTTGTACTACAGTAATAGGTATGTTTACTTGTTCATATCTATATGCATGTGCAAGTGCAACTATTTTCTGATAACTTGATATCCGGTCCAATCAACCAACCAATGTGAGATCAATAGACTGTCCAATAGCAGGAGACCCAATTCAAGCCCGTATGGATCGAACTCACAGGAATTGATAGAACGCGAGTGGAATTAGAAACCCAGACCACCTGATGCCCCTGGTTGTCAGGTCACATGTGGCTGTGTTAACCCTTGGAGATTTATGCATGTGCGACTATGCATATATGCTTATACATCGACCGGTTTCTTGTCTCTATACACTCCTGTGGGAATGTACATGGGAGCATGTTAAAAATTTTCAAAACCATTGTAGTATACTAGTTATTTGTAGAATAATTGTAACAATATGAGGCTTCCCACAACAAATAGAATAGGTTCGCACCCCTAAAGTTAAAATTTTTAATTTGTCCTTGGGTCAGACTATGGCTCAGTTGAGAGAACACCTATGGATTCTTGTACGAAGTTTACCGCGTGGTTGGGCTTGTCGATGCCCCTCTTGTCTGGCTATCCAGTAGGTGCACATTTCTTTGGTCACAACCAGGAGGAATCTCATGCGTTGGTTGCCCACTCCTTCAGTTTTTGATAAGCAAAACATATACTTGTAAGCATGAGTTGTGCATATGCAGATTATGTATCTTTATATTTATGAGGCTGGATTTGTGTCTGGTTCATTGCAGGTGTGTTTGGATAAATGGTGGTTGATTAAGGTTGAAAGGGATTCCAACGGAAGAAGAGGACTTGGTGTTGCAGGGTTTGCACTTAGAGAGTAATGATCTTCTTCTTCCTCTGGCATTCCCTTGTTTTCAATTCTAGATGTATAATTATCTAATATTGAGAAGGGAGAATGCATTTCATCTAACTTTTTCTCATTCATGAAACACTTCCACGTTCACATTGCTAAACAAAGTACTTTCCTAATCATATCCTTTTCTTCTACTCTTTTCATTTCCATTTTCCTCTCAACAATAGGAAGGGGACGATGCTGATGGAGGGCAATACATTTTATAGCTTACAGCCACAGAAAAATTAGTTGTTGAAGCATTAGTCACTTATTCTGATAGATAGACAATGGAAATGTATGTTCATTGATAAAAATAATGTTGTTTTGGCTAGCAAATAATTTGGTTCTAATGATTTAGGTCACTTGGATACCACCATTTCCAGTCTTTCTAGTAGAGAGCAAGATTGGCTTCACTCTTTAGCAGTGTTAATCGGCGATTAATCGCTAGCGGGGCCTATCCGACTAATGCTATGCGCCAATTAATCGCTGATTACTAATTGCTATGGGCCGATTAATCGCCGATTACTAGGCCTCAAAGCTCGCAGGTGGCCGACCGCCCGACTAGCGCCTAGCAACTTGTAGAACATTGCTCTGTAGTATAGCCTATTGTCTAATGGTAATATCCTTCCGCTTGCTTGTGTGATCAAGCAATCACCGGCACCTTAAAGGCTGCTTCTACAATTCAGACCAATAGATCTTGATCACATCTTTTAAGAACATCAATTTTTTCGTGACTTCTCAATCATTTCATTGGTGCTTAGTTATGCGAATTTCCTGAGCGTTTCTTTCTTCGTATGGATGAGCATCTGATATTGTACCACAGGGGACAAGAGACAAGGGCTTTTTTCTCTGCAGCAATTGCCAAGAGGCATGATACTGTCACTCTTGAGACAACAGATGGCATCACAATTAAAATCAATGGCTTCATCAATAGGTCTGACACTGCCAAAAATGGGTTTCCATCTGAGGCAAGTGATCCCATTTCGCTTCCTTATATTCCATTTTTCACACTAGACGTGATGCCTATAGTCCCAAATGATACAGAAGTGATAAATTGGTTCTGCCACATCGATTATGGTGAATCTTCACATTGCATTATTACTGGTTGATGTTTTCATGCTGAGAAGCACATATAAGGATATGGACACAACTTATTTCCAGAAATTACGTAACGACATAGTATACTGATATGCAAATATGATCAGCAGTCTCTCCTCAACTAAGCATCCTTGAAAATCTTCGCTACGGATAAATGTTTAAATATTGCATCTTGATGTCCTAATGTGTCTTTAACATCCTCTACGTATCCTCAGCATGTCTGGCCAAAATAATATATAAAAAGAAGTTCGGACACATGTTTAGTCATGTACGACACGTGATCTGAGCGTGTTGTGTCCGTGCTTCTTAGTTTTGATGGATATTGATGTTAAACTATGTTCCTGCTCATGCACTTCCTTTTTATGTTTGAAGAATTGATTAACGGGTTTTTTGCTGGATGGGGGTTCATGTATTCGTGGAATATGACAACAAAAATGATATCCCATGTATAGATTGTAATGCATCTGTAAGTAACAAGAAACGTACTTCTAGTTAAAGTACTATGGTACAGGGTTGCTCCCCTGCTGTCCCCAAACTTTCCCTTCTTAGTGGAGTCCAAATTTATACCCGTTATCATAGCAGGTTGGCAATCGTTTTCGTTCTGGATTTCCTCATAACTGGGAGGAATATGCTGGTCGATTTTGCGGTGAAGAATCTGGCAATGGAGCTATTCCATCCAAGATTTCTAACTTAGATGGATATGATAGTTCTTCAGTTGACGGTACAGACAGCTCCCTACCATTTTGCTTGGATGATCTTCCGGTGACTTTCGTACGTGATCTGTTAATGTCCAGTGGTGCAGATTCTAGAGTGTTAGGAAAGAGTATTATGAATGATATCATGCAACATTTTGGGGGTAATGAAGCTACTGGTAAGGAGAAGAGAGCAGATAATTATGGCATCCATCCGCTGATGACTCAGAATTTTGTACGTAAACAAGTTCCCAGACATCATGACAAAACTAAGGGTGATGATAAGTGCAAAGATGATGGTAGCAGCCAACATTCAACGGATAGAGGAAAAGTAAATTTTCAAAAAATTGCTGGTGAATGTGAAACGGGTATCGATGTCGATAGCTTAAGTGGAGGAGTTATGACAAGAAGCATGTCAAGATTGAGTAATCTGAGAAACAAGCGGGAGAACAATCTTTCACCTAGCACTTCTGTGATGCGTAGGCTTACTGAGGTCTCTGGAGGCCAATGTGGCCTGACTGTAAATACAGGAAACGGTTCAAGTAAGAGACAAAAGACCATTGTTTCTGATGCGGACGTTGAATCCAACGGTGCCCCTCGTACTTCAACTACCATGAGATTGAGCAGACTAGAAAGCTTGAGTGAACCATTGTCCAAATCAGAGGTCTCTAACAACCGATATGGAGGAGCGCTATCTGGGGAGGAGATGAATGCAAAACAAATTCCTGATAAATCTGCAGTCAGAAGATCTGATAGACTGAGCAAGATATACAACTGATTTGGACGGTGCCCAGAAGCCACTAGCAATTGAAATGGAAAGGAACTCACTTTGTTTGATGGGTGCTCCTGAAAAATACTTAAAAGGACGAGGAAAAGCTATGAGATAAAAGTGCTTGTTGGTGATTCGTGATATTTTCATGTGGTTTCCGATAATGCTTGCTATTACTTCCGATGTTGTCACCTAGCTTTTGGTTTTCTAGGCAATCTGCTCTATAGGAAAGATTTTGAGTTATTTTGTTGAAAGTTCCTATGGGACGTGAAAGTTGGGGAACCTGTTATGAAACATTTCAATACTGTTTTAGTTAGTTTCAAGGCCCTATGTAAATTGTTGAACTTGTTTATCAAAATGGTAGTCTTGATCACTTGAGTTTGCAGTAACAGCTACGGAGCGAATGTACACAATATTTACTTGAGTTTTTGTTTCCAAGCTTGCTGCTATTTTTTAGTGTCATTTGCATGTTGTTGGTCAAAAATCTGCTTTGTATCTCATTGAATAAAACTAGCTACCTTTGAAAGCAGTTGGTTCTGGCATCGACATCTGCCATGATTCCACGAAGATTGGTTTTCCCAGGAGCGTGAGAGTTAAGCGTGAAAGAAACATCACGGAAATGCTGAGGAAGGATTGTATGAGTTTCCATCCTTGGGTTTGCAACTTCCCCTTTGCATCTGGACACTTATTTCCAAGATACCCAGTGCAATTTATGTAAGGTATTCAGGTACCAAGGGACTGGCCCGTCTTGTTACACTTTTAGGGCTCACTTAGATGATCCATGAAGTCAAAAACTCGGTTCATCATATATAATCAAACTTGATTCCCTTGCCTTCATTGAATCTAAATAATTTTACGATCCAGTGTGCTAATACAATTTTATTTTTCTGAAGTATTTTCCAAGATTCAATGGATTCCAAAGTCCTATATATACAATGATTAACATGATTTTTGACATCTTTGAAGTTTTGGACGAGCTCAATAAAGATCTTCGATCATCAAAGTGAACCCAAAAAGGGCCCATACAAGACAGTCTGGCCCCAAAGTCTCAATCATTTATGTAAAAACCCAATCGGCATTGTCCACGGCTGTAAGGGCTTACTTCCACCCTCTAAGTCCTTTATGCACAGCAGCACATGTATGTACTATGTACGCTTCTTAGCCATGACTTCGGAGCTGAGAAGGTGAGGGATTGAACAAGTTTCAAAAAGATCCTTGTCAAAATGACAGCTACAATGGAATGACTCCAAAGATCTAACACTACATCTAACTTTAACTGCCTGCAATATGAAACTTTATAATCCATCAAAGCTGCTCATCCGAAAAGTTGTTGAAAATCATGTATACCCATTGCATACATCTCATATAATACTCACTATTCAAAATTCAAATTTTAAGTAGATGAAGAACCACGGATTACAACAAATGGGGCTTGTGCCTAAAAAAGTCTAGTTCACTTTGCAAAAATTGCTATATCGGAATTAGCAAAAAGAAAAATGTCCTTTATACCTCGTCCAAGGTCAAATAGAGCATATTTAACTACAAATGTATGATTGTGTATGTGTAAATATGAAAGCCATGTAGAATGGCAGTGAGCTCAGCACAAAATCCGGCCATGTTTCTTGAATATAACCCTTTCACCAGCAGAAGCAGGTCAGTTTGAGGTCTATAATGCAGGCCGCCTTGCTATCCTTCTACGGTAACGAATATGAGGATCCCATGATCGAGCAAAGAAGGTATTCCAGAAAAGTGAAAAGAATTATATTCGGTTTTATTTCTTTGAGTGATTCTCATTACAAGCATATCTCCAAAAATCCTCCAATAAGTCCAGCAAAGAATTGGTCCAAATAACCCTGCACCGAATTTGCTATTAGAAGGGTTGAACAAGGTACAAAGGACATTGATTGGAAAGTATAGAACATATATACAAAGTCATACAGCTGTGGAAGAAGGCGTAAGTTCCTGTGTTGGAACAAAAATATGTTTAAGCTAAAAGCTGTTCAAAACAACTAGATCCTTTCCGACCTCCAATATTTAGGCAACATATTACACAGGCAAGATACCCTTTGCTGTTTTAGGCAAATAGTAGAAGTAAGACGAACCAAGGTTCTGAAGATTGTACCGGACATGGTGACATGGTACCATTTTTGTTGCTACAGGACTGATACGTACTGGTATATTATTCGGATTCCTCATTAAAATTAAAATATGTACAAAAATATAGAAGTTATACATTTACTTAAAAATTGCTTTATTTACACAACGCAACTCTATTTTATTAATACAACAAGAAATTTAAATACCATTGCATCTCTCTCTCTCTCTCAACGCACCTTGATCTGGTCGCGACTTTTCTTAATAATCTTTTTTCTACCAATTGCTTATGCTACCGGGAAGTTGCCAGTAATGCCCGAAACTCTTCGGAATAGGCCGGAACTCGCCGGTACAGAACAGTATTCACAGCCAAGACGAACAAGTCATCACTCTCACCCTCAGATATTTCTCTTCTGGGAATTCCAACTTTTTAATGGGATAACGTAATAGTTGCATTCAAACTCAAATTGAGGGATATTAATTCCATAGGTGGCCCCAATTTTCTAACTTTTGAAGGCAATCATAGCTATTGGTGAGGGATAGTTTCGGAAAACTAAAAGCTTTATACTTGGCTTTTCGATAAGGACTGACAAATTGGGACATCCCTAATGGAAAGATGGGTGACCAATTTGGGATGAAGGAAGAATCCTTTTACCCCACGTCACTCCCGCAGATCTAGCACAAAAACAAATGCCAAAGAAAATTTTGAAGCCAAACAAGATATTTTTCAGCAACATACCCCTTAATAACTTCAGATGGGAAGAAGTGGCTGTCTTTCATCAGACCCAGCATGATGTGTGGCCTGGAAAAAGGTCGATAGAAAGTAAAGGCTATCAGTTCATAGACGGTATAAAAAGCTAATATTGCATATTAGAAACATATTGAGCAAAGATTTGAACCTCCTCATTTGCTCCTGCTGCCATATTGATGAAAGATGAATCCTTTGACCTGACAAGATTTTGTCAGAGAAAAAGAATTGTAGTCAATGCAATATTGCCATAAGATTCTTGGAAGAACATTTCAAGGTGAAAATGACATCACAGCCACAAAAGTATGGGTTCCCAGATGGAAATATGCAACCATACATCAGACAAACAATATATACCAATGTGTAGTCACAACACAACCACTAAAGAAAAAAGACGCTATGCAACTCATTATTAACTAGTTGAGAATTGAGATATATTTGGGTAACACATGCGAACTACTAAAAGTATGCTTTGCATAATTTATGACCCAAACCTTCATAGTACGTTGTATATTTGGCAAGAAACAGCATTGAAAAGAATGAAAAATGCAGGCTGCTGAGTGCACAAAGGCACACAATGTCATAAGAGTAATAATGCCAACATTAGACAAGGATGTCAACATCTATTCTATTACTGAAAGTGTTGGAAAGCTTGATATACATTGTTCGGCTCATTTCCTAGTAGCTTAAGCTTTTGGGAGAGTTGGTAACTTAACATGGTATCAGACAGTGGTTAAAAAATCGCGCCTAGGCGATCGCCTAGGCGAGGCGAGCGATGAGGCGAGGCTGGGTCGCCTCGCGGAGGCGAGGCGAGGCGAGGCGAGGCGAGGCGAGAATCGAAGAGGCGGTCGCCTAGTCGCTGAAATCGCGACTAGGCGCGAGGCGTGAGGTGACCTAAAATACACGCCTAGGCGTCGTCCAGGTAAAAATACATATAAGGGCAAAAATACTTACAATACACAGACAGCACACACAATCGACGCCGCCTCTTCCCTCTGCGAACCTCTCTGCTCTCGCCTCTCCTCTGCGATCAAACTTCAAACTCAAAGGTAATCTCTCTCTCTCTCTCTCTCTCTCTCTCTCTCTCTCTCTCTCTCTCTCTCTCTCTGAGATCGATTGATCTCTCTCTCTCTCTCGCCCCTTCTCTTCTCCTTTTCTTCTTCTTCTTTTCTGCTGACTGCCGACAAGGTGTGTGTGTATATATATATATATACACGCGCGCGCGCGCGCGCACACACACATATACACGCACGACACACCCTTCTCCTCTTCTCTCTCTCCCTCTCTCACCCTTCTGGGTCAGTAGGGTCAGTCGGCTGAAGAGCCGACTGGAGTACTGGACTGGGTTTTTTTTTTTTTGGTCAAAGACAGAGAAATATGACTGGGACCTGGGTATTCTTTTATATACAGTAATGACTGGGAATTTTGTTTTTTAGTCATACTGACTCATACACTCATACAATTACACACACACACACACTATATATATATATATATATATATATATATATACAGTAATTTTTGTAGAATTATCTGAAAACTTATAGTTTGGACTTGGGAGTTGGAGTAAATAAATACACTATAGTTTATGCATTTGCCATCTGCCCATCTCTATTCTCTACGGTTTCTGCATTTTGGGAATTATGTTTTCTCCCCTTTGTTTGCACAGATATTATAAATGTCGAATAGAACCGATCCTGCTTGGAAGTATTCAAAGAGACATGAAGATAATAAATTCAGGTTCAGATGTAATTTTTGTAACAAAGTGGTTAATGGGGGTGTTTACCGAGTGAAGCTACACCTTGTCGGAGGATATCCTGATGTGACTTCATGTCCTAATTGCCCAGGACCAGTTAAAGAGGAGATTAGGGTATTTATGTGTAAGAAAAAGGAAACGGCGTCGAGCATAACTCCTCTCCCAGATTTTGATAAAATGGGCAATGATGACGACATTGATGAGGATGAGTTTTATGTACAATCGAAGCCCCCTCCTAAGAGGCCTGCTGGCACTGCTACCTCTGGCTCCAAGTTCCAAATTAAGAAGCCCAAGACAAAAGGGCCTATGGATGCCTACTTCACCCCTGACCCAGAAATCGAGATAGAGAATAGAAGTGGTAAACAACCTAAAGTTCACGATAATACGCAGCAAAAGAAGTTATTGAAAGAGCGGGCTCATCAAGCTATTGCAAGGTGGATCTACGATGCTGGAATACCTCTCAATGTTGTCAATGTGGAGTCCTTTGAACCAATGATTGAGGCTATTGGGCAATATGGCCCTGGTTTGACACCACCGAGTTATTATCAAGTGCGTGTTCCTCTTCTGAAAAAAGAGCTGGAGAATGTCAACAAACAAATGGAGGACCACAAAAAGGAGAGGGAGGAAAATGGATGCACTCTTATGTGTGATGGGTGGATGGATCGAAAAAATAGGTCATTAATTAATTTTTTGGTTAATTGTCCTAAAGGTTGCATGTTTATTTAATCGGTTGATGCATCGGGTCATTCTACAACCGGTGACAGCATGTATAGGTTGCTTGACGATTATGTGGACCGAATCAGAGAAGCTAATGTGGTCCAAGTTGTCACGGATAGTGCCGCGTACAATAAGATGGCAGGTAACAATGAATTGCCATATGTTAGTTACTACTCAAAGTCTCAAGTGTATTATTTCTTAATTGCCTATTTATTCTTAGAATCTTATTGTACTTGTTCTAACTTATGATAGGGAAGTTGTTAATGGCAAAAAGACCACATTTGTATTGGACTCCATGTGCTGCCCATTGCTTGGATTTAATGTTGGAAGATATTTTCAAGTTGCCTTATTTGAAGAGGACATGGGAAAGGGCGATCAAGGTACACGGTTATATCTACAACCATTCAACATTGTTGAACATGATGAGATACTTTACCCAAAGAAAAGAGTTGATTAAGCCAACAAAGACTCGTTTTGCTACAGCTTGTTTGACTTTACAAAGGGTTCATCAACAGAAGAATAACCTGAGAAAGATGTTCACATCAGAGGCTTGGAGTAAAAGCAAGTGGGCAAAGAAGATGGATGGTAAAAAGATAACAGAAATAATGTTGTCGCCATCGTTTTGGAACAATGTCTTGCTGGCCTTAAGATTTGCATGTCCTCTTGTTAAAGTACTTCGTTTGGTTGATGGTGAAGAAAAACCCGCAATGGGATACATCTACGAGGCCATGGATAGGGCCAAAGAAACTATAATCAACACGTTTGATGGAGATGAAGACAAGTATAAAAGTGTGTTTGAAATCATTGATGCAAGGTGGGAAGTGCAATTGCATCAACCTTTGCATGCAGCAGGCTATTATTTGAACCCTGCATTTTTTTACAAAGATAATGCAAGAATGAAAGTTGATAAAGAGGTATGGAAGGGTTTGGTGGATTGTATTGAAAGGTTGGTCCCAACTGAGAAGATGCAAGATGAAATTCTTCATCAAATAGCATTATATGAGGAGGAGGAGGAGGGAATCTTTAAAAAGGACATGGCAGTTAGGCAAAGAGCTACAAGGTCACCAGGTGATCACAATTTCTTACACCTTGTGCTTAGCCCTTTGTTCTTTATCCTTTGCTACAACATAACTAATTGGCAATGTGCAGTTGAGTGGTGGAAGTCATTTGGTCGTGAAACTCCTGAACTGCAAAAATTTGCCATCAAGATCCTTAGCCTTACGTGCAGTTCATCCGGATGCGAGAGAAATTGGAGTGTCTTCGAACATGTGAGTATTACATAATATTTACATTAAGGGATCTCTAATCGTTTTGGAGGTGTGAAACTGTGAATCGTGTGATATAAATAATAAACTTAAATCTCTTTAACTTAATTTTGCAGCTTCACACCAAAAAAAAGAAATAAGCTAGATCAAAAGCGCCTCAACGACTTGGTGTTTGTTAAGTACAATAGAGCATTGAGGCGTCGATATATGAAACGTGGCAAATTTGACCCGATTTCCTTGAAGAACATTGATGAGAGCAATGAATGGTTGATTGGGAAATTGGAGGATGAGCTTGTATTTGAGGGTGAAGATTTGGATTGGAATGTTGTTGCGGAGGCTAGTGGAGTTGAACAACCTAGCAAAGTTACTAGGTCAACTCATAAACCAACAACTTCAAAGAAGCGTTCCAAAGCATCAAGTTTTTGTGCAAATGATTGGGAAGAAGAAGAATTTGACGACACTGTTTCAGATGAAGGAGAAGAGGAAGATGTAGATGTATATCAGTCAAATGATGAAGAAGAAGATGAAGATATTGGTGATGAATGATCATGAAAGGATGATGTCTTGTTTGGAATATCTGCATTGTTAGTTTGTTACATTTTGTGAGCGTATTTAACTAGTATTTCGTATGTTAGAATGTTGGATTGTTGGTTATTATGCAATATGGTGATGTTTGTTCTTGTTTTGATGGTGGAAGTGAATATTGGTCATTTATGTAGTTTATATTACTTTTTTTTTAAAAACGATCGCCTCGCTTCAATGAGGCGCTCGCCTCGCCTCGCTTCGACGAGGACTTTGTCGCCTCGTGTACGCCTCGCATATTTAAATCAATGGTATCAGAGCTCTGGTTGAAAGGTCTTGGGTTCAAGTCTGTCCATCAGCATTTGTCCCCTATTTTTCCAGTATGCTTCTCCCCTTTGCATTCTATTATGTACCCTGTCTGAAAATTTGCATCTTCGCATGCAAGACGGGGTTGCATGTGAGGGAAGATGTTGGATATACATTGTTGGGCCTATTTCCTAATAGCTTAAGCTTTTGGGAGAGTTGGTAATTTAACAGAAAAGGGGCTACCCACTTTGGCATGAACACTTTTGTGAAGTTATGTCACAAAAGTGATTACCAGAATTACTCCCACACAAAAAAATTACTGCTCTTTAGCCACAACAAAAACTAGCTATCACGGTAATAAATGTAAAAATCACTCTCACTCTAACTTCCATACCCCACCTTCCACTCAACTACCAACTCCTCCACTTGTACACCCCATGTATTCACACATGCACACACAGAGTCAGTGCCCACCTCTAGTAACCTTATATTGAAGACATAAGATATCAGAATTTATCCCACATCGGATAATTATCACCTCGAAAGCCTCTCCCCTCATCGCCAATTGGTTTTGAGTTAGATGCTTTAACATGGTATCAGAGCTAGGCTTTCAAAGCCTTTTCCCCTTTGTGCTATAGTTGCACTTTATTTCATTGTTTGTGATCCGTGTTCCGGATCCTTTGGTGACCTCTCCACGTGCAAGTTGCATGTGCTGGGGAGGGTTGGAATTTGTCCCACATCGGTTAATTATCACCTTAAAAACTAGTATATGAGCCAGAGCGGCCTCTCCCCTCTTTGCCAATTGGTTTTTGAGCTGGATATAAAGTTTCCTTTTGACTAAAATGCACAATAAAACTTTCCATCCAACTACCAGTCCACTCCACAGATGTTCTTTGCTTGTGGTTTGTAAAAGGGGATACTTCTTGAATTATAATTTGACCAAAATGCGCATGGTTCTTCTCTACCACTTGTTCAAAAACTCTATTTCCCCTCTGTTAGCTGACTGTGACTCATCACGCCCTTGCCTCTTCTTTTCCTATTCTCACCTACCTTTTCATCGTCTCCTCTTTATTAAGCATCTCTTTTCGCAAGTCCATAAGACCAAAAGCAAAAGGGGTAAGCTATTTCATCTATATTCTTATACATCTATCTATACAAACTTGCTAACATCTTTTCCCAAGTCTTTGCCTAGGTTTGATCTGTGAACAAACTGAACCCATGAATGAAAACAAATTTTGCTTTCCGTATTGATGTTTCAGATTTGATTTGAACTTTGTGTTGCATTCATGGCCTTTGTGCAGTAGCGGGATAGTGAAAGATTCAACAGGTCTACTAGAAATCTAGCTCAGCAACCAAAATCTGGCTTGGCCCCGCCCCATTGAGCACCAATATAACAGTTTTCGAGGATAATAAAGGTATTTTGCTCGGCCAACACTTAAGAAGGATTTCTTAAAGTGGTCCATCACGGCAAAGGAAGTACTTGGGGTTTTCATCACCTACAGACAATTTTGCCAAATTCAGAAACCTCGGGAGGTTGCAGGCCCAGTGCAATCACGGTTTGATTCTTTTGGATAAAGTTCAGACCCCATTTTAAAAGACTACAGGTACAAGAGAGCTAATTGTTCCTCTGACCTTTTCTATGCTGCGTAGGAAGCATCGTAATAATATACTCTAGGAGACTTTTTAGTTCGCAGCAAGAGAAATTAATTCTCCCAGGTCCCCATAAAATTATCTCAGAAACTATCCTCGAAACTAAAGGCAAGTCAAATTGCACAGATGAAAAGATTGAGTAGATACTTGTGGTTATTCTGAGCATCCATCAGTTCCAGCAGCCCAGTTTGTTCTTCATCCTTAACCTTTGAAAGAGGTGAAAAGAACTGAAGATAAAAAATGAAACACAAGGTAAGTCCCAAAACAAAATGGAAACTATTAAAAGATGTTTCTAGTCGTGTGGTACCTGGTGCATTGAGATGAAAACAACTGAAATTCCCAACAGAAAGTTTATAGTAAGAGTATGGCCAAATAATGCAGCAGATGCTATGCCTGTGAATATTGTGGCCACAGTTGAAGAATACTTCTTCAAGATTGTATCTGATCACATCAAATAAGACCTCAGCTTAATAGTTATGCAACTAAACCCCCCAAAAAACTTTTGTACAGCAAGTGATAAGTCACTTAATAACACCTTGTAATTCCTAAATCCTAAAATTGAAAGAACAAGCATTGTAAAGTTGGTCAAAACGAAGAACAAACTTAAAATAGAACCGATGGAAATATTCTAACCTGCATATTTGAAGAAAAAGGAGGATAGGATTCCTTGAGCTGCATTGTTCAATATTAGGAGCATGGTAGCTTTAGAATGTCCTTCCAAGATATCAAAGCTCTTAGGACCTGGAAATTAAACAGAACATAAGAGCAATAAATAATGACTGATCCATGCATCCATGGTCCAACCATAACTCCTCAGCTTAAGGTGATGTCTTACATGGATACTTTTATGAGCAATGAAAAAAATTTATTGGAAACAAAATAAAATAGTAACATTCATGGAGAGCAAATAGTCTCAAGACGAAGAAAAACAGCATTGCATAACACGTGCAGCTCTCACTGCTCTCTAATCTCTAGAAATTGGAAGAAAGAAAGAAACCCCCCTAAAAAGATAATACTACAAAAACACAACAAATATTACTCATAAATCCCCTAATCACCAAACTTAAACATTGTGGATCAAATAAAAAAAAACTTAAAACATTCTTGAATTGTTTCCCCACATTTGACGACAGATGTAACACCCCACTCCATCCCACATCGAGTGAATATGGTTAGTATGAATGGGATAAGTATCATATAATGAGCAAAATTATTTAAGTAAAAGTCATTGTAGAACAACTCAATTGCCATATGAAAAACAAATGTCTCGACTATTCCAAGCAATTCCAGTTGTCTCTGAGTTAACCAACAAAGTTATCTTTATACATGAACACTTTGCTTCTGTCATACTGGGAATGAAAGAAAATAGAAGCAGAAAGAAAATACTCAAAAACAACTCAGTAGCTCTAGTAACAAAGTTATACTCAGGGAGCAAATCCTACTAGGTCAGGCTTCTCTAACGAAAAGTGCCAACATTTTTTAAACCAATGATGGCAAACACTAAACTGAGTAAAAGAGAAAGCTGCCACAAACATGCACTGAGAGAAGCAGGAGTAAATTGTATGAAAGCAAGATTGCATGACATTATCGCTACTATTGAAGCTTAAAGTTCAATATCACATAAACTTTGTAAAAAAAATTGAGTCCAACACTGATGGAATACATTGTTCAATTTATCTTCATCTCCATACCTGTGACAATGGTAGTTCCTAGAATGGCCAAGAAGTTGAATATGGCACCATATCCATATAAAAACAAGTTCTGCGACACAAAAAAGAGTGTCAAATGAGAAGGAAAAATGATACCGCTAAGGTCAACACCCCAAATTTTTGTGCAATTCTAATAACTAGAATCACTAGCTAAGTATTCAATAGGTCATGTGACCAAAACAGATCTTCCCACATTTTCAGACCCAAACAGGGGACAATGTTAAACTCAAATACCCATATGAAGCATCTAGAAGTAACTATGAGGACAGCGCTTCCCAGTAAACTATTAAAAAAAGTAACTAAACTAGAAAATCAAAGTGACATAACAGCCAGGAAAGGCAACAGTAATATATTTAAAAAGGCACCCCTAAGATTACGCAGCTGAAGAATGAAAATAAGTGTTAGCATATAACAGGGACAAATAGATACAACAGTAAGGGAGATTTCCATTAAAACCATCATGCAGTAATGGGAAAAAAACATGTTTCGGATATTCCATTTGAATCACCTGAAGATAAATGCTGGTGTCATATTGGCTCTTCAAAGCATATTCATTGAACACCGAGGCCATAGATGGAACAGTCACCTGTACATTCAAATCCGATAGTAAGCCTAAAGCATAAAGATAAATGTACCATACTGTCATGAGGTCTCTGTGTGCAAAGTCTCTTCTGATTAAAAAATGTGGACTCTTCACTCACCCATATTATTCTTTTGCAAGTGCAAGTCTTTTCTTGATAGAACAGTTTATTATCGATGCATAGAATCTTTGCCCTTCACAAGTTGGCAGTGAAAAAGTGTGCCCCTCATGGGAAAAGTGCTTGTATGGACCAATGGCTCATGCTGAACTATCAATAATATTGTTCACAAAAAGGACAATTTCTTCCTTACACCCTGAATGGTAGGCGGTATGTATCCGAAAATGGACAGAGGAAAGAATTATTATGGATCATCACTATAACTTCACCTTTATTTTTATTTTTTTTTTATAACTTCACCTTTATGGTGGAGGGCAAATCATGGGAGGAGGTGGATTGGTCAGCGCCTTCTTTTTGAGTTCACACCTTATACACCAATTTGGAGACCTTCGATCAAGTGATAAAGCTCATACTCTTCTTTCTGAATAGCTTGATATACATTGTTGCATTTCCTAACAGTGTAAGCTTTGGGGTTACAGTTTGGGGACAACTAGTTACTTCACCTAGTATCAGAGCTCAAGTTGGAAAAGGTCTGGATTCAAGTCTATCGATTAGCATTTGTTCTCCGTTTGCTTTCTGCTTCTCCAATTTGTATTTTGTTCAGCTTTATCTATGGATATTTGCATCTCCACGTGCAAGACGAAGTTGAACTTGAGGGAGTGTTGAATAGCAAGATATACATTGTTGGGCCCATTTCTTTAACAGTCTAAGATTTTGGGACTGTTGGTAACCAAACAATAACATGTGAGGTTTTTTAGGAGTCTCTTAGCAGAAATGAAAAGACTTAGGGGCATACAGGACAAGATATATTCTTGTCTTCTTGTTGGCTTCTGTGTCCCTTAAATTTTAATTTCACGGGATTGAAAAATCTTCTGTAGCTAGTAATGTTCTTTTGTTTGTTCCTTTTACTTTTGCTAGACTTCTTGTCCCCCTTGTGAATCCTCATTCAATAATATTTGCTTTCTTTTCGATCAATCGTTAACTATTGATTTCATAGCAAACAGCGCTGGACAGGCATAAAGTCTACAGTAATTGTTAGGTAAATAGACATCAACTTAAAATATGTCTAAAATCACTTACAAAAATCAACGTATATACATATGCACCCGTTGCAACAGGAAGACCCAAAGCAGTAGTACCCTCGGGTAGGGATCGCAGCTGGTTTATGCTGATCCCAATGAGCAATAGAGCAAGAGCCTCCCACTGCAAGAAAACAAAAGAGCAACGTTGAACTCGGAATACCTTATGCTAAGTTAAATCACTTAAGTGATTGTGCAACACAAACCTCAAAAAAAATGATCGAGCAAATTTCCTACTTTTACATCACGAAATTGCTCAAAACAAGAGAATGTGCATATTGAACTAACCTGAATTATGGAAAACCGACGTTTCATAATTATCTTCAGCAAAACAGCAATCACCAAGACCTGCATATTTGCACTCATTTGGTTGAGACAAGTCTCCTACTAAGTGCTCCTATGCCAAAAATTTACTACTACTATAATTTTGTGTACATAGTACATACAGCACAGAAGGATTGTACAACAACAACAAAAAACGAACAGTCTATTCTGGCTAATATTCTTGACAATCTGATTTATAACTATTAACGAAATTTAGAAGATGGGAACAGAAGCATCAAGAGACACATGAGGGGATTCAGAAGTCCAAAGTACAATCGAGCAACACAATCACCAAACGCATTGAAAACAGATAGTTAGACTAATCATACCTTCAAATTGCTCAGCATCTTCACAGTGGCAGGATTGAAATATAGCTGCAAAAAGTGTTGATCTTTTTAAGAGTCTGTGACAGAGCAATGAGCAACACTCCAATGTGACAAAGAATCAAATGTCAACCAAGACAGTTCAATGATGTTTCCAAAATATCAAACATCAGACTAGATGCCAAATTTTGACAGGACCACCTTGGCAGTGGATTTCATTAGTCACTTTGATAGTAAGTCAGGAACCTAAATGGCATTTGAAATATATGCTACACTACATGCCATTTGTTTTGTAATAATTGTTACATTATTTCATATTGCTAGGTATAGATTACAGGCATTTGATTATGTAGAATGCAAATGCAAGTATTCATACATCAAAATTTATGACAAGAAATGTATTTTCAAGCGATAACAGCAAGTTCTACCCACAACTTACAAGGGCAATCGATAAAGAGTAATGACTGGAACTTTGACAGCATATACTGACAAGAAATATTGCTGATGAACTTAAAAAAAATGCAAGTGCCAAGCACAATCCTGTACTATTAGAATTAGGATTCTGTTGAAAGCTCAGATTTCAGTTCATGTTACCGCTCTGAGCCAATGTGAATAATACCTCGGTAGCTTAGATACCACAAAAGGTCAGTCATACGAAACTTCCTTCACCCCCTAACTCTACCAAAGAGTCAAAGACCATACCCTCAAATAATTTATTTGAAAATGTGAATAGTTAATTGAACATTAAAGGCTGTTGCAAGAGAGAGATACAAAAGAAGAAGGCAGGATTCAGGGCACCAACCAAGTAACTAAGATGAAGCCCTTATTGAGTTGTGTTCATAGCATTTCACAACCATGTCAAACTAGCAAATCTTTTTTACCCAAGCCAATCTAATTGTTCCTAACCACCATTTTAAAAGTAGCTTTACCATAAGATAAATCCCCAAGCCAATCTAATTGTTCCTAACCATCATTTTAAAAGTAGCTTTACCATAAGATAAATCAAACGCTCAACAAGCCCAAAACACTGCAGTACATAGTGAGGTAAGTTAGGTAACTAATCATCTACCGCACCATGGGCATGCAGTGAGTAGCAACAGGTGCTTACGCACCAAGTACGCAACTGCAATACTGAACATTTAAGGTATAACAGCTAAGCTCCCAATCACCCATCTTCAAAGATAGCATGGGCATATCACAGCATCAAAGCAATTGCCTATTGAGAAAGTGACCAATGCTACATCGACGAATTGAGCTCCCATACTTGTCTCAATTAGAAAATTCCAAAACATGATCTCCCAAAGCACATGCATAACCTCAAAACACCAATTAAAGGAATGGTACCTGCATTGTAAACTTTAGATAGTTATTGATAGCATAGAGAAGTGCTGGAACGGCAAGAAGCACGTTGCTACGAGCTGCCTGCAGGAGAAAAGAAATAATAGTATCAGAATTTGAGCCCAACCTTAGTGTTGGTCCAACCAGTGCAGGTTTCTGGGAGGAGGACGACGACTTAAGTAGGCAACAACCCAACGACAGTGGCATTATTTGCACTACTGGAGAAACAATAAGTCCAAAGAGATAAATAAATAAATAAATAAATAAAACAAATATTTTGAATCCTCTACAAAGCTTGAGCATATAAGTGCATTATGTCAAACCAGGGACCCTGGGTAGGGCTGGAGAAACAATAAGACAAATAGATAGATAAATAAGATAAATATTTTGCATTCACTACAAAGCCTGAGTATATTAAGTGCATTATGTCAAACCAGGGACCCTCCCTGGTTAGGGCTGGTCAATCTGCAATTTCTAATTCTCAAAATTATCACACTATCAGTTTGTTTGTTTTTCTATAACAGTTGTCGAACAAATTACAGACACGCTAATGGCAATGAAATAAGCTTATCAATAGATACTAATACAGAAAATACATAATCATAAGAAGCAAGGTTTCTATACCTGTACGAAAGTGGAAACTGAGAGAAGCGGCTTTTCTCCAACTTTCTGGCGCCTAGCCTGCAATTAAACCCAAGTACGCAACCAGCACTATCAGAATCAGCCAAGATATCAATATTAGACTACATTCCAAAGGCATATATTCGAATCAATTACACATATATACACACATTAGAAAGATCTATGGTCAATGTCAGCAAATTCCACATTTATTATCTCTTCCAAGGACAATAATCCTGTAAAACTTTCTATTGGTAAGATTTGCAAATACCCTGCATGCATACATTTTAAACCATCCCCCTCACTGGTTTTTATTTATCTTATTCTTTTATTATGAGCCAAAAGCAACTATAACTAAGAAAGGAGTAGAAAAATAAGAGCAACGAGACAAGAAAAGTACTTGCATAAGAAAATAGAAGACCAAGAAGGAAAAAAGAACTTGAGATACACTAAGCATATGAGGCGATAGGAAACAATGGAGCAATTAGAACTCATGTGGTTCATTAAGCATATGAGCTCCTTTCTTGCTGCATCTAAAATAGGCTGATTACCAATTTACCATGTACTCCAGGAACAAAAACGAATTAACTAACACGCAAAAATAGATAAAAGCATACCAAGAGCAAACGTACCTGAAACAAAAGCATAACAATTGCAAAGAGAACCTTTGCAACCTCCGTCAAAAAGTTAACACTAATGGGGCTAAACTTGAACTTCCCATCCACCTTGGACATAAAAACTAAAATAGGCTGGAAAAGAGAAAAAGGAAATTTTCACTTAATGAGGAAAAAACAATGTAAAGGCAGTCATTGCATTTTGAAATTGACAAATCCATGCATCCCATAAAAGCAGCACATTGGCAAGAATATCACCTAGCATTACAGGTGTAGGTTTTAGGGCAAATGTGAGACAACCATGAACCACGTTAAAAATTATAAAGGGCAAATAAAACTTTATCCTGTTCCAGCCTCCTCGCGGGTTGAGAGCAGACTGACACCTTGGGCGTGAGTGGTTAAGTGCGGGCATGTCATGTCTGGATGCAATCAAACTGAGATTTGTAGGCGTGGATTCCATAATCTGACTTCTAATTAAGTGTGAGAGTGTGTAGCTTAGGGGCAAGCCACAAGTGGTTGTCTCTTTGCCTTTCACTTTAACGACATCAAAGTTCCCAATCGTGAGTGGAAATAAGACCAGTTTGCAATAAGTATGAAATTTTAATGAATTGGAGAGTTGTTTGTAGGCCAATAAAATATAAACACATCTAGATGAAGAAATAAGGAAAAAGATGTTGCTCTTCAGCAATGAAACTATACTCGTCTCTGACATTTACTACAAAAGTAGAGGATAATTTGGTTATCAAAGGACCAAATGGATGGCGTACTTTAAATTGTAGAGCAGAACAGTGCTACGGTTTATGTATGTCGGTTAGATCCAGTATAATTTGCACGTTATGAATGGATTAGTGATGAATTCGACATTGCCAATCAAGTTTCCCAAATAGGTCTTCCGAGGTCAAAAAGTTTCAAATGATTAATTCAAGTTACCTGTAAACCAACCAAGAAACAGTCACCAACCACCAAAAGGACATTTAGAGCACGTTGCTTTGATGATATCTTGTTCCTGTGTCTGTCATAAGCCCTTGATACAGCTTTAGTATTTGGGGACACCAACTTGGAATGACAGACGCTGCACTCTATCATCCCACTCTTCATCAGTTGACCTCTCTGACTCTCACTTCATTCAAAATTGAATCTGTCAATAGGATCACATCAAACAAGTTAGCATCAATAATGAAGCACAGGTCCTTCTAAATCAGGTAGTTTTATCCATCAACTTTACCTACCACATTGGACATATTTTCCAAACATGAACAATTGCAATAAGTATGGAAACAGCTAAAAAATAACCAACTGTTAATACACCACCAAGTTAAAATCTAGAAAATCAGCTTTCTATGCGTATCCATATGCATACATGTGGGGACGGGGGGGTGGAGGGGATGTATACTGCAAAACTAGACAACAACATGCAATCGACTAGCTGTTTCAACCGCCAATAAACCCAAACTTGCCGTAGTTCACTCGAACTATACATTCACACAAAAAGGTCTGCAATGAGCTACTCAGTAACTTCTAAGAAGACAAAAGTGTCAAGCTAACAAAAGATCCTGCACCCTCAGCCCCTCCACAAATAAAGAACTTGAGCACTGCCAATCAAAGTACATGAAGATCTGAGGCTAAAGTTGAAACAGCAACTCTTCATCAAATGCCTACCTCAGGTGTGGAAATAATGGGGAGGCAATCACCCCTGTGGCCCTGCCAAATTATAAACAAGCGTGCCAACTACTGGAGCTTTGATTCATCCAACCTTAAGATCATCACACACACACACACACCCCAAAAAAAATAATAATAATAATAATTATGCCCAAGGTCCCTCTCATAGTAACGCTACTACTCAACCAAACAGAGAGTGTGAGACTATATTAAGAAATCTACATTGAATTACATGTAACTTTCTTCCCAGAGTGGGAAGCTGCCTGTTTTCTCAACCAACACCACAGCTTCCATCATTATTTGTGCTCCTAGATTTTCTCATTGTCATTAGCAGTAAGCTTCACGAGTTGACTACCTGCGTAGATTATCCAAACTATCGTTTTAGTCCAAATCTTGAGTGAATTAACTTTCACACTCCATTTTATGTTTCTCATAACTTAACACACACACATATGCAGATATAGACTGATTGGTGGATTCAATCAAATTCAGCTAAACAATACACATATGCGTATGCACCTAATATAACACAGCACGTACACATACACATCTATACATATGCACCTAGAAACTGATTGGTGAATCCAATCGAAATCAGCTAAGCAAATGCTCTTTTCTTATAAACTAAGGGTGTCCCAGCCAGCATACGCACACCTCGACTAATCCCTGGGGACCCAATCCCACCATCCACTAGCAGTGAGTCCTATTAAAGCCACCGGACAGAGTCCCGTATGGCCAGCTAAACAAACGCTTCCAATCCAGATCTTACTATTGACATACTGAATTTCGATCCCATCACTCTAACAACAACGAGTTTCCTACATGCATTAAACAACCCAAAAAACCAAAAAACAAAAGGGGTACTTCCCTTTTTTGGCTAGTTGACAAAAGGGATCTTTCTCTAAACATTCCAATCAAAAAACAAACCAACACCACCGTTAACTAGTCCAGATCTTGTAACTCACAGTACAAATTCAGAAACTTTAAGCAAGGAAGTGAATATAAATATATAAATTTAACCACGGACCTCGACAATGCGGCTCGATCGTGCGTTTCACCGACAGTTCTCGCCGGCGGTTGGTTTCTGGACAGATCTGGGAGCCGGAAAATCTGGAGAGAGGTGTATTGATGGAATCGTGGGGAAGTAATTGGAAACGAAAACGAATTGAATACAACAGAGAAATGCTTTAAGGCGGAGAGATGCGAAGAATATGCACACACAGTGAGAGAGAGAGAGAGAGAGAGAGAGAGAGAGGCTTTTAAGTGAGAGAAAGTGTTAGTAATTTAAAGCTTTGTGGAGTATTTTCTATTTTTCCGTGCATTAATAGCGTAAATCTTTCTTGAGAGACCATTAACAAGGGGGTGACTATTCGCAGTCCGTAATTTTCAATTATACTCGACACGTAGTTACTAAAATTGAAATACATTTTTAGCATACAATTACCAAAATATAATATTTTTTTCAACAGTTATTTACTGAAAATGTATGTTCGGCAGTTGTTTACCGAATGTTGAACATATTTTTGACATGTAGTTATCGAAATATAATCTTGTTTTCAACAAATATTTACCGAAATTTTATGTATGATTTTCAACGATTACTTACCGAAATGTAGTGAGCTAAGGGAAAAAATATGATGCTGCAAATAGTCGCCCCCATTAATAATAGCATACTAATATGGGCGCGGCTATTCGCAGCCACGTATTTTTTCCCACAGCCCGTTAAAAATTTTCAATTAGACTCGACAGCTAGTTACCGAAATTAAGATACATTTTCAACATCAAATTACCGAAATCTGATATTTTTTTCAACAGTTATTTACCGAAAATACATGTTTGGCAGTTGTCTACCGAAAGTTGAATATATTTTTGACATGTAGTTACCGAAATATAATCTTATTTTCAACAGCTATTTACCGAAATGTTATTTATGATTTTCAACAACCACTTACCGAAAATAGAATGGGCTATGGGAGAAAATACGTGGCTGCGAATAGCCCGGCCCTACTAATATCGATTGCTGTGGAATTTTAATATTTTAGATTAATTGCACTTTGATCTGTAATGTATATTTGGGGTATCATTTCGGTCCCCAGTACCGAAAGTATGGGTTTTATAGGCGGTGGCGGACGTAAGGTTTTAGGGGTGTTTTTCACACATATATAGCAATTTTATCAACTTTTCTTTCATTCAAGAGACTTGCAAAGGACTGAACATATAGAATTTTTTCAAATTAATATGAAAACATAGTATAATTAGTATAATTAGTGGAATAATAGAGAGGTATGCAGTGCTCTGTCCGTCGTAGCTAAGTCCATCGAGTCAAACTCAAACATGGTCTTTCTGCTTTATCCAATAATTACAACTCATGGATAAGAACAAAATACTTTGGTAAAAAAAAAAGAGAACAAGATACTCAGTTCAGTTGAAACTCCACACATAGTATGAGAAGATACCACATAATTTAACTCATAAATATACTATTAAAAACTATAGACTCTCACCCATTTTGTTTATATCATGTACTTGTATCATTCTTTCTTATATCATGTACTTGTAACATTCTTTCTCTTGTAGTCATCCTTTTTTGTTGTATGTTATGTACGAGAAAGCCTACTCGTGACAGTAGAAAGATTCAAGATTAGTGTGGCTAGTGGGGGTGATGTGCATGAATAGCTATTGCAAAAAGAATAGGTTCTTATTCTTCGGATGTCATTCAAAATAAATCATTTACAAGGATGTGTCAAAACATATAGCTTGTAAACGTGACGAAAATCTTGAGAACAATGCTCATGCCATTGCCATGGCACAATTGCATCAATTTTTCCAAATCATGGCACAATTTGTGCATTTTGAAACTGCCCATCAAGTGTACAGGTGTACAAAGATGTTCCTACTTCTGATAGTAGATCAAAACGAAATCCATTATGTGACCATTTATGCAATGTTTGGATTTAGTTTTTGAATTTTTTTTTGAAAAATAGTAGGGGTAATAAGTGGTGAGAGATAGAGAGAGAAATGTTAGAAGTAGGAGAAATTTAGGGAGAATCTAGAGGGTATATTTTGAAAAATTCTTTTTGAATTGTAAAGAAAACAAAGCATTAAACACTCATTTACTCATCGATTACTACTTTAAAGTGAACATCCTTTTATTGTGTAAACAAAAATTTGAGGCCGGCTCTCATTTTGTCTGTCCCAAATTTACCCAATACAAAATAGTTTATACAAATTGGACGACTTTTGCCTGCATAACCATTTCAAGTCATGTAGGCTCTTAGTGCATTTTTCTTTCGCAACATTTCTTGCCTCAAACCTAATCCTCCTATTCTTGCATTCAATACTAGACAAAGAAGGAAAAGCGGATATCATATTTTCGTCAGAGGAGCATGCAAGAAATAACTCTTGAAATTAAACGCAACACTACTGGGATAGATAAGGATGGAACCGAAAGCAATTAGTGGAGAAATAGAGTACCCTACAATTCAAGTGAGGTTCTTTCTCATTAGTAGTTGTTCCGTTTGCAAATTATGTGTGGATCAGTAGAATTTAAAGATTCATCTAATTTGAAGATTTTTCGGTTCCTCTTTTACTCAATACGATTTGAACATACATTGCGTGTGCCTAGACGTCTAGTTATTGATAATTGGGCACCAAAATGACATCGCCAACATATCCTGGAGACCAACTGTGTAATTAAGCGTGTTTTTGTCAAATGTGATGATTACACAGTGACTGGTTGCTTAAGTTTAAAGGCCACCGGCCAATGAGCTGTCAGATCTGCTCAAAAAGTTTGTGTCAAAATGTGTCAACAGTTGACTTTTAAAAAATGCTGGCCAATCAATCTTCGTCAGTCAGGTCAGTACTTCACCGGCCGTAGGATTAATCTGTGGGCATGTGTTTGGCAATGTAAGAGATTTATATACAGATTTTTAGTAATTGTTTTCAGGTTAGATGTAACTTTCTCACATATTAGTTTGTTCAATTCTAAAGCAAGCCAAAAATAGAAAAAAATAGCAAAAAAAAAAAAAAAACCATTTCTAACAATATTATGTGGCGTTGTAATTAAAAATAACATGTTGGTTGTAGAAATCGCAATCGATAAAATCAATTCAAACATCGGAACAAGAATTGGATTATCAAAATTCCTAGTAATTCAATATCAATGTTTGAAGGGCAAATTTCACTTACCTCCCCTGAGGTTTCTGACAATTACAGATACCTCCCCTCAGGTTTTTAAAATTGCACTTACCTCCCCTCTGCTTTAGTTGTCGGCTGCAGATTCCCCCATCCGTTAGTTGACCGTTACTAAGACCGACGGAAACTGCTGACATCATCAATTACATCTATGATACTTCCCATTTTACCCTTGAGTCAACAATTTTGCATTTACTTATAAATATCCATATCTTTATTTGTATTTACTTATAAATATCATGACATATTATATATAAATACATATGTTAATTGAAATTCTTGTCCTAAATATTTTTTTCTTATATGCTAATTTAATGTTTAGCTAGTGAATACATGTTATAAATAATTAATTACTTCTCTAAACTAAATCAATTGTCTAGCTAATAAATATTGAAAAAAATAGTTATAATGTTATCTTCTATGCTACATATCCATAAATACATTTGTATGTTAAATTAAATACATATGGACATTTGGTATTAAACATGCATGTATAATTTTTTTTTAAAGCTTCAAACAAATTCTAAGAATTTTTATTAAGCCACATACATACGAGGTATAAACACAAAAGAATTAAAATCCCTTTACTTTTTTATGATACTTCACATTTTTTTGGCAAAGAATAAAAAAAATCTCAAATATATAGCTCCATATTAAAATAATTATATTTTGCAACACTATGCCGCCTTTTTTTACACCCCCAAAAAAATATATGTTAACATTTTTAGCCAAAAATTCCTTTTTCTCCCATCGAATTTTTTTTCTTGAACTTTTGGAATTTCTAAGCCACATATTCATTGAATAATGAACCTTCAAACACTTTACATTAACATTTGATAAAAAAAACTTTATTATGAAAATGAGCAATTTTTTTTTTTTTTTTTTTGCATATTGGCTAAAACAAACTATGCTTTATAGATGAAGGACGTTACTATCAAGTTTTTAAAATTACACTTATCAATTAAGTAATGTATATAAGTTCAATGTATTTTTTAAATTTTAAAATTCAAAGTGTTTTGGGTTACTTTACACACATCATAATTTATTTGAGTTACAACACTTTAGTTCAATGTTCAATCAACTTTCTTTGGCTTGTATTAGAAAGGAAAAAAAATAGAAGTCAAAGCAATTACAAAAAAAAAAAAACTTTTTTTTCGGGGGAGGTATCTAATATTAATATAAACCTCAGGGGAGGTAAATAAAGGGGTAGAAATGGAAATTCACACTTTCCGTTAACAGAAGTTAGCCGACAAGTCTGACAGGGGAGGTAAGTGCAATTTCAGAAACGTGAGGGGAGGTGTCTGTAATTGTCAGATACCTCAGGGGAGGTAAGTGAAATTTGCCCATGTTTGAATTGATTCATTTACCTTATCCATGAATCAGTTATTTTAAAAAATTTATTAGAGTCAAAAACCATTTTATTTTCTTTACGGATTGAGGTCGGAGTCTAGGATTGCCATGAAAATGGGAGGGATCAGATTCCTATTTAGTTTGGGAATGGAGGGATCAGATTCCTACTTAGTTTGGGAATGTAATTCCTTGTTGATTATGTCATCAAGAATCACATCCTATTCCGGTAACATAGGAATCATGAAAATATGACATCGTATTCTCATTCCTCCTCAAAATTATTGTCATCCAAACTGAGCCGAGAGTTAATCCGAATGGATGGTGGGTGTGCTCCCCACACCATTGTCCAGTGTTTCCAACTCCTAGGCTAATCCCGACATGTATTGCCTGCCTTTAACGGGACCAGGAAAGGAATTAGTCGATGTGCGCTGCCATACCACAAAAGTTTTAGGTATAATTACTTCAAGACATGAACGGATGCATTATTGTAAATTGGAAGAGTCAAAATATGTATGATCCTGTGGATTATACTTTTCAGCAGAATTTGAGGGTGACGATTATTACATTGTTCAGAAATTTAAGTATGTCACAAACAACATAAATAAGGTAGAAAGAAAATTTACCTCGAAAGTCCCCCGAAAAAAGCAATGCATGGTTGAGAATCACTTTGATGATTAGGTCACATACATCAAAGTGAATCTCAACCATTAGTTGCTCTTTTCGGGGTACTTTTGAGTTAAATTTTCTTTGACCCTACCATTTTTCATGCATAATTATTATGGCAGGCAATTCACATTCACAGCGGCTCTATCTAAAGACGTAAAAAATTTCTCCCCCATCCATAAACATAATACTATTTTTTAAAGTATTTACTAATAAATACTTAAATATGTACTACTAGTATTAGGAAATGATTGGCTGGTCTTAGGTCGGCAGCGAACGCGCAAAAAGTATCTCAACAATTCATGAAAGGCGAAGTGAAATTTGCGAATGAGTATTCAATACCGCGAAACACGTATTTGAAAAAGAAAAAACTCTAAATTTTGTAGAATTGGGCGAGTGTCATCCGGATAGCAAAAACGTCGTGTTTGTTTGGTGGGGGTGGGGGATAAAATTTATAAGTCAATACAAATATACAAGCCCTCCCTCGCTATATACAAGTCAGCTTTGGACGGGGTAAAATTTACACGAGGTAATACAAATTTAAATTGGCCAAAATACATAAATATGGAAGTCAATGGTAAAGTGCCTCCAACAAATCATCCTTGAATGATTCCATCCCTGGGATTTGGAATTCTTCATTATGAATAGTGACTGAACAACAGCAGAGGAGACCTTGGACTTGGCCCATTGTTTGTTTCCTTTGGATTTGGTAGGTCGCGAGTTCGAAATCATAAACCAGCGACCCATCTTCAGTAGTAATCTAATAACATACTCCGTACTAGCATTTCTTATGTTCGGCAGAACAAAAAAATTGCCACAGGAGTTTTGCAAATAAAATTTAGTAGTGCAAAGTGATGACAAAGTTAGAAACATCATCATGTAACCTAGCATTTCGACATGGTTACTGTTCAATGCAGTTCTAAAAGTAATTTGGCTAAAGAATATTTGGAAATCCGACCTCAGCTAGTTTGTGTGACTTGCCTTGAGCAAAATGTTGCCATTTGCCAATTGACGATTCGGGTATTTCTTTTGTTTGTAACGGGCATATGGATATTGAAAGCAAAGCAAATTGCACGATCCAATGAGAATTGTATGTACATCCAAAGACAGGGCAAAAGTATGGAAGACAGATGGATTATGGTACCATATGTGCCACATCCATAACTAAGAAAAAGCACCAAATTAGGCATAGATTTAACACTTCTCTCTCCCTCTCTCTTGACATACAATCTAGTCACCCGAAGAGCGATCCCGACTAGTGGACCTCGTCCTCTCACGTCTTTGAGAATGCTTACCATGTTTCTGGCGCCTGTGAGAGTGTTCTTCCCTCTCGACAGAGCTTCTTTTTCTTCGTGGCGGGGATGGAACCTACAGCCAGGGACAAATAAAAAAAATTCGAAGAAGGAAGGCTTGGTGATGAATTCAAGTCTGGTAAGAAGCTAGCTCAGGAATCATCATTCAAAAAAAAAAGTATACCAGAAACAAAAATAAAGTCACAAACGATTAATGTCAAAGCATTGTATTTGAAAATTGAGGAAATTTAAGCAATAGTTCTACAGGCAGTGCAACTCCTTCGAGGGAGCTAAAAGTTTCTTTGGAAACGATTCTTGTGTTTTTACTGCAGCTGTCAGCCTGCCACTATGTAATATGGTTTGGGGAAGAAAATTACCTGAAAGCGTGACATGTATCGTCCTTCTGGAGGAAGGGGAATGCCAAGTCTTTTCAAATCATCCCAGGGGATTGATCGCCTGGTTATGGAAGAGGTCAATAATACATTAGTTGCATGTTTTAAAAGAAAGATAGGCCTGGCATGGAGCAACATTCAAACTGAATTTAGGCTATGTATTGTTGGACGTAAAATTTTCTTGGCAAAAACATTATACATGAATTCTTAAGTTTGGCTGTTGAAAAGCCTGGTAAACAAAATTTTGGGAAAATCTTTTACTTTCCTCGCTGTAAAATGATTTATGGTCAAAAATCCCACAAGCTATTTTCCAATGTGTACCCATCAGCTTGCCCAATTGACGACCACCTCTACTGGACTACTTGTGCCCCAATAAAGAATACCGTCTATTTCTGGGGTGGCCACGTGAACATATCCTTAAAAAAACAGGGACAAGCTGCTGAATGTTTTCGTCGATTCCTTCCAACCTTCTTGTAATTTTTTAATTGGTTGCCATGTGTGCACAAGATAATATTTGCTGTTGAAGTTGGTGACGTAGGACAAGATTGAAATAAGGCTAAGTATAATCAAACACAAGAGGACGGGGCTGTTTTGGGGTTGTGGACAATGCACGTGAATAGTATTTTGTAAGGAGGAGAGAAAGGGTTAGAGAAGAATAGATCTAGGCCTCACACCTAGGTTACCAAAGGCATCACACCTAAGGCCACTTTAGTATCACACCAAAGAATGAGATTGCATTACACAATCATCAAAAGTTACAGCTCTTGTAAATCTTCATTCAGTCAATCATAATTCAAGCTCCTGACATTATGTCACTTGTATAGACTCCATAGCACTTGTGAATGCAAATAACTATTCCTATTCCTAATAGGTCTAGGTAGAATGAATGCGTGAATGCAAATAACTATTCCTATTCGCTAGATGGATGGATAGGATGAATGTGTTCCATAATGGTTGAATGCATTAAATATGTGGTCAAACTTCCCTAAACGAAAAGACACTTGTTCATGAAAAGTCATAGCCATTAATGTTCTAGTCAATGCCTAGTCCCAAGTAGGCCCCACATCATCCACCATATGCCAAAACTAGCGTTTGTGCCCATTCGATGCACGGGATAAAATAATCACATTGGTTTTTTTTCAGCCCCGTGTATCGAAAGAGCACTATGCTAGTTGATAAAAAGATAGTTTAATATTTTTTTCGATCTCGTGTTCAATGCATGCAAGCACTGGTCTCATTTTATTCGTTAAACGACATACGTGATGAAAAATGAATTTGGGGCACCACGTGACGGTACCCCAGAAGTATAGAATGATTTTTCTAACCCCCCACGTCTCTCTCTCTCTCTCTCTCTCTCTCTCTCTCTCTCTCCCTCCCTCCCTCTCTCTGTTATCAACAAAAAAAAAATTCAAAATTCTAGAAAATTAGGAATCGGGGTTTGGAGACTTGTGGGACTTAAATACATTTGCATAGGATATTGATTGATAGATAGATAGATAAGGCTTGGGCTTTAGAACCATCCAATCCACGTCTTTTATAGACTTTTATTGGGTGCTACCATTTTCCATAAACTCTCCCTGTTTGAGAGTGCTCGACCCCGACGAGTTAAAAGCATGGGACCGTTCATGAAGGTCAGGGTTGAGGTGGTGAAACTCCTCATGGGTTATCCAAGTACAATCAGAAAGTGAACGCCCCTTCCACTTAATGAGATACTTTTGACAACCTCCATGTCGAGTTGAAACAATTTGATGATTAACCACGTCTTCGATTTCATCCTCGAAACATTTGGATGCCGGGAGAGATGCCACAGGGTCAGCCCGGTTACTATCCTCAACATGCCCACAATATGGAGTCAGATCCTCAATATTGAACATGTTACTTATGCCCATATCATCAGGTAATGCAAGCACATATGCGTTAGAGCTGATTTTCTTGAGAACTTTAAATGGACCAACAATCTTCGAATAAAGTTTCTTATAAACGCCTGTAGGATACCATTCTGGTTTGACTCGAACCATAACCATGTCGCCTTCATCAAATTCAGCAAACCGTCTCAAATCAGCATGTTATTTGCAGTACTTATACTCAAAATAGATTCACCTCTAAGATCACCAAAAACTCAGCACACCCCAGAATCTTGGAAAAAATATTTCTCTACCGATCAAAAAAAAAAAAATTTCATGAATGGATCAAAGCTCCCAATTCCAGATAGTAATATGATGATCTTTATATAGTCGGTGCAATTCTAACAAGAAGACACAGACTCTATACAGGCTGCACTTGAATGAACCAAATCGCAGTGTTTGAATGAGTCAAATGGTTCGAACTCATGACCTACATTTCACGAGGGGCTTATCACGGCTCAAATTACCACTAACTCTATTCAAAAGTGTGGTTTACAGCCACAGAACAGTAGCCCCTAAACCCTTGCCATCAAGCCCTAACCAAGCTCAAACCCTCCCCTAACTATATGCCTCACATGTGACGATAAATTCATAGAATAGCCTCCGTCCAAGGCCTCTACAGTCTCTACATGTTATTTACTGCAACTGCGACTTCTTAATTCGGACCTATTCAAGTATTCTTCCATCCATAAACTCCATAAACGATATCCTGCCTTCAAGAACCTTTAATCCTCTAATCTACTCCTACCTTAAGCCCATCTAAATTTAGTTAGCCTCAACCCAAGTTATTTGAAGCATGCATCAATGAACTATTTGCCTTTAGAGGAGGAGAAGAAGTGGATGGGTAGCTTGGGGTTGCGTGTTTTTCTCCCATCTTTTAGGTTGAACTTATTATCCTACGTAGTCACAGAGTAGATAACATGGGTTGTTCTCGAAGCAGGTCCTGTTGGCTTGGAATGTGGCAAACTTAAGCCTTATCTGAAGTATTTGGATGATGAGAGTTAAGGCCTGAATGGATATTTGAGGAGGTTTAGAAGCTGCTCCATGGGCTAAACAGAAACCTGATGAGTACATTCGAGTTTTTGCTAAAAGGAATTTCAAGGATCGAATTTCTCTCCGGTTGTATTAGGATAAAGGTTTTGGATAAGGACATGACAAAGTTGAAGAATCTAACCGTAACTAAACCAAACCAAACTGAGCCTTAAGTCCCATCAATTGGGGTTGCCTAAATTTTTTTGCAGGGGACTTGCCCTTTATGCTTTGTCCTGCACTAGGGTTGTACCCCGACTTGGCATGATAACGAACGACACACAAGTTTTTAAAAACTATATCAAAAGGGGCCAAAAATTTATGCGACAGCGTAGAAAGATTGCAGAACAACACAATAATCCAATAGCAAAACAACACAATAATTCGATAGCTCAATGTACAACTATAAAAGAGAATGGATGCATACAGAGGAGCTCGAAATGGTTTCTCTCGTCCACCAAAGCGGAGCTGTCCTGATTCCTTCCTACCAGCAAGACCCCCTCCTGTGAAAAGAAATGACATAAAAACTGATCCGAGTAATTTGATAAAGTTAGAGGGTGGTGAAAGTTTTAACTAACCTAACCTTCTTGGAATCCATCCAGGCATCAACTGTTGTCTGTTATAATCAACCAAAACTTCAGAATCATCGATTAGTGAATGGTGAGCATCCTGCACAATAAAGGATGGAAAGAAGCAACAGAAGTCCCAATTTTCAGTTTGCATGACTCCACTAGCCAACACATATATTACAGTTGAGAAGCAATAAAACAAACATAGGGGGAATGCTATTGATTACATACTATTACAGACCAACAACCATTGTATCATCATCCTTGATAGAAACACAAAGGGAATAAGAAGCATAAGGATTCTCTGAAGATTGTCGGTGACTCAGTATAGGTATTCGAGAGGTACTAATGGACGAAAGGTTTATAAATAAGTATTACAATCACAGAATATCAGACTGCATAATATAAGCTCAGAAATAGCATGTGCATCAACTGTTTTGTGCTATGTTCAAGCCCTCAATTCTTCTGTCCAAACAATTCCACAGTATTTCAGCAAACACTAATTGATAAATTCAACTTTCTTCATCTTCAATCATAATTGCAAGATATACGGCAAAGCTGAATACATATAACATTTTTTATCATAAACCAAAACTGAAAAAACATATGGATAAAGGAATCCAAAAGATACCATACAAAAGCATAGTTGTCAAACTTTCTGATATTTAGAATTTGGCAAAACCTCCAGATGATACATGGGCAGACCCGTGCCTGATCCATATGAAAAGGGTTTTCCAAAGAACCTTTCTAAACCAGATCACCCCTAGCTATTACATTCTTCTTATAATTTTGGTTGCCCACTATAGCAACCAACCACGCATAGATGTTAAAAGACAATAAAACAGATTCATCTCACATACAGGTTGCACAGTTAATTGGTTGCGATCAAAACCATGGCAGGACTAGCTCCCCAATGACTAAAATTTGTCACGGAATAATTGTGAAACAGAGAGGAAAGTGTACTAATTACCTCATACGCCCGCCGCATCTCTCTTTCAGTCTCGAATTCAACGAACGCATAACCCCGTGAGGCACCAGTAACTGCAAACCCAAAATTGAAACAAAAAAATCAGATGTTTGTATGCCCATTAAAATAAAGATTTCACAAGGCAGGCAGTTTCTTCGGTACAGGGAAATTATGAGACAGTGCCAAAACATGATTTACTAGTAATCCCTGATAAGTCCTAGATATATGTCCAAAATAAATAATACACACACACACACACACACACTAACTAAAAAGAAGGTAACAGCCATGTCATTTGTACTGCATAACAATACATGACTATTTCTTTGATTGGCATCCCATCGAATTGCATGACTGGTTAATGTGTAGAACTCCAAGGCTAGCCTTGCTAGAGACTAGAGATAATTAAGTAATGTTTTAAGAATGTGCCATTGGAAACAAACTGCACTGGTGCTTTTACCTGAGCTGATGTAACAGAGGTCTGAGTGAATAGGCAAGCACTTTCATTCATAGAAATCTGAATACCAGTCTACCCAGTCCACTACTCCCAAGTCCCAGCATCTAGATTTTCTGGATGGATATTTCTTTTGCCAAATTCCACAGTTTGGAAGGAACTCAGGGAAATTTGCATTTGATGGAGGATGTTTTAAAGTATGATTCAGATAACAATCTTGAAATATTAGTTGAAGAGAAAAGGGGTCCAAAACTAGTTAATTATCACTTCAGCATGGTCTAGTCTGTGCTAAGTTTGTCGGGAAAAAATTGAATGACTAAACAGCAGCAGAGATTCTAAGTAGAAATGGCTGGCTGATTAACTCGAACCAATAAAATTTAAATGCACATGGCCAACAAGGGTACCAATTGGCATAAGGAACCTTTTGACAACAAGAAGATACCAACTAGGAAAGAGCAAAATAGCATACCAATGTGTCTGACCAATCGCAAGTTCTTAACCTTTCCGTATTTGCTCATAGCCTGGAACACACAAAAACCATAAAAAAAAAAAAAAAAAAATTAACAAAGAATGAAATTGGAGACTTATATCCTTTCAGGTTTTCATTTTATTGTCCTGGATTTCTCGGAAACCAAACAAACAAATTGAAAAGGGCAAAATGGAACCTTGCGAAGAGATTCTTCCGTAGTGAGGTGGGAAAGGTGACCCACGAAGATAGTACAGTAAGGGTTTCCTTTAACCTTAGGATCCCCAAATGGGTCATCTGCAAATTACCCAATTCTTGAGCTTAGAAACGATTGTGAATGAAAAATGAGCTATTTACATCATGAAAAAATATTTATACATAGATTCATCTTATATACATACATATGTACAATTCAAGACCAAGTGGGGGTGTGAGTGAATAGATGTATGTATTACCCAATTTTGAGCTTAGAAACAACCGTGAAATAAACAGAATTGAAGTGGGTATTGAATCAAAATGGAATTTTATGTTTGTCTTTGTGTTGTGCGTGTGTGGGTATGTGTTTATACAGGTGCATTACCCAATTTTGAGCTTAAAAGCAACCGCTCTCTGTGAAGAAACAGACTCCAAATGGCTATTAAAGTTGTGAAGAAATGGTTATATACATAAACATCTTACATACATACGTTTGTACAAATTAAGAGTGCCAGGGTGTGAATGAATATATGTATGTATTACCCAATTTTGAGCTTATAAACAACTGTGAAATAGACAAAGTTGAAATTGGTATTCATCGAGATGGAGTTTAAATGCTTCTATTTGTGTGTGTTTGTGCGGTTTCCTTTAACTTTGGATCCACAAATGGATCATCTGCAAATCCTCCAATTTGTTGAGCTTAGAAACAACTACATATAAAACAGACTCCAAATGGACTATTGAAGTCGTGAAGATACGGTTATACACATATACACATGTACACTTAGAAACATCCGTCCAAATTAACAGAACTGAATATATGTGAGTATTGACGAATTTAGAGCTAGAAACAACTGTCACAGTTGATATTGACCAAATTATTTCAACAGACTTGACCATTGGAATTGTTTTTACTTCAAAATTAAAGACAATGAAATTGTTTTCCTTGTATACATCTCAAATCAAACTTGACTTTATCAAGCTAGTGCTGAAATTCTCAAAGTGCACAATCTATCACAGCAACAAAAGCAGGGACGGATCCCAGGCCCCCCCAAGTTTTGAGAATCGCACTACGCACCAATATAAATATGCAATTTCTTCACAAAATCAATGTAATTGCAACCCCCCCTCCCCAATAATTATAAAACTTATCTAAAAACTTTAATCCAATAAATGTTCATTTTGTGTTATTGTGGCTCATACATCCTATTCCTTTTATGAATAGTCATAGATAATAAACTTAAGAGTTTTGCAGCTAGTGGAGATTTTAAGGTCTAACAATTTGCACTGAGCTTCAAAGAATAAATATAAAATTTATGAACATACCTATGTTACCAGGGATCTCTACTACCCTAGCGAATAACGTTTTGGTACAAACATTTCGAAACATAATACACTACCGTTCCAAAACGGTAAATTTAGCGATCCAAAGTGATCCCATAAGCTTTCCCCAAAATGTCAACTTAGAATGGTAAAAATAGAGAAAAAATGGAATTTCGGTAGAGGAGAAAGTGTAAGAACTTTGGTCGTTGACTCATTATGCTCCTAGAGAAATATGTTTTGCATGAATAAATTTGACAAACAACACTTAGTTTCACAGATGTTTATCATTTTTAAGACTAAGTTCTAGTTTTGTTTTGTTATCTATAGTAGCCTACCGTATGGTACCACAATTTAAGCATGCAGCATATCATGTTCCCGTTCCTTCCTCGTACCGGAACAATCTGCGTTCCTGGTAACATAGGAACATACCAAAATCTGTTTTGTATCGGATGAGCATGCCAACATAGACATATTCAGTTGAAATTATGTGGTAGCACTGTATAGAAAATAAAAGCACAAAATGGATCACTATGTAAAAACATACCCCCAAAACCAAATTCTTGGCTGATTACAGAAGGTAACAAATCATATCATTGGAAGCAACATTATCATATTACTCGTGAACTGTATTATCGTAATTAAAGTGGGGGTTAAGGAAATTACAGAGGCCGGCTTGGGAACAGAGGAGGGCTCGGTAGACGGCGTTGTCGTGAGGGAGAGTGTCGGTGCCGTCGATGCTTCCGGCCTGAATCGGATGGTACGTCTCCGCGTAAAAAACCGAGTTCACGTTGTTGCTGCTGCTCCCACTCATTCTCTCCATTCTCTCTCTCTCTCTCTCTCGCTCGCTCGCGCATAAGTAGGCGTTTGGAGCTTGAAAAATGGAACCACGAAAGGAAGAAAATTAAGGGCTAATCTAATTACCCCTAACCCAATTACCCGCTAACTCCTGCTTATTAGTATAAAATATGGCCAAAAAAAATAAAAAATAAAAAATCAAGTTTACTATTGTACCGAAATATAATGTTAAAGATTTCACGTCCCCTTCTTCAAGAAGTTCATCTTTTTTGAATTTTTCATACTGAAGTTATATGTTTTGGATTAATAATTCGTTTCGAAAGAATAACTCCGATAAATAACAAAAGAATATTCACTAAAGATGAAAAATACCGAACAATTGGCATTTTTTATTTTTGCCATATTATATGAACATTTTCAAACTTGCCGGGACGAATGATTAAATACCATAAACTTAAGGAGGTACGAGCATCTCATCGAAATGATGTGGTTTTTTGACTCGCTGAAGGAAAAATGGTCATATTTTTTTGATGTACAAACGATTGTGGATCAAAACCACTTTGGTTAGAAATTAGATTTAACAAACTTTTTAACAGTTCTAACCTCGCGTAAATCGGATTTCGATAGTGTCGATTGCATGCCACAAAGTTTGTGCAATTTTGTGTATGTGCCCGGGGAGCACTCAACTACGCTTGAGGCGCACATGCCTCATTAAAGCTGCACAATAGGTCTAATTTTGTGGGCTTACTCCGAACACTCTCAAACTCTGATTTACACATGATTTGAATAGTTGAAAAGTTTGTTGAATTTACCTTCTAACCCAAGTGTTCTAGATTCAAATTCATTAGAGACGGTGGAATCCAACTATACAAATATTTAGATTTCATTCTTTAAAAACGGATAGAAAGCATACCATTGTAAGAACCGTAGGAGTCGCTAAAGCTAAAACACATTCTAAGTTTCATTTTGTGCTCAAATCCCTTGTTTTGAAGTATTTCTTCATTGCTTAAGTGTTTCATAGAATTCATAGAGCAACCATACTTCATCGAAGCATACGAAAAAACGTTTGGTCATCAAGATATATTCTGTCAAAAGAAGGCTTAAATATTTACGTAGCCAAATTTGGATATTTTCAACAACCAACCCGACAAAAAATTGAGAATGTTTCCCAATGAGAATACCCAAAAGGATTGAAAATATTCAATATGCTTCAACCTACCACAACCACATTACCAACTACGACCTTCAATGCCACCACAACGGATCAAGAACATTCTTGATTCGGGAATGTAAGAATTTCGCATTCATAGGGTTGAGATTCATCAATAATTCAAAATCACCGCCTCCATCTGAAAGAAACGTCAATCTTATTGAAATTGTGGTGGTTGTGGTGTAAATTTTATTGAAAACTTAAGAAGAATTCTTAGTAGCTTGCGGTTTTTTTTTACTATTTATTATATAACATTCTCATTCGATTTTTTGGCGTCCGGTGATGGTGGCCTTGGCGCATGTGGTTGTGAGATGAATTTAAATTCCTATAAGTACAAAAAGTTATATTTTTCTAACTTTATCGAAGTATGAAATTTTCAATCTTTTTTATGTCGGCGCTGGTCGTTGTGATTATATTATGGTAAGTTACAAGAAATTGGACTCAAAAGTATTTCAATTTTTTAATTTTTTTTTTGAATTGAGGATAGTCTGAACGTTATTTTTGTCATATTGGTTTGAAGTGCTGGGGATGAGTTTCAACACTGAAAATATCTCGATGCAAAACAAATTAAGAAAATTCTCGATTTTTTAAGATTGCAAAAGTCTGTAAATATATATACTCTCCGGTAGTGGAGATTTTGTTTGCGAAATGACGGCTGTAGATTCTAATATTGTATGCATTTTAAACTATTTTGGGTGTTGGATGGTGGTGAAATCATGGTGGAAGTGGTGGTGAAGTGAGTGGTGGGGTGTTAGAGAGGTGATTGTGGTGGTGATAACAGGTTAAATGATGGGGCCGGCGAAAATGCAGTCGTGTTATATCGGCCCAGCGGCTGTTGACTGTGTTGGTGGGGTGGAGGGGTGGTCAAATGAAGGTGGTGGTGGTTTGGTAGTCGTTGTGGTCAAGTGATAGTGTTCATGGTGTAGAAACGACCGGATTCGGCTTTGAAAGCCTCACCATGGGCGAATCCTGATGATTTGATTTCATGTGGAAAGCCCTACGAACTCCTTGGAACTCTTACGGAATGAATGAATACCCTAGAGCTAGGGCTGTGAGTGCCGAATAGAACTTAGAATGTGTAAAAGGGCGCAAAAACGTGTTTTAGCCTTGGCTCCAATCATCTTTGAATTGGTTTGCTTTCGACTACCTTTTCATATATTGAACTTTATTATTTTTATTGCTTCGTTTCCATTATCTTTGGAAAATGATAATGCCAAAACCGTTTTTGTTGGTGCCAAAACTCTAATGCACAAAAGGTTTGTACCATTTGCAATGTACAAAACTTTTATGCACTGGAAATCCTATTTATTAGTACTTTGAAAATCCTATTTATTAGCATAGAATTGGTCTTGATCCGATTTACAATGTGGGGGATACGAGAGTCTCATCGAAATGATGTGGTGGTGGTTTGGTAGTCGTAGTGGTCAAGTGATAGTGTTTGTGGCGTAGAAACGACCGGATTCGGATTTGAAAGCCTCACCATGGGCGATCCTAATGATTTGATTTCGCGTGGAAAACCCTATGAACTCCTTGAAACTCTTATGGAATGAATGAAAACCCTAGAGGTAGGGTTGTGAGTACCGAATAGAACTTAGAATATGTAAAAGGGCGCGGAAACGTGTTCTAGTCTTAGTGGCTCCGGCCATCTTTGAATCAGCCTACTTTTCACTACCTTCTTATGAATTAAACTTTTTTAATTTTATTGCTTCGTTTCCATTATCTTTTAGTATTTTGAAAATCCTATTTGTTAGCATAGAATTGGTCTAGATCCGATTAACAATGAGGGGGATAAGAGAGTCTCATCGAAATGATGAGTTTATTGACCCGCTGAGGGTAAAATTGTCATAATTTTTGATGTGCAAACGATTGTGGATCAAAACCACTTTGGTTAGAAACTAGTTTTAACAAGCTTTTCAACGGTTCATAGCTCGCACAAATCGGAGTTCAGGACTATCCATGGCATGCCGCGAAGTTTTTGTGCAACTTTGTGTATGCGCCTGGGGCGCACACTACTGCGCCTGTGGCGCACATGCTTGCGGCTGGGGCGCATTAAAGCTGCACAATAGGTCCAATTTTGTGGACGTGCCTTGGACACTCCCTAACTCTAATTTATGCGTAATTTGAACCTTTGGAAAGCTTTCTTAATTTACTTTCTAACCCAAGTGTTCTATATTCAAACTCATTTAAACATCATATTAAGTGACAATTTTACCCGAAGTGGATCAAAATACTTTTCATTTTTGCAAAATGCTCGCATAATGCTCATTTTAAATCGGATCAAGACCTATTTTATATTGATAATCCAAATTATACAAATAAATAGATTTTGTTCTTTAAAAACAGGTAGAAATTATACATTGTAAAAAACGTCGGAGCCACTAGGATTAAAAAACATATTAATTGTTATTTCTTGCTAAAATCCAGGGGCGGAGGTATGCAGGGGTCGACCCGGCCCCACCCAATTTCGTATTTTTGAGTAGATTTTACAAAAAAAAATTTAAAAAACAAATTATAAAACTTACAAACATAATTAAAAGTAAGAAAGATTTTCATTTCAAGAACACTAAATTATGGTGAATGGTATCAAGAATAACGATAATGTGTTCGCCGAACGACATGATGAGAACAATATTTCATCTTAATATTTCAATTTATCAAAATTCTCCTATGGAAACTCGAATGAGTGGATTTAGTCATGAAAAATTCATCAAACCAAAATTTCTCGAATATTTCGACCTCCTCTGACTTCGATTCCTAGCGCCGCCACTACTTAAATCCATTGTTCTTTAGTATTTATTCATTGCTTAAGCATTCTACAGATGCATTCACACTTCACATCGAAGGATATGAAACATCATTTTGTCAACCAAATTCGTTCAAATCTAGGCACGTTTAAAGCAAGGCTTAAATATTTACATAGCCAAATTTGAGTGTTTCAACCAACGACACCACAAAAAATTGAGAATGTTTCCAAATGAGAATACCAAAAAGGGAGTGTGCCCGGGACAAAAAAAAAAAAAGACGCTTCATATCAATCATTGAAGCCAATGGCTAAGACCAGGCTGATCCAAAAAAAAAAAAAAACGGCTAAGATTAGAATTTCACAAAGAATGACCCTGGCCCCCAGAATGACTCCTGCCCGAGAAGAATTACCCTTGCCCGCTAAAAATTACTCTTGGCCGCTAATAATTGCATTTGGCGGCGTACAATTACTCTAGGCCGCCATGAATTGCAAAACCTTAAGTCATTCATTGCGGCCAAGTGTAATTTGCAGCGGCCAAATGCAATTTATCGCGGCCTAGAGTAATTCTTCGCGGCCATGAGTAATAAATTTCTTCGCGGCCAGGTGTAATTCTTTGGAGCAAAGAATAGTTCTTCGAGGCCAAGAGTAAATTTTTTGCGGAACTGGTGGTGTAGTGACAGTGGTGGTGGTGGTTGTTTGGTAGTCGTAGTGGTCAAGTGATAGTGTTCGTGGTGTAGAAACGACCGGATTCGGCTTTGAATGCCTCGCCATGGGTGAATCCTGATGATTTGATTTCGTGTGGAAAGCCCTATGAACTCCTTGGAACTCTTACGGAATGAACGAATACCTTAGAGGTAGGGTTGTCAGTGCCAAGTAGAACTTAGAATGTGTAAAAGGTCGCAGAAACATGTTTTAGCCTTTGTTGCTCCGATCATCTTTGAATTGCTCTGCTTTTGACTACCTTTTCATAAATTGAACTTTATTATTTTTATTGCTTTGTTTCCATTATCTTTTAGTACTTTGAAAATCCGATTTATTAGCATAGACATGGTCATGATCCGATTTAGAATGAGGGGGATACGAGAGTCTCATCGAAATGATGTGTTTATTAACTCGCCGAGGGCAAAGTTGTCAAACTTTTTGGTCTTCATACGATTGTGGATTAAAACCACTTTGGTTAGAAACTAGATTTAACATGCTTTTCAACAGTTCTAACCTCGCGCAAATCGGAGTTCAGGACTATCCGTGGCATGCCGCGAAGTTTTTGTGCAACTTTGTGTATGCGCCCGGGGCTCACACTACTGCGCCTGGGCCGCATTAAAGCTGCACAATAGGTCCAATTTTGTGGACGTGCCTCGGACACTCCTGAACTCCAATTTACATGTAATTTGAACCGTTGGTAAGCTTGTTTAATTTACTTTCTAACCCAAGTGTTCCATATTCAAACTCATTTAAACATCAGATGAAGTGACAATTTTACCCTAAGTGGATCAAAATACTTTTCATTTTGGCAAAATGCTTGAATAACACTCATTTTAAATCGGATCAAGACATATTTTATATCGATAATTAGCGTTTTCAAAGTATTAAAAGATGGTGGAATCCAAACTATACAAATAAATAGATTTTGTTCTTTAAAAACGGGTAGAAATTGTACATTGTAAAAAACGTCCGAGCCACTGATATTAAAAAAACATATTAAGTTTTATTTCTTGCTAAAATCCAAGGGCTGAGGTATGCATAACTTACAAACATAATTAAAAGTAAGAAAGATTTTCATTTCAAGCACACTAAATTATGGTGAATGGTACCAAGAATAACGATAATGTGTTTACCGAATGACATGATGAGAACAATATTTCATCTTAATACTTCAATTTATCAAAATTCTCCAATGGAAACTCGAATGAGTGGATTTAGTCATGAAAAATTCATCGAACCAAAATATCTCGAATATTTCGACCCCGTCCAACTTCGATTCCTGGCACCGCCACTGCTCAAATCCCTTGTTCTTTAGCATTTATTCATTGCTTAAGTATTCTACAGATGCATTCACACTTCACATCGAAAAATACGAAATATCATTTTGTTAACCACATTCGTTCAAATCTAGGCACGTTCAAAGCAAGGCTTAAATATTTACATAGCAAAATTTGAGTGTTTCAACCAACGACATTACAAAAAATTGAGAATGTTTCCAAATGAGAATACCAAAACGGGGAGTGTTCCAGGGACGAAAAAAAAAGACACTTCATATCGATCCATGGAGCCAATGGCTGAGACTAGCCCTATCCAAAAAAAATAAAAAAAGAGCGTAAGTTTTGAAGTTCACAAAGAATGAATCTTGGGCGCCCAGAATTACTCCTGCCCACAAAGAATTACTCTTGCCCTCAAAAAATTACTCTTGGCCGCCAATAATAACTCTAGGCCATGTAGAATTACTCTAGGCAGCCAAGAATTGCGAGACCATAAGTCATTCTTTGCGGCCAAGTGTAATTTTTGGCGGCCAAATGTAATTTTTCGCGGCCTAGAGTAATTCTTTGCGACCACGTCTAATAAATTTCTTCGCGGCCAGGTGTAATTCTTTCCAGCCAGGAACAGTTCTTCGAGGCCAAGAGTAAATTTTTCACGGAACTGGTGGTGTAGTGAAAGTGGTGGAGTGCTCGAGTGGTGATCGATCGTGGTGGTGATAATAGGTTAAATGATGGGGGCGACGAATGTGCAGTCGTTTTATGTTGGCCCAGAGACTGTCGACTGTATTGGTGGGGTGAAGGGTTGGTCAAATGATGGTGGTTGTGGTTGTTTGGTAGTCGTAGTAGTCAAGTGATAGTGTTCGTGGTGTAGAAACTGCTGGATTCAGCTTTGAATGCCTCGTCAAGAGTGAATCCTGATGATTTGATTTCGTGTGGAAAGCCCTATGAACTCCTTGGAATTCTAACGGAATGAATGAATACCCTAGAGGTAGGGTTGTCAGTGCCAAGTAGAACTTAGAATGTGTAAAAGTGCGCAGAAACATATTTTAGCCTTTGTTGCTCCGATCATCTTTGAATTGCTCTGCTTTTGACTACCTTTTCATAAATTGAACTTTATTATTTTTATTGTTTTGTTTCCATTATCTTTTAGTACTTTGAAAATTCTATTTATTAGCATAGACTTGGTCATGATACGATTTAGAATGATGGGGATACGAGAGTCTCATCGAAATGATACATTTGTTAATTTGCGGAGGGCAAAATTCTCATACTTTTTGATGTACATACGATTGTGGATCAAAACCACTTTGGTTAGAAACTAGATTTAACAAGCTTTTCAACGGTTCCAAGCTCGTTCAAATCGGAGTTCAGGACTATCTGTGGCATGCCGCGAAGTTTTTGTGCAACTTTGTGTATGCGCCCGGGGCGCACACTACTGCGCCTAAGGCGCATGTGCTTGCGCCTGGGGCGCATTATAGCTGGACAATAGGTCCAGTTTTGCAGACGTGCCTCGGACACTCCCGAACTCCAATTTACGAGTAATTTGACCCATTGGAAAGCTTGTTTAATTTACTTTCTAACCCAAGTGTTTCATATTCAAACTCATTAAAACATCAGATGAAGTGACAATTTTATCCCAAGTGGATCAAAATACTTTTCATTTTGGCAAAATGCTCGCATAACACTCATTTTAAATCGGATCAAGACGTATTTTATATCGATAATTAGCGATTTCAAAGTATTAAAAGATGGTGGAATCAAAACTATACAAATAAATAGATTTTGTTCCTTAATAACAGATAGAAATTGAACATTAAAAAACGTTAGAGCCACTAAGATTAAAAAATATTTTAAGTTTTATTTCTTGCTAAAATCCAAGGGCGGAGGTATGCAGGGGTCAACGCGGCCCCACCCAATTTCGTATTTTTGAGTAGATTTTACAAAAAAAATTTAATATTGATACAAATTATAAAACTTACAGACATAATTAAAAGTGAGAAAGATTTTCATTTCAAGAACACTAAATTATGGTGAATTGTACCAAGAATAACGATAATGTGTTTACCAAATGACATGATGAGAACAATATTTCATCTTAATATTTCAATTTATCAAAATTCTCCTATGGAAACTCGAGTGAGTGGATTTACTCATAAAAATTCATCGAACCCAAATTTGTAAAAAATTTCGACCCCCTCCGACTTCGATTCCGGGCGCCGCCACTGCATAAATCCCGTGGTCTTCAGTATTTATTCATTGCTTAAGTATTCTACAGATGCATTCACACTTCATCGAAGAATACGAATATCATTTTGTCAACTCGATTCGCTCAAATCTAGGCACGTTCAAAGCAAGGCTTAAATAATTACATAGCCAAATTTGAGTGTTTCAACCAACGACATTACAAAAAATTGAGAATGTTTCCAAATGAGAATACCAAAAGGGGGAGTGTTCCCGGGACCAAAAAAAAAAAACACTTCATATCAATCATTGAAGCCAATGGCTGAGACAAGGCTGCTCCAAAAAAAAATAAAACGGCTAAGATTATAAGTTCACAAAGAATGACTCCAGAGCCCCCAGAATGACTCCTGCCCACGAAGAATTACCCATGCCGGCAAAAAATTACTCTTGGCTGGCAACAATTGCACTTGGCTGCGTAGAATTACTCTAGGCCGCCATGAATTGCAAGACAATAAGTCATTCATTGCGGCCAAATGTAATTTATCGCGGCCTAGAGTAATTCTTTGCGGCCATGAGTAACAAATTTCTTCGTGGCCAGGTGTAATTTTTTTCAGCCAGGAACAGTTCTTCGAGGCCAAGAGTAAATTTTTTGCGGACTGGTGGTGAAGTGATGGTAGTGGAGTTCTAGAGTGGTGATCGATCGTGGTAGTAATAATAGGTTAAATGATGGGGGCGACGAAAGTGCAGTCGTTTATGTTGGCCCAGCGACTGTCGACTGTATTGGTGGGGAGAAGGGGTGGTCAAATGACGGTGGTGGTGGTTGTTTGGTAGTCGTAGTGGTCAAGTGTTAGTGTTCGTGGAGTAGAAACGACCGAATTTGGCTTTGAATGCCTCTGCATGGGTGAATCCTGAAGATTTGATTTCGTGTGGAAAGCCCTATGAACTCCTTGGAACTCTTACGGAATGAACGAATACCCTAGAGGTAGGGTTGTGAGTGCCAAGTAGAACTTAAAATGTGTAAAAGTGCGCAGAAACATGTTTTAGCCTTATTTGCTCCGATCATCTTTGAATTGCTCTGCTTTTGACTACCTTTTCATAAATTGAACTTTATTATTTTTATTGCTTTGTTTCCATTATCTTTTAGTACTTTGAAAATCCGATTTATTAGCATAGACTTGGTCATGATCCGATTTAGAATGAGGGGGATATGAGAGTCTCATCGAAATGATGTATTTATTAACTCACCGAGGGCAAAATTGTCGTACTTTTTGATGTACATACGATTGTGGATCAAAACCACTTTGGTTAGAAACTAGATTTAACAAGCTTTCCAATGGTTCATAGCTCGCGAAAATCGGAGTTCAGGACTATCCATGGCATGCCGCGAAGTTTTTGTGCAACTTTGTGTATGCGCCCGGGGCGCACACTACTGCGCCTGAGGCGCATATGCTTGCGCCGGGGGCGCATTAAAGCTGCACAATAAGTCCAGTTTTATGGACGTGCCTCGGACACTCCCGAACTCCAATTTATGCATAATTTGAACCATTAGAAAGCTTGTTTAATTTGCTTTCTAACCCAAGTGTTTCATATTCAAACTCATTTAAACATCAGATGAAGTGACAATTTTACCCCAAGTGGATCAAAATACTTTTCATTTTGGCAGAATGCTCGCGTAACACTAATTTTAAATCGGATCAAGACCTATTTTATATCGATAATTAGCGATTTCAAAGTATTAAAAGATGGTGGAATCAAAACTATACAAATAAATAGATTTTGTTCTTTAAAAACGGGTAGAAATTGTAAATTGTAAGAAGCGTCAGAGCCACTATGAATAAAAAACATTTTAAGTTTTATTTCTTACTAAAATCCAAGGGCGGAGGTATGTAGGGGTCGACCCGGCCCCACCCAATTTAATATTTTTGAGTAGATTTTACATAAAAAAAATTAATATTGATACAAATTATAAAAATTACAAACATAATTGAAAGTAAGAAATATTTTCATTTCAAGAACACTAAATTATGCTGAATGGTACCAAGAATGACGATAATGTGTTTACCAAACGACATGATGAGAACAATATTTCATCTTAATACTTCAATTTATCAAAATTCTCCTCTGGAATCTCGAATGCGTGGATTTAGTCATGAAAAATTCATCGAACCAAAATTTTTTGAATATTTCGGCCCCCTCCGACTTCGATTCCTAGCGCCGCCACTGCTTAAATCCCTTGTTCTTTAGTATTTATTCATTGCTTAAGTATTCTACAGATGCATTTACACTTCACATCGAAGGATGAGAAATATCATTTTGTCAACCAAATTAGTTCAAATCTAGGCACCTTCAAAGCAAGTCTTAAATATTTACGTAGCCAAATTTAAGTGTTTCAACCAACGACAACACAAAAAATTGAGAATGTTTCCAAATGAGAATACCAAAAACGGGAGTGTTCCTGGGACCAAAAAAAGAAAGAAAAAAAAAGACGCTTCATATCAATCATTGAAGCCAATGGCTGAGACAAGGCCGATCCAAAAAAAAAAAAAAACCAGTTAAGATTAGAAGTTCACAAAGAATGACTTCTGGGACCCCAGAATGACTCCTCCCACGAAGAATTACCCATGCCCGCAAAAAATTACCCTTGGCCGCCAGTAATTGGACTTGTCCGCGTAGAATTACTCTAGGCCGCCATGAATTGCAAGACCAAAAGTCATTCATTGCGGCCAAATGTAATTTGCAGAGGCCAATTGTAATTTGTGGCGGCCCATTGTAATTTGTGGCGGCCAAATGTAATTTATCGCGGCCTAGAGTAATTCATTGCGGCCATGAGTAATAAATTTCTTCGCGGCCAGGGGTAATTTTTTGCAGCCAGGAACAGTTCTTCTAGGCAAAGAGTAAATTTTTTGCGAAACTGGTGGTGAAGTGATGGTAGTGGAGTTCTAGAGTGGTGATCGATCGTGGTGGTGATAATAGGTTAAATGATGGGTGCGACGAAAGTGCAGTCGTTTTATGTTGGCCCAGCGACTGTCAACTGTATTGGTGGGGTGAAGGGGTGGTCAAATGACGGTGGTGGTGGTTGTTTGGTAGTCGTAGTGGTCAAGTGATAGTGTTCGTGGTGTAGAAACGACCGGATTCGGCTTTGAATGCTTCGCCATGGGTGAATCCTGATGATTTGATTTCGTGTGGAAAGCTCTATGAACTCCTTGGAACTCTTACGGAATGAACGAATACCCTAGAGGTAGGGTTGTGAGTGCCAAGTAGAACTTAGAATGTGTAAAAGTGCGCAGAAACATGTTTTAGCCTTAGTTGCTCCGATCATCTTTGAATTGCTCTGCTTTTGACTACCTTTTCATAAATTGAACTTTATTATTTTTATTGCTTTGTTTCCATTTTCTTTTAGTACTTTGAAAATCCATTTTATTGGCATAGACTTGGTCATGATCCGATTTAGAATGAGGGGGATACGAGAGTCTCATCGAAATGATGTGTTTATTAACTCGTCGAAGGAAAAATTGCCATACTTTTTTACGTACATACGATTGTGGATCAAAACCACTTTGGTTAGAAACTAGATTTAACAAGCTTTTCAACGTTTCTAACCTCGCGAAAATCGGAGTTCAGGACAATCCGTGGCATGCCTTGAAGTTTTTTCGCAACTTTGTGTATTTGCCCGGGGCGGACACTACAGCGCCTGAGGCGCATATGCTTGCGGTTGGGGCGCATTAAAGCTGCCCAATCAGTCCAGTTTTGCGAATGTGCCTCGGACACTCCCGAACTCCAATTTTCGCATAATTCGAACCATTGGAAAGGTTGTTTAATTTAGCTTCTAACCCAAGTGTTCCATATTCAAACTCATTTAAACATCAGATGAAGTGACAATTTTACCCCAAATGGATCAAAATACTTTTCATTTTGGCAAAATGCTTGAATAACACTCATTTTAAATCGGATCAAGACCTATTTCATATCGTTAATTAGTGTTTTCAAAGTATTAAAAGATTGTGGAATCCAAACTATACAAATAAATAGATTTTGTTCTTTAAAAACGGGTAGAAATTGTAAATTGTAAAAAACGTCGGAGCCGCTGAGATTAAAAAACATATTAAGTTTTATTTCTTGCAAAAATCCAAGGGCGGAGGTATCCAAGGGTCGACCCGGCCCCACCCAATTTAGTATTTTTGAGTAGATTTTACGAAAAAAATTTAATATTGATATGTATTATAAAACTTACAAACGTAACTAAAAGTAAGAAAGATTTTCATTTCAAGAACACTAAATTATGCTGAATGGTACCAAGAATAACGATAATGTATTTACCGAATGACATGATGAGAACAATATTTCATCTTAATACTTCAATTTATCAAAATTCTCCTATGGAATCTCGATTGAGTGGATTTAGTCATGAAAAATTCATCGAACCCAAATTTTTCCAATATTTCGGCACCCTCTGACTTCGATTCCTAGCGCCGCCACTGCTTAAATCCCTTGTTCTTTAGTATTTATTCATTGCTTAAGTATTCTACAGATGCATTCACACTTCACATCGAAGGATAAGAAATATCATTTTGTCAACCAAATTCGTTCAAATCTAGGCACGTTCAACGCAAGGCTTAAATATTTACGTAGCCAAATTTGAGTGTTTCAACCAACGACGCCACAAAAAATTGAGAATGTTTCCAAATGAGAATACCAAAAGGGGGAGTGTTCCCGGGACCAAAAAAAGACGCTTCGTATCAATCATTGAAGCCAATGGCTGAGCCAAGGCTGATCCAAAAAAATAAAAAAACGGCTAAGATTAGAAGTTCACAAAGAATGACTCCTGGGCCGCGAGAATGACTCCTACCCACGTAGAATTACCCATGCCCGCAAGAAATTACTCTTGGCCGTTAATAATTGCACGTGACCGCGTAGAATTACTCTAGGCCGCCATGAATTGCAAGACAATAAGTCATTCATTGCGGCCAAATGTAATTTTCAGCGGCCAAGTGTAATTTATTGCGGCCAAATGTAATTTATTGCGGCCAAGGGTAATTCTTAGCGGCCATAAGTAATAAATTTCTTCGTGGCCAGGTGTAATTTTTTGCAGCGAGGAACAGTTCTTCGAGGCCAAGAGTAAATTTTTCGCAGAACTGGTGGTGAAGTGATGGTAGTGGAGTTCTAGAGTGGTGATCGATCGTGGTGGTGATAATAGGTTAAATGATTGGGGCGACGAAAGTGCAGTCGTTTTATGTTGGCCCAACGACTGTCGAATGTATTGGTAGGGTGAAGGGGTGGTCAAATGACGGTGGTGGTGGTTGTTTGGTAGTCGAAGTGGTCAACTGATAGTGTTCGTGGCGTAGAAATGACCGGATTCGGCTATGAATGCCTCGCCATGGGTGAATCCTGATGATTTGATTTCGTGTGGAAAGTTCTATGAACTCCTTGGAACTCTTACGGAATAAACGAATACCCTAGAGGTACGGTTGTGAGTGCCAAGTAGAACATAGAATGTGTAAAAGTGCGCAGAAACAAGTTTTAGCATTTGTTGCTCCGATCATCTTATAATTGCTCTGCTTTTGACTACCTTTTCATATATTGAACTTTATTATTTTTATTGCTTTGTTTCCATTATCTTTTATAGTACTTTAAAAATCCGATTTATTAGCATAGACTTGGTCATGATCCGATTTAGAATGAGGGGGATACGAGAGTCTCATCGAAATGATGTGTTTATTAACTCACCGAGGGCAATATTGTCATACTTTTTGATGTACATATGATTGTGGATCAAAACCACTTTGGTTAGAAACTAGATTTAACAAGCTTTTCAACGGTTCATAGCTCGCGCAAATCGGAGTTCAGGGATATCCGTGGCATGCCTCGAAGTTTTTTCGCAACTTTGTGTATGCGCCCGGGACGCACACTACTGCGCTTGAGGCGCATATGCTCGCGCTTGGGGCGCATTAAAGCTGCACAATAGGTCCAGTTTTGCGGACGTGCCTCGGACACTTCCGAACTCCAATTTACGCGTAATTTGAACCATTGGTAAGTTTGTTTAATTTACTTTCTAACCCAAGTGTTCCATATTAAAACTCATTTAAACATCAGATGAAGTGACAATTTTACCCCAAGTGGATCAAAATACTTTTCATTTTTACAAAATGGTTGCATAGCACTCATTTTAAGTCGGATCAAGACCTATTTTATATCAATAGTTAGCGTTTTCAAAGTATTAAAAGATTGTGGAATCCAAACTATACAAATAAATAGATTTTGTTCTTTAAAAACGGGTAGAAATTGTAAATTGTAAAAAACGTCGGAGCCCCTAAGATTAAAAAACATATTATGTTTTATTTCTTGCAAAAATCCATGGGCGGAGGTATGCAAGGGTCAACCCGGCCACTCCCAATTTAGTATTTTTGAGTAGATTTTACATAAAAAAAATTTAATATCGATACGTATTATATAACTTACAAACATAATTAAATGTATGAAAGATTTTCATTTCAAGAACACTAAATTATGATGAATGGTATCAAGAATAACAATAATGTGTTTACCGAATGACATGATGAGAACAATATTTCATCTTAATACTTCAATTAATCAAAATTCTCCTATGGAATCTCGAATGAGTGGATTTAGTCATGAAAATTTCATCGAACCAAATTTTTTTGAAAATTTTGGCCCCCTCTGACTTCGATTCCTAGCGCCGCCACTGCTTAAAGCCCTTGTTCATTAGTATTTATTCATTGCTTAAGTATTCTACAGATGCATTCACACTTCACATCAAAGGATGAGAAATATCATTTTGTCAACCAAATTCGTTCAAATCTAGGCACGTTCAAAGCAAGGCTTAAATATTTACGTAGCCAAATTTAAGTGTTTCAACCAACGACACCATAGAAAATTGAGAATGTTTGCAAATGAGAATACCAAAAAGGGGAGTGTTCCCGGCACCAAAAAAAAAAAAAAGACGCTTCATATCAATCACTGAAGCCAATGGCTGAGACAAGGCCGATCCAAAAAAAAAAAACGGCTAAGATTAGAAGTTCACAAAGAATGACTCCTGGGCCCCCAGAATGACTCCACCCACGAAGAATTATCCATGCCCGCAAAATAGTACTCTTGGCCGCCAATAATTGGAATTACTCTAGGCCGCCATGAATTGCAAGACAATAAGTCATTCATTGCGGCCAAATGTAATTTGCAGTGGCCAAGTGTAATTTTTTGAGGCCAAATGTAATTTATCGCGCCCAGAGTAATTCTTTGCGGCCATGAGTAATAAATTTCTTGGTGGCCAGGTGTAATTTTTTGCAGCCAGGAATAGTTCTTCGTGGCCAAGAGTAAATTTTTCGCCAAACTGGTGGTGAAGTGATGGTAGTGGAGTTCTAGAAAGGTGATCGATCGTGGTGGTAATAATAGGTTAAATGATGGGGGCGACGAAAGTGCAGTCGTTTTATGTTGGCCCAGCGACTGTCAACTGTATTGGTGGGGTGAAGGGGTGGTCAAATGACGGTGGTGGTGGTTGTTTGGTAGTCGTAGTGGTCAAGTGATAGTGTTCGTGGTGTAGAAACGACCGGATTCGGCTTTGAATGCATCGCCATGGGTGAATCCTGATGATTTGATTTCGTGTGGAAAGCTCTATGAACTCCTTGGAACTCTTACGGAATGAACGAATACCCTAGAGGTAGGGTTGTGAGTGCCAAGTAGAACTTAGAATGTGAAAAAGTGCGCAGAAACATGTTTTAGCCTAATTTGCTCCGATCATCTTTGAATTGCTTTGCTTTTGACTACCTTTTCATAAATTGAACTTTATTATTTTTATTGCTTTGTTTCCATTTTCTTTTAGTACTTTGAAAATCCGATTTATTAGCATAGACTTGGTCATGATCCGATTTAGAATGAGGGGGATACGAGAGTCTCATCGAAATGATGTGTTTATTAACTCACCGAGGGCCAAATTGTCATACTTTTTGATGTACATACGATTGTGGATCAAAACAACTTTGGTTAGAAACTAGATTTAACAAGCTTTTCAACGGTTCATAGCTCGCGCAAATCGGAGTTCAGGACTATCCGTGGCATGCCTTGAAGTTTTTTCGCAACTTTGTGTATGCGCCCGGGGCACACACTATTGCGCTTGAGGCGCATATGCTTGCGCTTGGGGCGCATTAAAGCTGCACAATAGGTCCAGTTTTGCGGACGTGCCTCGGACACTCCCGAACTCCAATTTACGCGTAATTTGAACCATTGGAAAGCTTATTTAATTGACTTTCTAACCCAAGTGTTCCATATTCAAACTCATTTAAACATCAGATGAAGTGACAATTTTACCCCAAGTGGACCAAAATACTTTTCATTTTTGCAAAATGCTTGCATAACAGTCATTTTAAATCGGATCAAGACCTATTTTATATCGATAATTAGCGTTTTCAAAGTATTAAAAGATTGTGGAATCCAAACTATACAAATAAATAGATTTTGTTCTTTAAAAACGGGTAGAAATTGTAAATTGTAAAAAACGTCGGAGCACTAAGATTAAAAAACATATTAAGTTTTATTTCTTGCAAAAATCCAAGGGCGGAGGTATGCAGGGGTCGACCCGGCCCCACCCAATTTAGTATTTTTGAGTAGATTTTACAGAAAAAAATTTAATATTGATACGTATATAAAACTTACAAACATAATTAAAAGTAAGAAAGATTTTCATTTCAAGAACACTAAAGTATGCTGAATGGTATCAAGAATAACTATAATGTGTTTACCGAATGACATGATGAGAACAATATTTTATCTTAATACTTCAATTTATCAAAATTCTCCAATAGAATCTCGAATGAGTGGATTTAGTCATGAAAAATTCATCGAACCAAAATTTTTTGAATATTTTGGCCCCCTCTGACTTTGATTCCTAGAGCTGCCACTGCTTAAATCTCTTGTTCTTTTGTATTTATTCATTGCTTAAGTATTCTACAAATGCATTCACTGTTCACATCGAAGGATGAGAAATATCATTTTGGCAACTGAAAAATCACGGTTCCGAAATAATCCCTTAAAAACCCTAGCAGTATGAGTGCGAATTACAAAATAAAACTCCCAACAGAAACTATGCCAAGCAATCAATCGCACAACACAGAGATATACGTGGAAAACCTCAAAATGGTTAAAAACCACGGGAAGGAATCAAATCACTATACTCGTTATGCAGTTACAGATATACCTATCCAAACGATGTAAATCCTCACAACGTTCTAAGTACTACTTGCCGAGTCATACATACACCGCACCCAGTGATCTTGATTGCTGCCGCCTTGAATCCACAAGCCTTTCTGAAATACCTTTCGAACTCCACGAAAGGATTTGCTTCTATGATTCAAATGTAGATAAATAAATAGAACCTCTTGAAGTTGACCGATTAGCACCCATGTATCATAACTCTTCAAGATCAATGAATATATCCCTCAGTATATTGTTTTGAGATATTAAACCCAAGGCCATAGTGGCGGCTGCCGTTCCCTTTTCTTTTTATAAGGCTCTCTTCAAACCTAGGAAGAAAAGCCCATGTCCATAAATAGACCATTTTTGCCTTTTAACGATGCTTTTTAATTAGAACAATTGGTGCCGATTGATAACCGGTTCGATCCATCTTGGCCAAAATTCATCTTGCTGTAGCCGACCTCCTTTTATCCAATACGTTCACTCTCGATTACAAATAATAATGATTCCTTCCACTCTAATCCTATACAGACTCGCTAGCCTATTAAAAATAACAAAATTACAACTCGATATAAAAATATATGTTTTGCCGTATGGAATTGCCAATACAATTAAGATTACGGAATTTGGTCCTAACAGCCACCAAATTCGTTATAAACTAGGCACGTTCAAAGCAAGGCTTAAATATTTACGTGGCCAAATTTAAGTGTTTCAACCAACGACACCACAAAAAATTGAGATTGTTTCCAAATGAGAATACCAAAAAGGGGAATGTTCCCGGGACAAAAAAAAAAAAAAGGACGCTTCATATCAATCATTGAAGCCAATGGCTGAGACAAGGCCGATCCAAAAAAAAAAAAAAGGGCTAAGATTAGAAGTTCACAAAGAATGACTCCTGGGCCCCCAGAATGACTCCTGCCCACGAAGAATTACCCATGCCTGCAAAAAATTTACTCTTGGCCACCAATAATTGCACTTGGCCGCGTAGAATTACTCTAGGCCGCCATGAATTGCAAGACCATAAGTCATTCATTGCGGCCAAATGTAATTTGCAGCGGCCAAGTGAAATTTGTGGCGGCCAAATGTAATTTATCGCGGCCTAGAGTAATTCATTGCGGCCATGAGTAATAAATTTCTTCGCGGCCAGGTATAATTTTTTGCAGCCAGGAACAGTTCTTCGAGGCCAAGAGTAAATTTTTCGCGGAGCTGGTGGTGAAGTGATGGTAGTGGAGTTCTAGAGTGGTGATCGATCGTGGTGGTGATAATAGGTTAAATGATGGAGGCGACGAAAGTGCAGTCATTTTATGTTGGCCCAGAGACTGTCGACTGTATTGGTGGGGTGAAGGGGTGGTCAAATGACGGTGGTGGTGGTTGTTTGGTAGTCGTAGTGGTCAAGTGATAGTGTTCGTGGTGTAGAAACGACTGGATTTGGCTTTGAATGCCTCGCCATGGGTGAATCCTGATGATTTGATTTCGGGTGGAAAGCTCTATGAACTCCTTGGAACTCTTACGGATTTAACGAATACCCTAGAGGTTGGGTTGTGAGTGCCAAGTAGAACTTAGAATGTGTAAAAGTGCGCAGAAACATGTTTTAGCCTTAGTTGCTCCGATCATCTTTGAATTGCTCTGCTTTTGACTACCTCTCATAAATTGAACTTTATTATTTTTATTGCTTTGTTTCCATTATCTTTTAGTACATTGAAAATCCGATTTATTAGCATAGACTTGGCCATGATCCGATTTAGAATGAGGGGGATACGAGAGTCTCATCGAAATGATGTGTTTATTAACTCACCGAGGGCCAAATTGTCATACTTTTTGATGTACATATGATTGTGGATCAAAACCACTTTGGTTAGAAACTAGATTTAACAAGCTTTTCAACGGTTCTAACCTCGTGCAAATCGGAGTTCAGGACTATCCGTGTCATGCCTTGAAGTTTTTTCGCAACTTTGTGTATGGGCCCGGGGCGCACACTACTGCGCCTGGGGCGCATTAAAGCTGCACAATAGGTTCAGTTTTGCGGACGTGCCTCGGACACTCCCGAACTCCAATTTATGCTTAATTTGAACCATTGGAAAGCTTGTTTAATTTACTTTCTAACCCAAGTTTTCCATTTTCAAACTCATTTAAACATTAGATGAAGTGACAATTTTACCCCAAGTGGATCAAAATACTTTTCATTTTGGCAAAATGCTTGCAGAACACTCCTTTAAATCGGATCAAGACATATTTTATATCGATAATTAGCGTTTTCAAAGTATTAAAAGATGGTGGAATCCAAACTATCAAAATAAATAGATTTTGTTCTTTAAAAATGGGTAGAAATTGTACATTGTAAAAAACGTCGGAGCCACTAAGATTAAAAAACATTTTAAGTTTTCTTTCTTGCTAAAATCCAAGGGTGGAGGTACGCAGGGGTTGACCCGGCCCCACCCAATTTCGTATTTTTGAGTAGTTTTTACAAAAAAAAAAATTAATATTGATACAAATTATAAAACTTACAAACATAATTAAAAGTAAGAAAGATTTTCATTTCGAGAACACTACATTATGGTGAATGGTACCAAGAATCACAATAATGTGTTTACCGAATGACATGATGAGAACAATATTTCATCTTAATACTTCAATTTATCAAAATGCTCCTATGGAAACTTGAATGAGTGGATTTAGTAATGAAAAATTCATCGAACGAAAATTTCTCGAATATTTCGACCCCCTCTGACTTCGATTCCTCGTGCCGCCACTGCTCAAATCCCTTGTTCTTTAGTATTTATTCATTGCTTAATTATTCTATAGATGCATTCACACTTCATCGTAGAATACGAAATATCATTTTGTCAACCAGATTTGTTCAAATCTAGGCACGTTCAAAGCAAGGCTTAAATATTTACATAGCCAAATTTGAGTGTTTCAACCTACAACATTACAAAAAATTGAGAATGTTTTCAAATGAGAATACCAGAAAGGGGAGTGTTCCAGGGACGAAAAAAAAAAGACACTACATATCAATCCATTGTGCCAATGGCTGAGACTAGGCCTATCCAAAAAAAAATAAGAAAAAGTGCCTAAGATTTGAAGTTCACAAAGAATGAATCCTGGGCGTCCAGAATTACTCTTGCCCGCAAAAAATTACTCTTGTCCGCGACAAATTACTCTTGGCCGCCAATAATTACTCTTGGCCACGTAGAATTACTGTAGGCCGCCAAGAATTGCCAGACCATAAGTCATTCTTTGCAGCCAAATGTAATTTGCAGCGGCCAAATGTAATTTCCAGCTGCCAAATGTAATTTCCAGCTGCCAAATGTAATTTATCGCGGCCAAGAGTAATTCTTTGCGGCCATGAGTAATAAATTTCGTCGCGGCCAGGTGTAATTCTTTCAGGCCTGGAACAGTTCTTCGAGGCCAAGAGTAAATTTTTCGCGGAACTGGTGGTGAAGTGACAGTGGTGGAGTGCTCGAGTGGTAATCGATCGTGGTGGTGATAATAGGTTAAATGATGGGGGCGATGAAAGTGCAGTCGTTTTATGTTGGCCCAGCGACTGTAGACTGTATTGGTGGGGTGAAGGGGTGGTCAAATGACAGTGGTGGTGGTTGTTTGGTAGTCGTAGTGGTCAAGTGATAGTGTTCGTGGTGTAGAAACGATAGGATTCGGCTTTGAATGCCTCGCCATGGGTGAATCCTGATGATTTGATTTCATGTGGAAAGCTCTATGAACTCCTTGGAACTCTTACGGAATGAACGAATACCCTAGAGGTAGGGTAGTGAGTGCCAAGTAGAACTTAGAATGTGCAAAAGTGGCCAGAAACATGTTTTAGCCTTAGTTTCTCCGATCATCTTTGAATAGCTCTGCTTTTGACTACCTTTTCATAAATAGAACTTTATTATTTTTATTGCTTTGTTTCCATTATCTTTTAGTACTTTGAAAATCCGATTTATTAGCATAGACTTGGTCATGATCCGATTTAGAATGAGGGGGATACGAGAGTCTCATCGAAATGATGTGTTTATTAACTCACCGAGGGCAAAATTGCCATACTTTTTGATGTACATACGATTGTGGATCAAAACCACTTTGGTTAGAAACTAGATTTAACAAGCTAGTCAACGGTTCTAAGCTCAGGCAAATCGAAGTTCAGGACTATCCGTGGCATGCCGCGAAGTTTTTGTGCAACTTTGTGTATGCGCCCGGGGCGCACACTACTGCGCCAGAGGCGCATATGCTTGCGCCTAGGGCGCATTAAAGCTGCACAATAGGTCCAGTTTTGAGGACGTGCCTCGGACACTCCCGAACTCCAATTTACGCGTAATTTGTACCATTAGAAAGCTTGTTTAACATACTTTCTAACCCAAGTTTTCCATATTCAAACTCATTTAAACATCAGATGAAGTGACAATTTTACCCCAAGTGGATCAAAATACTTTTCATTTTGGCAAAATGCTTGCATAACACTCATTTTAAATCGGATCAAGACTTATTTTATATCGATAATTAGCGTTTTCAAAGTACTAAAAGATGGTGGAATCCAAACTATGAAAGTGAATAGATTTTGTTCTTTAAAAATGGTTAGAAATTGTACATTGTAAAAAACGTCGAAGCCACTAAGATTAAAAAACATTTTAAGTTTTTTTTCTTGCTAAAATCTAAGGGCGGAGGTATGTAGGGGTCGGCCCGGCCCCACCCAATTTCGTATTTTTGAGTGGATTTTACAAAAAAAAAATTTAATATTGATACAAATTATAAAACTTACTAACATAATTAAAAGTAAGAAAGATTTTCATTTCAAGAACACTACATTATGGTGAATGGTACCAAGACTAACGATAATGTGTTTACCGAATGACATGATGAGAACAATATTTCATCTTAATACTTCAATTTATCAAAAATCTCCTATAGAAACTCGAATGAGTGGATTTAGTAATGAAAAATTCATCGAACCAAAATTTCTCGAATATTTCGACCCCTTCCGACTTCGATTCCTCACGCCGCCACTGCTCAAATCCCTTGTTCTTTGGTATTTATTTATTGCTTAAGTATTCTACAGATGCATTCACACTTCATCGAAGAATACCAAATATCATTTTGTCAGCCAGATTCGTTCAAATCTAGGCACGTTCAAAGCATGGCATAAATATTTACATAGCCAAATTTGAGTGTTTCAACCTACGACATTACATAAAATTGAGAATGTTTCCAAATGAGAAAACCAAAAAGGGGAGTGTTCCAGGGACAAAAAAAAAAAAAAGACATGACATATCAATCCATGGAGCCAATGGCTGAGACTAGGCCTATCCAAAAATAAATAAAAAAAAGTGGCTATGATTGGAAGTTCACAAAGTATGAATCCTGGCCTTCCAGAATTACTCTTGCCCGCAAAGAATTACTCTTGGCCGCCAATAATTACTCTTGGCCATGTAGATTTACTCAAGGCCGCCAAGAATTGAGAGACCATAAGTCATTCTTTGCGGCCAAGTGTAATTTGCAGTGGCCAAGTGTAATTTTTTGCTGCCAAATGTAATTTATCGCGGCCTAGAGTAATTCTTTGCGGCCATGAGTAATAAATTTCTTTGCGGCCAGGTGTAATTCTTTACAGCCAGGAACAGTTCTTCGAGGCCAAGAGTAAATTTTTCGCAGAACTGGTGGTGAAGTGACATTGGTGGAGTGCTCAAGTGGTGATCAATCATGGTGGTGATAATAGGTTAAATGATGGGGGCGACGAAAGTGCAGTCGTTTTACGTTGGCCCATCGACTGTATTGGTGGGGTGAAGGGGTGGTCAAATGATGGTGGTGATGGTTGTTTGGTAGTCGAAGTGGTCAAGTGATAGTGTTCGTGGTGTAGAAACGACTGGATTCGGCTTTGAATGCCTCGCCATGGGTGAATCCTGATGATTTGATTTAGTGTGGAAAGCCCTATGAACTCCTTGAAACTCTTACGAAATGAACGAATACCCTAGAGGTAGGGTTGTGAGTGCCAAGTAGAACTTAAAATGTGTAAAAGTGCGCAGAAACATGTTTTAGCCTTAGTTGCTTCGATCATCTTTGAATTGCTCTCCTTTTGACTACCATTTCATAAATATAACTTTATTACTTTTATTGCTTTGTTTCCATTATCTTTTAGTACTTCGAAAATCCGATTTATTAGCATAGACTTGGTCATGATCCGATTTAGAATGAGGGGGATATGAGAGTCTCATCGAAATGATGTGTTTATTAACTCGCTGAGGGCAAAATTGTCATACTATTTGATGTACATACGATTGTGGATCAAAACCACTTTGGTTAGAAACTAGATTTAACAAGCTTTTCAACGGTTCTAAGCTCGCGCAAATCGGAGTTCAGGACTATCCGTGGCAACTTTGTGTATGCGCCCGGGGCGCACACTACTGCGCCTGATGCCCATATGCTTGCGCCTGGGGGCGCATTAAAGTTGCACAATAGGTCCAGTCTTGCGGACGTGCCTCGGACACTCCCGAACTCCAATTTACGCGTAATTTAAACCATTGGAAAGCTTGTTTAATTTAGTTTCTAACCCAAGTTTTCCATATGTAAACTCATTCAAAGATCAGATGAAGTGAACCCCAAGTGAATCAAAATACTTTTCATTTTGCTAAATGCTTGCATAACTATCATTTTAAATCGGATCAAGACCTATTTTATATCGATAATTAGCGATTTCAAAGTTTTAAAAGATGGTGGAATCCAAACTATCAAAATAAATAGATTTTGTTCTTTAAAAATGGGTAGAAATTGTACATTGTAAAAACGTTGGAGCCACTAAGATTAAAAAACATTTGAAGTTTTATTTCTTGCTAAAATCCAAGGGCGGTGGTATGCATGGGTCGGCCCGGCCCCACCTAATTTCGTATTTTTGAGTAGATTTTACAAAAATAAATTTAATATTGATACAAATTATAAAACTTACAAACATAATTAAAAGTAAGAAAGATTTTCATTTCAAGAACGCTACATTATGGTGAATGGTACCAAGACTAACGATAATGTGTTTACCGAATGACATGATGAGAACAATATTTCATCTTAATACTTCAATTTATCAAAATTCTCCTATGGAAAGTCGAATGAGTGGATTTAGGAATGAAAAATTCATTGAACCAAAATTTCTCGAATATTTCAACCCCTCCGACTTCGATTCCTCACGCCGCCACTGCTCAAATCCCTTGTTCTTTAGTATTTATTCATTGCTTAAGTATCCTACAGATGCATTCAAACTTCATCGAAGAATACGAAATATCATTTTGTCAACCAGATTCGTTCAAATCTAGGCCTTAAATATTTACATAGCCAAATTTGAGTGTTCCAACCTACGACATTACAAAAAATTGAGAATGTTTCCAAATGAGGATACCAAAAAGAAGAGTGTTCCAGGGACGGAAAAAAAAAACACTACATATCAATCCATGGAGCCAATGGCTCAGACTAGACCTATCCCAAAAAAAAAAAGAGGCTAAGATTTGAAGTTCACAAAGAATGAATCCTGGGCGCCCAGAATTACTCCTGCCCGCAAAGAATTACTCTTGCCCGCAAAAAATAACTCTTGGCCACATAGAATTACTCTAGGCCGCCAAGAATTGCGAGACCAAAAGTCATTCTATGTGGCCAAGTGTAATTTGCAGTAGCCAAATGTAATTTATCGCGGCCTAGAGTAATTCTTTGCGGCCATGAGTAATAAATTTCTTCGTGGCCAGGTGTAATTTTTTCCAGCCAGGAACAGTTATTCGAGGCCAAGAGTAAATTTTTCGCGGAACTGGTGGTGAAGTAACAGTGGTGGAGTGCTCGAGTGGTGATCGATCGTGGGGTGATAATAGGTTAAATGATGGGGGCGACGAAAGTGCATTCGTTTTATGTTGGCCCAGCGACTGTCAATTGTATTGGTGGGGTGAAGGGGTGGTCAAATGATGGTGGTGGCAGGGCCGGCTTATGGCATAGGCGAGGGAAGCATCCGCCTTCGGCCCCCGAATTTTGGTCCAAAATTGAGGCCCCATTATAATGTAACTTACGTATTAATATTAGAATATTTCCAAATAAAAACACAAACTAGATACTTGGTTTAGTGGTCGCATAATGTTGTCATGCTATTGTGAGTGTGTGGTTTGACTCTTATGCATCTCCATAATTGCAAACATATTTTTTTTACATTTATATTGTCATAATTATATTCTTTTAGTTTGATTTTTTATACTTTTATCATTTTTAAAGAAATCATGAATTTGTAAGGGCTCAATGCACAAAATTTGCTTTAGGCCTCCAAAATTTATGAGCCGACACTGGGTGGTGGTGGTTGTTTGGTAGTCGTAGTGGTCAAGTGATAGTGTTCGTGGTGTAGAAACGACTGGATTCGGCTTTGAATGCCTCGCCATGGGTGAATCCTGATGATTTGATTTCGTGTGAAAAGCTCTATGAACTCCTTGGAACTCTTACGGAATGAACGAATACCCTAGAGGTAGGGTTGTGAGTGCCAAGTAGAACTTAAAATGTGTAAAAGTGCGCAGAAACATGTTTTAGCCTTAGTTGCTCCGATCATATTTGAATTACTCTGCTTTTGACTACCTTTTCATAAATTGAACTTTATTATTTTTATTGCTTTGTTTCCATTATCTTTTAGTACTTTGAAAATCCGATTTATTAGCATAGACTTGGTCATGATCCGATTTAGAATGAGGGGGATACAATAGTCTCATCGAAATGATGTGTTTATTAACTCGCCAAGGGCAAAATTGTCACACTTTTTGATGTACATACGATTGTGGATCAAAACCACTTTGGTTAGAAACTAGATTTAACAAGCTTTTCAGCGGTTCTAACCTCGCATAAATCGGAGTTCAAGACTATCCGTGGCATGCTGCGAAGTTTTCGTGTAACTTTGTGTATGCGCCCGGGGCGCACACTACTGTGCCAGAGGCGCATATGCTTGCGCCTGGAGTGCATTAAAGCTGCACAATAGGTCCAGTTTTGCGGACGTGCCTCGGACACTCCCGAACTCCAATTTACGCGTAATTTGAACCATTGGAAAGGTTGTTTAATTTAGCTTCTAACCCAAGTGTTCCATATTCAAACTCATTTAAACATCAGATGAAGTGACAATTTTACCCCAAGTGGATCAAAATACTTTTCATTTTGGCAAAATGATTGCATAACACTCATTTTAAATCGGATCAAGACCTATTTTATATTGATAATTAGCATTTTCAAAGTATTAAAAGATGGTGGAATCCAAACTATACAAATAAATAGATTTTGTTCTTTAAAAACGGGGAGAAATTGTACAATGTAAAAAACGTCGGAGCTACTAAGATTAAAAAACATATTGAGTTTTATTTCTTGCAAAAATCCAAGGGCGGAGGTATGCAGGGGTCGACCCGGCCCCTCCCAATTTCGTATTTTTGAGTAGATTTTACCAAAAAAAAAAATTAATATTGATACGAATTATAAAACTTACAAACATAATTGAAAGTAAGAACAATTTTCATTTCAAGAACACTAAATTATGGTGAATGGTACCAAGAATAACGATAATGTGTTTGCCAAATGACATGATAAGAACAATATTTCATCTTAATACTTCAATTTATCAAAACCCTCCTATGGAAACTCGAGTGAGTGAGTAGACAGAGATTCAAATTCTACTCCTTACTTAGTTATATGTAATCTAGGAACTATTTTATTTTTTTATTTTTCTAGGTCAGTTAAAAAAACAAGTGCGGATAGGGGTGTCACTTTTGGGTGAGTGAATGTTCATAAAATTGAATTCGACTTGAAATCTTGTATGATTATACATTTTTAATATCTCTAATGCTATCCCTGAATACTATTAACGGAACTACATAGATTTGGTAACATTTTGTGTTAGACTATTTTATGAATTTGGTTAGATGGACCATATTTGAAACTTATTCTAAAAATGAAAAATTTTTGAGTAGTAGATTTTGTTGGGAGAAGGAAAATTTTCTAATTCACGGTTATTTGTAACGCTCTTATCGCATGAGGTGAGACCATACGCATATCTAGGACTCACCTCATGTGAGATAACATTAGAAACAACCGTTGTATCCAAAAAATTCTTCAGAAAAATGAGATTTGATACTTCATTTAGACTATGTTTAGAAAGCATTGCACAAGGCACTGGCAATTACTAGTTTTCTATAAGTACAAAAAGTTATTTTTGTCAAACTTTATCGAGGTAAGAAATTCTCAATGTCGGCGGTCATTGTGATTATAATTTGGTAAATTAAAAGAAATTGGACTAGAAAGTTGTCGATTTTTTTAAGGTGAAAGTACATAAACATCCCCTCAATTATTACTATTTTTCGTAAATACCTCCTCACATTCAAAAGCGCCCATGGAGATCCCCTCCCGTATTCCCAATACCCAAGTAACACCCTTCCGTCTTAGAACTGTTTGCTGGGAGGTCACATGTCAGCAAATTGAACATTTTTTGGACAAAAATGCCCTTTGACAATCCCCTAGAATAGAACACTTCTCCAATCGACACCCCCACATGGCCGACGAAGCCAAGGCCAAAGGCAACACCGCCTTCTTGGCCGGCAACTACGCCGACGCCATCCGCCACCTCACGAACGCCATCGCCCTCCCCCCGGACAACCACGTCCTCTACTCCAACTGATCTGCCGCCCACGCCTCCCTCAACAAGTACGCTGAAGCCCTGTTCGATGCCTTGAAGACCATCGAGCTCAAGCCCGACTAGCCCAAGGGCTACTCCTGCCTCGGTGCGGCCCACGTAGGCCTCCGTAGCTACGAAGACACCGTTTCCGCCTACATGAAAGGCCTCGACCTCGACCCCACCGACGAGGCCTTACATTCCAGCCTCAAAGACGCTCGATTCTCCGCCTTTAAGTCACAGCCGTCGCCTTCATCGTCGCCGTTTGGGGACACATTCTCTGGGCCCGAGATGTGGGCCAAGCTAACAGCCGATCCAAGCAAGTTTTGGAAGTGGCGGTGGTGGTGGTTGCCGATCACCCTCCTCTTCCCCCTCTTCTCTCTCTCTCTCTCTCTCTCTCGGAGGGTGGAGTAAATAATTTCAAGCTATTTTAAAAAAAATTTCCCTTAAGGGTATAATAGAAAAGAGTATTTTGGTCATTTTCTCCATTCCGTTAATGAATTTAGCATTTTTTTCATTTCCAGTAGTTGAGGGGGTCTCTATGGACGCTTTTAAATGTGAGGGAGTGTTTACGAGAAAGAATGATAGTTGAGGGGGTATTTATGTACTTTTGCCTTTTTTTTTAAATTGATGATACTCTGAATCTCTGATTGTTTTTGTCCAGTGGTTTGAAGTGTTGCCGATGAGTTTAAACACCAAAAATATTCTTGATTCAAAAAAACAATTACTCCCACTGTACTTTTTTAAGTATCCCGTTTTGTAACTCCAACTTATTAAGAAAATATCATTACACCTTCCACATTAACTTGTACATTTACTTTCCCTTCTTACCCTCTATAGAGACATTATCGTTACATTTTTACGCACTAATTTTTTAAAATACAATCTACTTTTAGAGGCAAAATGAAAAATATATCAACTTTTACCCACTAATTTTTCAAAATGGACATTTATTAAAAGACAGCCCAAAATAAAATTCTAAACTTTAAAAAAAGGACGGATGGAGTAAGAAAGTTCCTGATTTTTTCGGATTCCATAAGTGAACCAAATAATCAGTCTGCTTGCTTCCAAACATAGCCACAGGGAAGAGCAAACCACTATACTGCATGAAAGTAAAAACTCAAGATGCAATGGCGATCCCAATTTTCTATATCGTTCCAATTTTATCGGACACATCATCAGCTAGCTTACCAAATCCTCCATGGAAGAGTCATCCTTCTACAAAGCTTACAAAATTTACTTGCTGGCAAAACAAATCACAAAATCTCAAACCCAAATTTCTCCTAAAATCAATTACCACTGGAAAGAAACTGAAATGAAGGGGAAATACACAGCAACACCATGTACAAAAATGGAAAACACAACTTTATTCATTCTCACAAGTTATTCTTAAACGCCCTAGATATATACTACCACAATGCACATAGCAGCATCGGATGAATTGTGTCAGACTCTTCTTGTCGACTATTGGTTAATCTCGGACCTGCATCGATCTCTCGCCCCCTCCGATCATCGTCTTCTTCACCTTCACATTTCTAGTTCGAAAGATGACCCATCATCGAAAGACTCGGGTATGTCTATCTCAAGGTTGGAAAAAGAAACTCTTGTTCCCACGCACAGAGGTAGAATCAAGCGGAGCACAAGTTTGGAAACTCTTAAGCTGAAGAAAATGTATATTCATTCTCCTCAGCTGATGATTTCTCCTAGCTGCATAGTCTAACAGTGCATGCCACAGCTTGAGCCCAATATTTGAGCCTTGCTTTCACGTCTTCAGGATGATCACCTGAGATAACAGATAGATGACAAGTTAGAACTATAATATAAAAGAGACGAAATAGCAGAAGACATAAGTAACTATTACGAGGTAACATAGCTGAATTCTATCTATGATGCCAATAATACGACTAAAAATTCCACATATTGTGGAAAGTATATTGCAGAAGCAATAGGGAATTCAACTGGCAGGCTTAAACTTCTAAAACCAAAAATTTCAATCCTAATTACAAAAAAGCAGTTCAAGACTTGACAAAACAGGCCTTTTGGAGTGAGAGAAAGGGAGAGAAAAGAAGTGAAGATGGTTTCTCCCAAATCTCACAAGAGCGCAGACTGACTACTAGGTGGGTGAAGGACTTGTGCGTAGCTAGCGAAGTTCATGAGGAACTGACTTCGTTAGTGAAGCGTGGAAGGCCAGAAGAGTAGGTGTGGCCATAGATTGAGATTGGGAGAGAGAAAAATGAACCAAAGAAAAACACATCTTCCTCTTCATTTCTCACTGCTTTTAGTTTTAGTCATCCAAACAAGTGATTTGATTCTCCTTTCTTTTGGTTTGTTTGGAACTTGTGGAAAAGAAGAGAACGGAAAGGAAACTTTAAAAAAATTCTCCTCCATTGTTTGGTTTGGAGAAAATAGGAAATTTTAGTACCGTGCACATGCACCGTATCATTTTCCTCCTATTTTCATTTCTTTTCTTTTCTCTACTTTCCTCAAGTTCCAAACAAGGCATTTGCTTTTCCCACCGTGAGAATCCAATCTTCACCTAACAAGCACGCAATCCGTATATAGGAAATGAGAATTTCGAACTACAATTTCACTTCCAAATCTAGATGTAACCCCCTTCATCTTCTCATCTAGATATCTATATCATGATTCCATCAAGAATAAACACTTAGCAAACCAAACTGCCACACTTAGCAATAACCCGCGCAATGCACGAGAATTTTAAGCAGCAATCAAAAGCAAATTTATTGGGTACACATGAAATGGAAGTGCAGGTATGATACACCCCATGAACTCCACCGAGGAGTATTTCCCTATCACACCACCATCTAGTAAAACAAATTACACAACCACCCGAAAAACCCATTTGATTACTTGATCCATAAATCATCTAACTCTAAGCACACCAAAACCAAAATCTCATCCAAGATTTTACCATTTTGCAGAAAATTCTCCTTACAAGTGAAAAACCCATTTCCAACTCCCAACAAACAAATTAACAGACTATCCAGCAAAGCACTCACCACTACCTACCCAAAAAACCCATTTCATTTCTGGATCCATAAATCAGCTAAGCACACCAAAACCAAGATCCAATCCAAGATTTACCATAACCTAGAAAACTCTCTTTCCAGCAAGTAAATAATCCATTTCCAATTCCCCAAAAAACCCAATCAAAATTACCCACTTCCAAATCTAAAAATAACCCCCCTTCATCTGTCAGATCTATATATCTAGACCTTAATTCCATCCAGATAAAACACCTAAAACCCAAACTGCAACTTCCAAAATTATGAGACTACCCAAAAAAAATAAAACCATTTCATCACTAGATCCACAAATCATCTAGTCACACCAAAAACAAGATCCAATCCAAGAATTTACCCTAACCCAGAAAATTCTCTTTCTTGCCACCAAGTAACCCATTTCCAATTTCCAGGAAAAAATCCAATTAATCCCAGGAGGTTGTCCTTGTGGTAAAGGCCAGGAAGCCAGTGGCTCACTCCTAAGATCTCCTTGTCACAATTCACCACTTTTTGGGGTCAATCCATACGGGGCTCTATCCCACTTTCATTAGAATTGGCCTCCGGTTTCCACGATTAGTGAAGGTGCGCGTAAGCTATTGCACGAGTACCAGTTGTAGGAGGGTATTGTGCACTCTCCAAGGCACTCTAAATGCATTTCTTTTCTTATTGTACTAATTTTAATTTTTTATCCTTATGATGAAGATGAATGAAATTATTTTTGGCCGATCAAAAAAAAAAAGTTAACGCGTAAGCTAACCGGGCACATGAGTTATCAAAGCAAACAAACAAATCAAATCCACAGATTATGCAGCAGTTCACTCACCAGGACTCGAGATCTTCCAATTGGCAATCGGGCCCGAAGAAGCCGACGAGCACGCGTCAATCTCCGCCGACTCTGGCGACCTCTGCTGCTCGTCAAGAAACCTCTGGTTCATGGAATAACAAAGCTCAAGAGCAGGCAAAGTGTTGCACAGCTCAGGAATCTCCTCATAGCTAAACCCGAACCCCAGGTCCAAACACCCTTTCAGTTCCTCCAGATCCTCGTCCGTCAAACTCTTCGTCCTCGTCAGATCATCGTCTTCTGCTGCCTCCACGTACCCTTCTAGAAACACGTTCTTGCTTTTGTTGCTCTTTGTTTTCCTGGGGTTTCTTGAAAACCCAGTTGGTGGGTTCACGTCATCTTCTTCCTCCATTGTTTCGAGGGTGAATTCGTGGGTTTCAAGATCTGGGTAGTCTTGTAATTGTAAATAGCGTGCGTTAGATCTTGTTTCAGTTGAGAAGCTGCCCATCTCTCTCTCTCTCTAGGCGGCTGTTTGTCTATCTAAAGTGATTGTATTGCCAGAGGAGTGGGGGTTTCCTTTTTAAAAGGAGCCAAAAGGTTGGGGGATGCATACGGCATACCGGTCAACAGTGGATTATTTTAGCTTATTTTGCAAATTATACTACTGTAGCAGGTTTTATTAGTGACACCAATCATTCTGTGGATAAAGGGAAAAAAAAAACAAATCATTTTAAAATCGATCATTATAAAATAAAAATATCTTAAAACAAGTTCACTTGTTGGTACTAAAATAGAATTGCGAGAGTTGTCATTGGGCTTGCTACAGTGTGAAAAGGTCAAAAACTAGCAATATCGTTACACTTTGATTGGTGTTGTTTTGACTCAATTTCACCATTAAATTGAACTCATCAAATTTTCGGCACAAAGCAATGGTTTCGACAATGTGCCAAGTTTGACAATCACTAGATTGAATGGCAAAATTGGCACCAAAAATGACAGTGCCAAAATTTGGCTTTGAGTCAAAGGGTTTTGCAATTCTTGGTACACATCAAACAAGGGTGGTATTTGCTCTTATTGAACCAATAGTTTGCTACTAATAAAGAAAAAAAAAAAAAAACAATAGCGTAGCTGATGATACATTTACAAATATGGAGAGTAATAGGTCTCTCTGATATTATTTTCCCGGTTTCCAGTAATGTTTTCGATTAGATGGAAATTTTTAAATGGAACAAATTAATAGTAATGTTTTTAAATTAAAAGAATAAAAAAATAAGAGAAAATGCATTTTAAATTGTTTCGTCTTGAATGATTTATTTTACACCATTCAATTACGCTTTCTTACTTTCTATTTCAACGGTGTTGACATGAATCCGAAACATATCAAATGATTTTATCAAAATTTGTAAAACAATGCAAATAATTTAATTTCAAGTTTTTATGCCAAGTGATTACTAACATATGCAGAAGTAAACGTCAAGATTCTCTCGTAAAATCAAATATATCCCGATTTAAACTATTTCATTATATAAGTCTTGATGAGTTCTGTCATTCATGAAAAAATTTAAGTTGATTAGAACTCCATTCACTAAATTAGTTGCAGTGGTTCTTCACTCTCTAAATTATAAAGGTCTTGTCCAACCGTATTTTGGTTAGAATGTACCATATACGGAGTATTTTTCTTATGATGAAAATACATTGTTTAGATGAATAGCGACATGAAACAACTTTTGTTTTTTGCGCATAAAAAGACACGCACAGAAACTTGTGACGTGTCGCGTCAAAAGACACCCCTTTGGAAGACATGTTTTGGACATGAGGAAACAAAAAAGAGGGAAGGAAAGATGTGAAATAAAAGGAAAATGCGAGGAAAAAGTTAGATCCTTTTCTTTGTTTGAATTGCAACAAAAAAATTTTGAAGAAAAAAAAACATCAGTCTCTAATTTACACTCTTTTTAAAAAAAAAAAAATCACTAACCACCAAGGCACCAAGCAAGAGTAGAAAATTCGTCATTTCTTTTTTGTTCTACTTATTTCCATGTGTTACAAGCATATTCAAAGAAAGAATTATTCTCAATTAGCAGCGACAATCCATCGAGCTGAATTTTTGTATGCCTTTCAAACAAATCAATTTATAAATAATAAGCAGTTCTGATTTCCACATTAGAACACGCAACATATTTCACCGAATATTGGTAAACTGAAATGAAGAAAAAAACACGAGTCTCTAATTTACCTTATTTTTTAAGTGTTTCACTAATTAACCACCAAACAAGAGGAGTAGAAAATTCGTCATTTCTTTTCTTTTCTTTTCTACTTAATTTCCATGTGTTACAAACATGTTCTAAACTTATTCCTCACTTACCTGCCATAAGAAGAAAGATTACTACTCCTCAGCGATAACTTATTGAGCTGAATTTTTGTATGCCTTTCAAACAAATTAATTTATAAAATAATTAGCTGATTATCACATTAGAACACGCAACATATATACTCACCGAAGATTGGTAAATTTACCCCATCACGGCGTGGTTGAACAAAATTGCACACATGCACATACCAACGATCGCATACGAGTGAATATCCACTGCTCTAGAGCGCGACCATGCGACCTAAGGCTGCAAACGAATCGAGCTCGATTCATTTGCAGCGCTACCTGTGAAATACCACGCGACAGTGCTCCGAGAGAGAAAAGGAATAGTTTATCTCTATAGACATCTCCATGTGGATAAACTCTGCGGGTGTGTCATGACGTGGAACGGGACAGCTGTGGGTGAGGGCGAGTGTAATGGCTTATAATATTAGAGACACGTGGGAGTCGTCTGGATCGCCGAATTCGGTTCGCGTTTTTATCCAACGGGTTTGTTTGGTGCGTTTAAAGTGGAGAGGACACCGGGGATAGTGGGACCCGATTTGGGGGGATGAGGGTGGGGGTGGGTCCCGCCGCTTTGATGTTGTCTTCTCTGAACGTTGTCTCTTCCTTTGAATGGCCAGCAGACGACAAGTTCGACAACGATGTAAATGCAAACTAGCTGTATGATTGGTGGTGGAGATTTGGTTCCACTGGTTACAAGGCGGTTATGGGTTTTCTTGTCACTTTTTAGGAGAAGCCTTTTTCTAACCTAACATAGTACGTAGTAGTAGGTTTTAGGGGATCTGGGAGTGCTACTGCAGACCTGGGTTTGCTGTCAAGCAATCATCCGGTCGTTCATCTCGACATAGATGATTCAAATTGAATTTGAGTGCGTACGGATTTGAACCGTTCATAACTTGATCGAGATTTAAGTCGTCGATTCCTGAAATGAACGGCCAGATCGACTGCTTGGCACCGCTGCCAAGCGGGCCAAGCACTCGCTTGGCAGCATCTTCCAATCCCTATAGTGCACCTTCCCCGTTATACCGTGAATTGTGCGCGTCGATTTGGCTGTCCATTCGACGGATAAGATTTTAGTTTGAGTAATAGACGGTTTAAAACTATATATTCGGATATTTTAAAATTCAAGTCGTCCATGTTAAAATGGACGACCCGATCGCAATACACCATGAGTGTTGAGGTGCACTATAGCATCTCGAGTATGTTTTATTGGGCTCGTTTGATTGTCAAACTAAGACTAAGAGAGTGAAGTTAGGATTAAAAGGAACACAAGGTCCCCAGGTTTTTCATTATTGGTTAGTCCGACGTTTGGTACATCTGAGATTAACCATTGGATTGGACAAGGTAGGACTATTTGTCCATCTGTACACCATGTGAGTGATTAACTGATACCAGGAGAGGGGTTGTATTATTTAGTATCCGTTGTCTGAATTATCTCCCCTCGCATCAAACGATTAAAGGTAATCCCCATCATCTTTATTTCATCTTTTATGCCACTTTAACAAAACACTGTATAACTAATTCAAGTACTCATATAATCTCATCCATTATCTTGTGGACACCAGTTGTCCACTTTATCCACGTCATTAATTCCATCTTTTTCAACCAATCTCTGAAAAAAATCCGACAACCAAACGTGTCCATTTTGGTTGGAGTTTTTTAAATTTCTTTCTGATATTATACAGTATATTTTTTATTTTGGGGGTTAAGTTCACTAAATATTGAAAACAAATTTGAAAAGGTAAAAAAAAAGGTTGAAAACACCACATCTTTTGTGAAAATATTGCTCAACTCGAACCTCAGTGAAGTTGTGGTGCCAGCCTGCTAGGTTATCCCTTTCGTTTCAAAACAACTACTACCTCACAACATCGAGCAACTTCTCACCAAATATTTCACAAGGAACTTTGAAAACTACTGACACTTTCCAAAAACAAATGCAAGAACATTCACATGCTCAGGCGACCCACGTACGTGAGGGCCTGTTTGGACGCGGGTAAAAAATTGGGGGTAAAAAATATGATGGGGGGATAAGATAGTAGGGGGTATTAATTTTGATGGTTTATGGAGGGGGGATAAAATAGTATATGGTTTGGATGAAGTATTAAATAGGGGGATAAAATTTGACTTTGTTTGGATGATTTATAGAATGAGGGGATAAGAAGGGGTGAATGATGAGAAAAACTGTCAAATGACTATTTTGTCCATGTACAATATTAAATTTAATTATGTATTAAAATAAGTATATAAATTCTAAAATTAATATTAAAAAATATAGTTAAAACCTATGTGGATCTTTTTTATTACCCAACTACCCAACGTTTTACAGTTCAAAAAAACTACCCAACGTTTCCCCTTTCTTTTTTTAGACTATTACCCAACCTTTCTTTTTTATTTTATTATCTTTCTCATCTTCTCCAGGAAACCGAAGGGTTTCAGCAGTAGCAAAATGATGGCTCCGGCGACAGCACACCGGCGACGGCACTCCGGCAACGGCAATAACAGGTACCTCTCCTCTCCTCTCCTCTCCTTCTCTCTCTCTCCCCCCTTCCTCACTCCAGTCATTTATCTCTCTTTGTTTTTCTAAAAAATAAAAAAAGAGGGTTAGTTGCAGAGATGGAAGGGGAGGGGGATAAGGAGGGGCATAATCGTCCATATTTAGCCATCCACAGCCGGATAATTTTTGGGCTGGGGGGGGGGGGTGCCCAAAAGTTATCCCCCTCAACCCCTCCACAGCCGGATTAGTTTTGAGGGGGGAAAATTAATCCGGGAGCAATTTTGGGCTCCCAAACGGTGGAAATGGAGATTTATCCTCCTTTATCAGGGGTGAAAAATAATCCGGGAGGCTTTATCCCCATCCAAACAGGGCCTGAGTGTTTGTGCATTCGTTTGTGTGGAGTACTCTTGTTGTCACAAGAAAATTCTAAAACCACAAACACTTTACGATCACGGTCATGACGAGTCGTTACTTCGCTATTCGTCCCTCGTTAACCATTTAGGCTTAGCAAATAGTCATGTTAGCTCTATCGTTTCAACAACACGGTTTAATTTGGAGTAAGAAAAAGGGAAAAAAAAATGTCTTCCCTTTTATGCCTGAGTGGTGCAGCTTCATCCACCCGTGACCTCTCCTTCTAACCACACAATACACTCGGAGTATTATTGAGCCGTTTCGATTGATGATTTAAAAAAAGAGAGGCTTGATTCGGCATCAAGATTGAGTACCATTTCGCTCACTGCTCACTCCATCCAAGTCATTCGATCCGCACTGGAATATGAGATGAATTTAATTCAATAGCTTGAATTTGGGCTTGTGCCAAAATGGCACCAAACCGATGCAATAACAGCTATTCCTTTTTTGACCTTTCGATACTATCTTGTCAATCGATAGGAGGGGATAGGAGAAGAGGGGCTGTAATTCACAGCGATAAGACTCGAACCCAAGTATTTTACCTGGTAAGAGAGTGCCACAACCACAAGGCCAGCCCCTTGGTCTTAAGTCTTAACCTTTTGACACTATATAGCAAGCCAAAAAGTATCTTTGTTTGGCTTTGACAGGCAAAAGCTCGTGATCAATCCACTCATTTTTCCCGAATCTCTCAAGAATTAGTCGAGATACGCGTAAGTCGATCTAGACACATCGACATTAAAAAAGAAAAAGTGACAGCCACATGAGAAAGCCAAAAAGTATCTTTGGCAATGCCACTCTGGCACCGACGGGTGCTCTGGCTCCGACGGGTGCTCTGGCTCCGACAAGCAAAAGCTCGTGAATCAATCCACCGATTTTTCCCGAATCTCCCCAACAATCAGTCGAGATATGAGTAAGTTGACCTAGGCACACCGACTTTAAAATAAAAAATAAAAAAATTGACAGTGACATGGGAAATGGAAATGAACAAGCCATGTGCCCCGTGGTTCACGAGATTGGCCACCTGGGCCCAATTGAGGCTATTGATTGGTTTGTTGTGGGGGTGGGTTGGAGTTGGGGGTCTCCCAGTGAAGACAATTACAATCCAACTACTCACGTGGCCATCCCTTTCAAACTCTCAATAATTTTGCTCTCCATACATTTGCGCATCCGTGTACGTAATGGAGCCTTCAACTCTGCTCGGAACTTCTTCTCTTTTTTTTTAATAACCGAAGAATAACCCTACGGCTGATCCACAATTGGATTCGACTGCACAATCTAAATCTCAGGGGGACTAGCACGGGCACACCAGTCACGGCCCTCCACTTACCATCAGGGTACTCACCCGGTGAGGAATTGAACCCCTGACCAAGGGGAGTACTTTCAAAGTTAGTCATTCGCCCTTACCGTTGGGGCTGTGTGTTGTGTTCAAAACTTGTGGAAAAGAAGAGACAACTTTAAAATTTCTCATTTCCTTGTTTGGTTGATACTGTAGAAGAAAATTTTTGAAATTCCATTTCCCTCTGGTTTCCTTCTGAAACACTTCGTTTGGTTCCATTTTTTAGAATAACTTTTGACTTTCGGCATAATTTTTAATAAATCTTTCTCTCTATCTCTCTCCACTCATTATCACTCAACTCTCAAAAATAACTTTCTAAAATGTAAACCAAATAAAGTGTTTATCTTCTTTTTCCTTTCTTTCCCAGAGTTCCAAACAAAGAGTTAGGAGGCACATGTTCACTGCAGTTTCCATTTTGGGTTAGGAATGTGCAGTCTCGTCCGTGTGGAGCTACTTGGCTTGCGCTCGGTTCGACTATGCGTACGGACCACCCGTGTAAGGTAGGGTACCGATAGGCGTGTGGAGCTCAATTTTGAAGTTCTACGTAACTGGTACAAGTTGGTCATTCATTTTAGATTAATTTTTGGAGCTGTCTTGTAAAAGATCTCCTTAATAGGATAACTGTAAGTGCTTAATTCAATCTTTAAATTTTCATGAAAAGTTGAAAGATTTGGATCAAGCTTTTATACTTATCCGATTTAGCTGATCTTTTGTGAGAGATCTTGAAAAATACACTTTAAAATTAATGAACGACTTAAATCATTTATGTGTAATCCTGGAATGGACCACACTCATCCATCGGTATCATATTGGTACATGGGTGGTCTGTATTTCGGATTTGGGATAGGGATCACGTCCTCTCCTCTCCTCTCCATGCTCCTTCTCCATACTCCCTCCAAATTCTAATTTTGTAGTGCCATAGGTCTAAAATCATATTTAAATTTTTCATCTCGTAGAGTCGCAAATTTTGTGGACTCATCTTAGGCTCGAAATAATGAAACGAACATTTTATGTGTAAAACTTGCAAAGGACAATATGTCTTCAAACAATCAATTTGTTGTGAGATCAGTAGTTGCGTGAACAAGTTGTTTGTTGGATAAGTGCGTACATATGGCTATTTACGCCCCTTAATATAGGCTTGTTATGTCCATTTAGTGCGCTACTTAGCATTTGAATTGCACAATTTAATAACACTACTAATATCTTTTGTATACGTCAGTGGAGTTAGCAAGGAATAGTAGGTTAACAATTGAAAAGAGTTCGACGTCTCTCCATAGACTCGAACCCCAAATCTCCTCTCTGAAAACCAAGGATACAACCAGACTTATATCTGGTTAGGTTGCTTCCATGTGAAAATGATGCCTATACAGGGTTGGGTCAATGACTATGAAATGGATTCTCTCTAGATTTGCACACTTTAATACTACTATTAATTTTTTCTTTGATTAAACAAAATTGATTCTTTTTGGGAAATGATATTGTCAAACCATTTTTTTTATAATGCCACACCTTGCAAGTGTATTTTTACACCAAAAAATACACTTGTAGGGTGTGACATTATCAATAAAGGGTGTGGCAAAATCACTACCCTTTGAACAACCACAATTTAAATTTCTTTAGCATCTATGTAGTAGTTGCTTCTTGTGAAATGATGCCTATACAGGGGTGGGTCAATGATTAGAAAATGGACCCTTTCTAGATGTGAAGAAAATGGATCAAATTTTGGTCTTTCAGGGTCTTTGATGATTGAAATTGTTCTATTTTATAAAAGCTTGGAAAGATTTCAATCTTGTTAAAAAATGACGACGGTCGGCATCATGGGCGGAGCCATTAAGAGTCAAGGGGGGCAGTCGACCCCGCTGCCTCCCAATTTTTTTAAGAGATTGGTATAATTTTCATCCAATTTTTACTCATTTGACTCCCCTTTAGAATTTATTTTTGCCCCAACCTATATGAGTAGATTTCATTTTTACTCATTCGACTCCACTTAAAAAAAATCCTGCCTCCGCCCCTGACTCGGCATCCCCTTTGTATGATTATAGAACTCATTCGTTATTGAAAAAAAAAGACCTTCAAATGAAAAACATAGCCTAAATGTATTTATAGGATAACTATGTATCGATCTAACTTTTGAATAACCAAACCAAATCGAGCCTTATGTCCCAATCACTTGGGATTGGCTACATGAATCCGTTTTCTCCATTGAACTCTGTTTAGGGCCACTTGTTTACATAAACTCATTATACTCATATCTTTGCGCACTATAGCATCTAATGTCAATTTAGGTCTACCACTCCCCGTAACATTGCTACCTAGAGTTATCTTATCCGCTCTCTTAACTACTGCATCCTTCTGGTCTACGGTAGACATGCCCAAACCACCTTAGCCTATTTTCCCTCAACTTCTCCTCTATATGTGTTACACTTACCATCTCATGAACTGTTTCATTTCTAATAGTATCTCCTCTAGTTTTACTATATATCCACCTCAACATTCTCATTTCCGCTACATCGATTTAACTTTTGAATTAATCTAGTTGAAGTTGTCGGAGAGCTCAACAAATGAACACTGTCTCGATTTGACGTAGTCCAATTCCGTCCAGGTTAGAGGTCTATTTGATGAATTCGTTTCGGGTCCAAAAATCAATCGAACTCTTTTGATTTTGTATATGTTGCCGATAAGATTATCTACGAAAAAAATGGTTTGATCGGACGTCACTTGCCATACGTACAAGTAACATTTTCTATGATTACAATTAGGGCTGTTCATATATGGTTTGGATTGGATCAAATTCGTATGAATCTAATCCTAATTCGTATCTCACGGTTTTTAGAAAATGCAATCCAATTCCAATCCAAAAATCTCACGGTTCGGTTCCAATCCGAAACCGTGAGTCACGGTTCGGTCCCAGTTCTGTCCACGGATCTCCTTCCATTAAAAAAAAATTGATGCCACTGCCAACTAAAAATGCAAAGTGCACACACCTATTATTGTTATGGAATGTAATAACTAATACCAGAGTAAGTGTTTGCAGCCTTACTGGTTTCAAGGTTCAGATAACATTACAGCAAGTTAGTTCCACTGTTCCACTCTAGAATCATCCAAGACAACAACCAAATAGGCATCAACCAAATAAAGGATAAGCATCGTCACATTAATGTAAAATTGTTAAAAAAATTCATAACCATTAGTAAAGTAATAATTATTTATAAATATTACACACACACACACATATATATATAATATATATATATATTATATTTTTTTTAAATATCTCACAGTCCTGTTTGGTTAATCCACGATTTTGAAATGAAAATCCAATCCTAATCCATATCTCACAGTTTTTTAAGTTTTGAATTCGTGTTCGGACCATTAATCCATGGACAAAATCCAAAAGGCACGAATTGGTTTGGTTCGGACCAGTTTCGCAGTTCTCAATTTTTCTTGGACAGCTCTAATTACAATTGAGCAGCAAAGTTTGATTTGGAACTTCAATCATTCATTTTTCTTCATTGAAAAAACAAAGCGATTCGCTCATGCTTCGATTAATGTTGGATCAAACTAATTTCCTTTTGAAAAATAATTTTCTGGGAGAGGTTTACAAAATCTACAGTTTCTATAATTTTTTCAGCAGAAAAGTCCCAATATATTTGGACGGTAACCGACCATATCAAATGGGCCTCCATCAACTCCTACCCAATCTTGAATCTTCACCCAAACTTCACCAAGCGAGTGCACGTTGTTGGGCTCTTCTTGATGATCTGAACCGTTAAATTTACACAAGCGTTCAAGGAGAACAGTTAGTGTAAACAAAATCAATGTGATCGAGCATTTGTAACCACACGATTGACACACGTTTGTCTTACGGAAATAGAGACATCATTCTTCTTTGTTAAAAAGATATCGATTAAATCTAACCTACTAATCCTCAATCGAATCGAATTGATTTTTTGTTTTTTTTCCTTGTTTTCTGCATGAATTAATGATGATCTGCTAAGTTAGCCGCACAAATAGAGACCAGATCCGATGAACTACGTAGCCCCACAAAATGGAAACATGGACGTTCTAGATGTACCATCAAAATTCGTAACGAAATTGAGATATTTTATTGGATATGAATGAAGATGAATGAAGATGAGATTAGATATGAATGAAGATGGGATTAGATATGAATGAAGATGGGATTAATGAAGATGGGATTAGATATGAATGAAGATGGGATTAGATAGGAACATAACAATCATTACGTACGTGTATAAGTCGCATCTATACATAAACATACGACTCAAGTAGAGATTACCAAGAGGCATATGACCCAACAACAGCCGGTTCCGACTAAATAACAAGCATTACGTACGTATAAGTCGCATCTATACATAAACATACGACTCAAGTAGATTTTTCCATTAAAAAGAGGCATTTGACCCAATAACATTAGAGGTGTACTTAGGTACTATCAGGAGAAAGTTGGTTAGGAGTTCAACTTCTTTAAGGTAAAGAGAGAGAGAGAGAGAGAGAGAGAAGAAAACCGACATAAGTGGAGATTAGGAGGGGAGAAAAAACTCCAGGGGCACAATTGCATGGTGGAAGCAGAACTCAGTGAAGCTAAATTCTTTAGGCTTATTTCCTTGTCAAAGTAATCTGTAGAGCTACAAAACTTTGACCCGTTCCATGCACGCAGCTAGGGGAGCAAATGAAATGATCGAGCTGCTCGACTTGACTCGGTTGGTAATTGAGCCAAAATCAAGCTCGGGTTGGAGTTTTAGGCTTATGTAGTAAAAGAGCCGAGCTCGACTATATTAAAGCTCTACTAGCTTGGCTTGAAAAATCTCTGACTTGCTTGTATAGGCTTGTAGCAAATTAACCGGGCTCGGCTCGTTCGTAATGAGCTAAACTTTGAGCTCGAATTTTAGCCTCGTTTAGTGAATGAGCCGAGCTCGAACACAACGAAGCTCAGCTCGAATCATTTGCACCACTGCATGCAACCAAACTGTGCTTGAGCTATAAACAAGTGGAGGAAACTCGATAAAAACATCAAATGTTGAGATAGAGTTAAGTATGAATCGGATATAACAAGTAAATAGATGGGAAGTTTTGTCAATTGTCTCTCTAGTGATTCAATTGAATGTTACTTGGATCATATGGCCAACTTGTTATGATTCCTACATGTACCAGATACAGTAAGCTCCCTAATTAATTTTCAGAGGCGGCTTCAAGATTTGAATTTAGCGGTCACAAAAACATATAATAAATTTTTGGAAATTCTACTAAACTGTATACTATCAGATGAAGTCTTTCATTTTATTTACACTTTATTGGGCCTGACTTGAACTATACAGATGAAGAAGCTTTGTTGATAGCTCCGATCTAGACCTGCAAAACAAAGCTAACAGCTTGAGTCACCGGTGTGGTGGCGTGCCGACCACACCCTCCGATGCCTAAGTCAGTAGAATTCTTATCCTGGTGAGAGAATTGAAATTATCAGTTATAGAGTTTCGTACATTGTATTGGAGTTCTACCGTCATATATTTATAGACATTTTAGTTGGAAGTTGAGTCCTTGTAGGACTGTATCTTGCCGATTCCAGATTACCTCTTTGAGGAATGTGAAGTCCTGCCTTGGACTAGGAATCTATGGGCATTCCGCCTTAGTTAAGAATCTTTACCCGTCTTTGATCATGCATATCTTTGGCGTTCCATGTTTATCTTATCATCAGCTTTCTCTTATCCCTTAGGATTGAGGTTTTTCAGTGTGGCATCTTTATCGGAACAAGTATATTCCGTGGGTGATACTGTGGATGTTATGCTTCTTGTTATAGCTAGAGGCCGGAGCCAGTCCTGGGATCTCCTTCAAGACGGAGCTGGAAGGTTATGACTTTATTTCAAGTAAGCTCCTAGAGGAGATTTGGCGAAGCTAGCTCACACTCCCCAGGTCCATAGTTCTTGTAGTGCTGAGCTCCTCAGGTCTATCCTACTTATCATATACTCTATTTATTTTCAAATTCAAGTGAATTTTAACCCTTTTAATTTGACTTTGCATAAACGATCCAGTACTGCAGACAATATTAAAGAAAAATCAAATTACGCATAAAAAACACAACATTTTAGTACACTTTTTTAACCCTAAGCGCAAATTAAGCCTCAGGTAAATTGTTAAACTAAAAGTTGGCAAGTTATTATTGATTACCGACATAAGTGGAGATTAGGAGGGGCGAAAGAAATTGCGTGGTGGAAGCAGAACTCAGTGAAGCTAAATTCTTCAGGCTTATTTCCTTGTCAAAGTAATCTGGAGAGCTACAAAACTTGACTCGTTCCATGCACGCAACTAGGGGATAGGGTAGACCTGGGTAACAGGTCGGGTCAGGTCGTGTTCGTGTCGTGTCAGTCAGGTTTATGTCACAAACCACCCGACCCAATCCATTTAGAATTCGTGTTTATCGAGTCATGTTATTTTCATATTTCCTGTCAGAAATGCTCAATCCTAATCCGTTAACTTCGTGTCCGGTTCGTGTCGTGTTATCGTGTCCGTTGCCCAACTCTATATAGAATTACATATATATGTTCGTGTTAATGGGTGACACAGATTAGTAACTGTGCTGGTCATGTCAATTTCATGTTTCGTGTGTTCAACCCAAACCCGACCCATTTAGAATTCGTATTCTCGAGTCGTGTCATTTTCTTGTTTCGTGCCAGAAATGTTCAACCCTAACCCGTTAACTTCGTGTCCGGTTCGTGTCAGATTATCGTGTTTCGTGCCCGTTGCCTAGCTCTAGGATATGGGTGTCAAATTGGCGGGTTTGAGTCAAATTGGGTAAATTGTAAGTGGGTTGCGTCTTTCATAGGTCACTGACTCATTTAGACCCATTAATTATGAGTTCAATTACTCATACCCGACACAACCCATTTATTTAAAATCAAAAGAATAGCGATAAGTATTTTGAGGATCATCCTCAGGGATTACAAAGGCTAAGTTGCGATTGCTTGGCCTATATTAATTCGAAAAGACAATTGATTGCAGTTTTGCGGAAAAGTACGTAAATAAAAACTGTAAACTAAAGGCAATCAAGTAAAAAGAGATTTGATAGAAGAGAAGGTCTAGGGTTCGAATCCAAGCAAGGACGGAAGCAGAATTTTACCTTAGTGATGACGAACATTACACTAAAAAACACAATATGCATATTTATCCACTTCGGAAAAAATTTCAAATATTATACTCAAAATCATGATGAACGACGAGTAATTTTCATTTAATCTACCAATCAAAATGAGATATCTTAAATTGTGATGCTCAGAAACAAAGTCTCTGAAACATACTTTGAAAATTCTAGAAGTTGAGTCTTGTACAACTCATCTCCAAATCAAGCACTACGATAGTGAAATACTCAAAAAAAAAAAATTCAGAAGTAAAGAAACCCACGTCTAAATACGTGGCTTGGGGAACGTTTGGGTTTAATTAATTATGTTGGCCTGTATAGGAAAAAAGAGTTAGGTGCCGCTCCGTTTTCTTTTTAAATCTTCATTTTCAAAAATAAGGTAATTTCAAGCTCAAATATAATGAAAATAAAAAATAATTTTTTAATTTTTTTTGCACCGTTTAAAAGATCTCAATAAGATCTATTAAACTAGATCTATATTGGTAGAAAAATTATTTGCGTAAACACATAATTTTTAAGCTTGAAATTACCTTCATTTTCTAAAAGTTCTTTTTTTAGAAACCAGAACGTAGCCTAACTGTCATTATGAATTTAATTAGTTCCCTATTTCGAGAAAATTTACCCGTAATTAATTATGTTGGCCTATACAGGAAAAAACAATTTTGCCGTAAATCTCTTTTTTTTTTGTCGGGTAACGTTCATTACTCATTGGGTATTTAAGTTGACCAAATTGAAGCTCAATTAAGACCCAATAATAAATGGGTTAGATGGGTTTGAACCCATTCTAACCCAACTAATAAATGGGTTGGGTTAGGTCTATTTTTTAATAGGTGAGTTTGGGTTCCTTAGTGGGTTTGGGTGCAATTTGCCATCCCTAGTAGGGGAGCAAATGAACCGATCGAGCTGCTCGACTCGACTCTGTTGGTAATCAAGTCGAGATCGAGCTCAGGTTGGAATTTTAAGATCGTGTAGTAAAAGAGCCGAGCTTGACACTCTATTAAAGCTCTTCTAGCTTGGCTTGAAAAATCTCTGACTTGTTCGTATAGGCTCGTAGCAAATTAACTGGACTCGGCTCGTTCGTAAATGAGCTGAACTTTGAGCTCGAGTTTTAGTCTTGCTTAGTGAATGAGCCAAGCTCGAACACAACGAAGCTCGGCTCGGATCATTTGCACCAGTGCATGCGACCAAACTGTGCTTGAGCTATAAACAAGTAAAGGAAACTCGATAAAAACATCAAATGTTCAGATGGACTTAAGTATGAATCAGATATATAACAAGTAAATAGCTGGGAAGTTTTGTCAATTATCTCTCTAGTGATTCAATTGAATGTTACTTGGATCTCATATGGCCAACTTGTTATGATTCCTACGAGTACCAGATACAATAAGCTCTCTCATTTCCAGAGGCGGCTTCAAGATTTGAATTTAGCGATGACGAAAACGTATGATAAATTTTTGGAAATACTACAAAACTGTATACTATCAGATGAAGTCTTTCATTTTATTTACACTTTATTGGGCCTAACTTATTTTATTTTGTTGAACTGTACTCTATTTACTTTCAAATTCAAGTGAATTTTCACCCTTTTGACTTTGCATAAACCATCCAGTACTGCAGACAATGTCAAAGAAAATCAAATTACGCATAAAAAAGACACAAAATTTTAGTACACTTTTTTAACCCTAAGCGCAAATTAAGCCTCAGGTAAGTTGTTAAACTAAAAGTTGGCAAGTTATTATTGATTACCCAACAGTGTCAAGGCCAATGTTGCATGGACTCCAGAAGCAAGCCTTTTTACATTCTCTTCCTAAGCCATTGGGAAATGAGACATCGCGATTGCTTCAAACGAAAGGAATGATGCGCGTAGGGACCGGTTTGTGTCCAAGCTTCAAAACCCCACCCCCAAATCTCAGGATATATAGATGTACATGTATCTGACAGTTTTGTATGGACACTTCTCGAACTCTAAAAGTTTTTTAGAGGAAGGAGAAGTCGTAACAAGGTTTCCGTAGGTGAACCTGCGGAAGGATCATTGTCGAAACCTGCCAACAAGCAGAAAACTTGCGAACTTGTTAACGATGCTCAGGATATGTACTTCCAATGCAGGGTTCAATAAGAAGGGTTAACGATGCTCAAAATGGGAAATGAGGACGGATATTATTGACATGAGACAATCTCTGCATCGATCTATTCAACTTCATCAAACAAGGTTGATCGCCAGGCCGTTCATCCAGCCCATTGTCTTGCCAAAATGGCGATGACGTCCTCCTATACTACTGCAGCTGCAAGGGGAACGCCTTTTTGGGTTGGAGCTACTACAGACTTTCACGTTTTCTTTAAGTAGCTTCTTTTGATGTACATATAGCTGTTGTATTTCCTTTGCTGTTTTCCTGGTAAACTGTTCTCTTATGTATGCATTTCTAGCATTTCCTCCAAAGAAAAAAAAAAAATCAACTTCTTCGGATTCCGGTAACGAACATAAGATCATTGTAATTGTTGAGCACACAGGAATCTACTAGCGAGTCTCAATTTGTTCGATTTTGGCAAAAAAATGGAATGGATAGGACACATCCCCCTGTCCTCTCATACTGCAGTTAGACTCTGGAAACCATTAGTTGTGGGAGTTGGACATATCCCAAGGACCTTACCTTGTAGCTAGACTTGGTTCGCTCCAACTTTAATTAGGCTCTCGTTGGATAACGGTGAAATTAGTCTTCCAAGAATTAGGTAAGATGAGCACCCGATCAAACGCCCTGAGTTGCAGTAGAATAAAAAACTGCCTTACCCTTTTCATCTTGCTAAGCAAAGGTACCTAACCACATACCAACAGGCTGCAAGAAATATCTCCTCTTTGAACGCCAGGAAATCTTTGAGGAATAGTTAATATATGATTCGTCTTCCGCGAGAGTAGATTGGCCATGTAACTATAACAAAATTGGACTCCAGCCAGTACGATTATCAGATAGCATTCTAACGCTCGCGTTCTTCCGCTGATCTATCTCCTCCTCCAATTAACCCGGACCTTGGATTTTTAAAAGCACGACCATCGCTCAAGATTTACCCCTCTGCGCATGAATGGAAAAAGGTTTCTATATGTCATATGGAAAATAATTTGGACACACGTTCGGAGACGTACAAGTCCGGTTATAGATGTGTCTGGAACTATCCAATGCTTCGGTAATGCCAGCTGTGTGAGGGACTCATCCGAAATAAACAACATCTTGGAAAACAGAATACCTCAGTCAGCAGCCATTGCCATGTCCTTGGACTTGGTTTATCATACTATCGAAAAACACATCCAAAGATGTTTAGGGCCTTTTAGGCTCCTTGTTTATCTCCCATACATAAATGTAAGTGATGTGGTGTTGTATACGAACAAACTAGGTAAATAAAAAAAACTCAAGAGATGTGTTTATGGAAATGCATGCATTAATTTTGAGCGTGGTTGTAACATTGTTGTCATTAAATCTCTTTGCATCTCATGTCTATCTGTCACTATAGGTGAAAAGCTGTCACTATAAATTTTTAGCAACACATTTTTAGTGGCAACTTAGTGACAACTATTTTGTCACTATCGCTGTCTTTTTTTTGTAATGCGTGGCTTTTTTTTAAGGTCAAATCTACAATACTTTCATCCGACTTGGTTGCGTTCCACTAACTAATGAGTACTTATTTTTTGAATTAAAGGTGATGTATTATGAGAGAATGATCTGTTTCGTAAAGCAAAAAATAAGTACTTGTGTTTTCGACAGTGAAAAATTTGTAGATTTTGTTTTGTGGTTGAGAAGTTGTTAGGTGTTTCCGGTAGTGAATAAATTGTTGAGAAATGTCAAGTGTTTCCGGTAATGAATAAGTTGTTGATGAGTTTGTGAGTAGAGTTACACAAAAAAAAAGGTTTTCGTTGATAAATTTTTCATCAGTAGAAACGAAATGGTAAAATACTAAAATTTTTTTAATAATGAAATGCAAACGAAATGATAAAATAAGTTAAATTTTTTAATGTTTCTTGTTAGTGAAAACTGACCTTAAAAAATAAAAATCTTAGCAAAACTGGCTAAATTCATTCACATATGATATGATGTTTGTTCTTCTTCGTTCACTCTTGACTCTACTTTCTATATTTTATCTTGTACATTGATTCTCTCTCATCAAACGGAATATATGCATTCTTCTTTTTCTTAACATAATTTATTTTTCTAGTTGCTAATGCGAAAAAAATTTAACGTTAAAATTGCAAAAAAAATCTTGTACCCTACGTATGATACATGTCTTTTGCGCACTAAAAAATTTCAATCGTAACAAAAACCATTTCGATATTACTTAATTTTCCATATCAAAATGGATGTCTTTCCAAATTTTCTTACATTCATCTGATTTAAGTTCATACATTTGTTCTTGTTTTATCTCAACTTTCTAGTACTAGTAATATCTTCACAATTTATCTTTGTTTGTTTTTTTTTTTGTTTTTCCTTCTCTCTAATCAAGCAGAATTAAGAAACAAAACACCTTCGTTCTCATTCTCTGATTTCTTCCCACCTCTCTCTCTCTCTCTCTCTCTGGGGCGATCCGATCAGTTACTGCCCTAATCCATCAACCCATACTCTCTTCAATTCGTGGCCATCGGACCACAGAATCCGAGCTTGTGGGAGCCAAATCCTAGGGTTTGGCCTCTAGGATTGTTGTTTTTGTGTGTGTGTGTGTGTGTATATTTGTATATTTATAGCCATGGATTCAGAAGACGATATGCACGACGCAAACTCCGTCGACGACGATTACTACAGCGGGGACACGGCCGCGGACTACTGCAGCGACGACGATTGCGGCGACTACGAGTTCATGAACCACGACTTCGAGGACCCGCATGACATTGTTGCTAAACACCAGCAGGTGAAAATTTTTACTGGAGGGGGGAAAAAGGGGTTAAAATTCGCCTTTTAGGCCTTTTTTGAGGTGTTAGCCTGCCGCTATTATAGACGTTCGTGGACGAATGATTTGGGTCTAGTAGAGGTCCGAACCACTTGTATCTCTATATTGATTAAAGTTGCCCATTTCATAAGTATATAATGCTACTTGCAATGTTCTAAAGTCGCTAGGAGCTAATTGGGCAAAACAGGCGCCTAGCGCCTAGGCACTGACTAGTCAGCTGCCTAGTATAGACGGTGGACCACCTCCTATGCCTAGTTGGGGATAGTTGTCCTAGCGACCGACTTTTTAGAATGCTGGCTACTTGCAAGGTCTGAGGAAGAGACGAGATTGTGTGTATGTGCGCAACCGCCATTTAATTATATAAACGATACGATAAAGTGATTGATAACTAGGGATATTTGCCACTCACATAGGAAATTTAAGAAATTTGTTTCACTCAAGCGGCTTGCAGGGCCAATCCTGTAAATTAACCTGAAAAACTAGTCTCATATGTGAGGATATTTAGACATTGGGGAGGGGCTCGGGCACCTGCCGGCACCCCCTTGTGTCCACCGCTGATTATAGATTGTTTTGAAGTGTTATTTTGCTACTATTTAGGGATTGGTGGATGCAGGATTTGTGCCTAGTAGGGGTTTGAGCCACATGTATTTCTACACCGATAAAGAAGTAATGCATTTCGTAAGTATACAATGCTACTTGCTGGGCTTGAGGAAGGGACGGGATTGTGTGAATGTGCGCAGCCACCATTTAATTATATACACGCGAACATAAAATGATTGATAACTAGGGATTTTTGCTGTGCACGTAGGGTTCTTAAGAAATTTGTTTCTCTCAAGCGACTTGCAAGGCCAATTCCATAAAATTATTTCTACATTAACCTGGAAAACTAGTATAGTATGTGAGAATATTTAGACATTGGGGAAGGGCCCAGGCACCCCCTTGTGTCCGCAGCTGATTATAGATTGTTTTAAAGTGTATTTATTTGTAATTCTGCTCTGTTTGATTATCTAAAAAATAAAAAACTGTGATTGTGTTCTGCGAGTTTTTATTCTATTTGTATCACTGTTTTTGACGCAATTACGGGACTGCCAATGATTTAGGGCTTCAGAAAAGAATTATCATATGTTTGAAACAAATTTGTTTGAATATTATGATTTTTGGCATCTATCGAAAAATACATGCAGTCACGCACTTTTGGTATTCAGCTCAATCGTTTTGGTAAAAGATTGGGCTGATTTGAATTGCAATTTAGTTAAGAGAGGAAACAGCAATTGCTGAATTTCTGAGTATCCACTGCCGGGGATTGCAATTTGAGTATCCTTGCATACGTGACAAGCAGCAGCTAGTCAAGGACTCCATTTGCTAAAGATAGCCTCAAGAATAATTTCATTACGCTAATGAGCAAGGTCACATCTCATTAGGAGGTTGTACTCCTGCCTAGAGCTACTCAAAGCTAAGTCACCTGGTGTGCAATTAGGGCAAGGTTGATTTTGATCATTGCGTTATCGTTTTGCTGGTCGGTAAGGGTTTGCTTGACTATCGAGTGTTTGCATTGTGCTTGAAAATACGAGTTTGCTGTTTTCTATTAGATAGCAGCTCTCTATGTATGTAAACTATTTTTTCGAAACATGAGACTGTTCCCTCTGCAATGAAGACATTGTAAATTTTTGTCGTTCTTCTTGAGGGCTTTGTAGCTTGGTTTAGAATTTCCTTTTTGGCAGAGTTCGTTGACAGTTTTTTGTTTTAAATTTGCGCGTCCTTGCGTGTTCTAGTGTAGAAGTTATATACGGTTCATGTACTTATGAAAAAAACAGAGTGTTTATCCAGTTCATGATTGATGTTTATAATATATTACACTTGTCTTCACACACACACACACAAAAAACCCTTTACTGATAAGGTTGAACTTGTTTGCAAGTAACTTTCAGTGTTGTGGTATGAAGTTTTTATCTTGTATCTGTTATATATGGGACTGTAGAGTGTGGACTTCTTTTATCATGCACAGTTTAATCTTTGATAACGTGTTGTGAAAATCCAACCTTACTTGGAGTGTAAAGCCTTGTATTGAAACTTCAATTTATTTTCATGTCGAGGTTGATTTTGGGTAATGGCTCTCTGTAATCAGCAATACTGCCATGAAACTCGTTTGTCTACTTTCTCAATTGAGTGTATAGTTGAAGCAAGTTAAAGGTTTCGGGCATTCCTTTTTTTGTTCTTGAACTTTCCACATCTTGTTTATGTTTCAGAACAATTATGTGGTCCTGAACGAAGCAGATATACGCCAGCGTCAAGAGGATGATATCACAATAGTATCCACTGTCCTCTCCATACCAAGAGTAGCTGCAAGCATCCTACTCTGTCACTACCATTGGTAAATTGTTTCACTTTATGAATCTTTCTGTCTAAGATGAGCACTGAGGTTTATATAGTTTTTTGTTGGATTACATGTATTTTGGTGGGGGTGATCTTTTAGAGTCAACGGATGGTTCCATCGATCTCCAATCTGTTATGGCATGAATCATCGTTAATCTAGATGCGATATTTCATCATTCCATGGCCCTTTATGTTGTTTGCTGAAAAATTGAATTGAGCAGGAGTGTGAGTAATGTGCACGAAGCCTGGTTTGCTGATGAAGACAGAGTACGCAAGACTGTGGGCTTGCTGGAACAGCCAGTTCAATTTTCGAATGCTAAATTAGTAAGTTACTGAGATTCAATGTTTGAAAACTTTGCATTCGTGTGTTGCACTAGATGCTGTAGACCACATGGGTAGGATGTTTTTCTTCTCCCTTGTTTTGATTTACTTGTCTAATGCTTTCTTTTTTTTTTTCCTGTGCAGTTGACTTGTGGGATTTGTTTTGAAAGCTATCCACTTGACAGGATTAGCACTGCTGCTTGTGGACATCCTTTCTGCAGTACATGCTGGAAATGTTGGCTTCATTTTACCTTACTTCTTTGAATATCTACAAATTTCTGACTTAATGCTCATAGTAATACCATTGAGTAGCATGTTAATAAACAATAAACGTGTAGATCGTTTGGATTCAGAGGGGATACGATTTCATGCATTCTAGGTCCAGCAAATTTTTGCTGTCATTCTCTAGTGATCTTCTTGTTATTCATTTACTGCTCACTTTTTCGCTTCAATAAACCTCTAAGAAAACAATTCTATAAAGATCCGCGAGATAATTGTTGAATTAACACCACATCCATGACCCCTGCCCATCCTTACCTGACACAGCTCCCTCCTCTCTATGCTTGACCTGTCACTCACAGCCCACCCCCATTGATAGCCCATACCCCACCCCTACCTCCCTTTTATAACTGCTTCACCCTACTTTCACAGCCCACCACCATCCACCCCTCTGTCTTCACTTTGACCGACTTTCACAGCCCACCACCATCCCACAACAGCCCCCATTCACCCCTTCTATCTACTGCACAAAGTGTCGTTACCCCGTTGGTCTATGCCCTTTGGGAGTGAAAGTACAGTTGTGGAGCGTGGATATCTGGTGTCAACGGGGTTTGATTGCATGGAATCTGGTAGAAGAGAGACAATATGGGGAAAAGGGGGTGAGATGAGCAATGGGCAATGTGAGAGAGTGGGGGTGGTGGTTCAGTGGAGGTTGTGGCGATAGTGGAAGGGCAGAAGGTGGTGATTGTTGTTCAATTGGCACATGACAGCTGGCTGAGAGTCAGTGCAGTGATAATGGCAGCTGTTGACTAGCTTGGCGGTGGTAAGGGTGTTGGGGTGGTGGAAAAGGGAGATGGAGTGTGTTTTGTTCCTGGGAAATCTTATTCAGAAGTAGGATGTTAGGTATATGTGGTGTGTGGGAACGGATATTATCAAGGGCAGTATAGACTATTTTCAATTGATATTCCTAACATATGAGTAATACCTTGGGTTTAAATGCTATTAAATCTTAAGGGACGTTGATTTGATTATGTAAGGCCAACTGTATTTATCTCAAAGTGCAGGTAATCTCAGTGTAATCTACCCTATAAACATGAATACTTAGCTTACTATAGATGAGAAGTTCTATTATCCTTTTTTCAGAGTTTTTCATGAACAAATTGGAAGGTTGTATTTAAGTCTTTTATGGGGACAAATATAAAGGAGAAGCGGTTAATAAGAGTAGATCCATCTCTTTGTTTTATCTTGGATTTCTAGTTATGTTCTCCCACTTTGTGATGTGTTTCTTGTGTGTCTATGCAGTGGCGTAACCAGGAATCTGTATGAGTGGGCCACCTTTTATACACATTTCAACCAAAAACTTTTGTACCAAGGAACATTAGAATAGTAAAAACCATTCGTGCTAGGAATAAAAACCCAACATAGCTATTAAGAAAGTACCTTGTAGAGAATAGAAAAACAAAGTAACAAACGAATTGCTTGAATTGTCTCAGCGGATCAAGTCTAAGAGCAATTCACTACACAATTTTTAGCAATCTTGCTCCCATTGTTAATAATTGCTAAAGTATAAAACGTATAGCCCATGATTTAGGCAATTTTGAATTTTGGACATTATGCATTAGAGAGTTCCAAATAGTAAGTGGTGGCTATTTTTGCATTAGACATCTCATTTTGCCAATGACATTGTTTTAATACATGAAATAAAAAGTTGAGAATGAAATGATATTCAAAATGTCTTAGAGTGATTAAAAATAAATTTATGAAATACAATTAATAGGACAAAATGCAAAATATACATATTTAAATTTAAATTAAAAAAGATTTTAGTGGCTGCCTGCGCCGCCACTCGTCCTACACTCCCTCTGCCACTGAGTCTATGTGATGGATGTGTGGTGCTGAAATGTTTGAAGCATGTCCAACCTTCAAAAACATGACAATAGTGTGAGAAATGATTTAACAAGCGTCTGACATGTGTTTTGTGTGTGTGTGTGTGTGTGTGTGGGGGGGGGGGGGGGGGGGGGGGGGGGGGGGTGGTTGTGGGAGAGATGTGGGCGGATGTGCGGATGATTTCTAGTTATGTACTAAGACTTTCGTTTTGATCCTTAGTTTGGGCCCGTCTTTGCAATGCTTATTATAAGTACTTCCAGAAGAGGCATTTGTCTTACATATAATTTGCTTGTGTTTCTTTGTAGAAGAAAAGTCTCAAGGGATTTAATGTTGGCACATGTGCCTCTATGTGCCACCAAGTTTTAATATATAATCCATTCCCTAAATCTTTTTTTCCAGTAGCCTTTTGGGTGATTTGTTACTTATCCATTGCATTTTTATGCAAAAATTCCATTGCTATTAAAGTGGGTTCCTTTTTTCTGGAAATATTATCGAAGCAATAGTGAGATATTTCTAGTGGAACATCTTTTGCAATTGCTTGACAGATGGTTTCTTTACAGACGTTCTGCAATCGTTTGAGAGATGGTTTCTTTACAGATGTTCCGCAATCTTTTGAGAGATGGTTTCTTTACAGATGAATGGTGTATTAAGTGACTCATCAGCTTTGATATCATGAATGTTAGCAATATGTATTGTGCAAGGAGACATTGTTTAGTAGCCAAATGAGATCTAATAAAAAATCGTTCCCTATTCTTTGTTTGTATTAGTCATTTCATCTGCTTTATTGCATGTTTAATTCTTGGTTTGTTGATATATGCCTAATGCCAATGCTTATCTTAGATTATCCAGATTTGTGCAATTACATATATATGGAATTGAGAAGTTATCTTGATGTTTATAGTTGCTATTTATTGTGGCAGCTTACATGAGGACATCCATCGATGGTGGTCCTGGATGTTTGATGCTGCGATGTCCTGATCCATCTTGTTCTGCCACTGTTGGTCAGGACATGATCAGTCGACTGGCTTCTGATGACGATAAGGGGAAGTATGCCCGTTACCTTCTTCGTTCTTATATAGAAGACAATAGAAAGGTACATTTTGGGTTATATGAGCCCTTGCTCTCTTTGTTTGGTTGACATCATCTATTCCAGAGATAAACCAAAAATTAGAAGAATAAAGTGAGGATAGCTTAACTTTGTCTTAAAAGATTATATTACATCTTCTAAAGTCCTACGTGCTTTGAATGCTCTCTCCCCAAACACTCAAAATAAGGTGAAGAGGATCTATGTTTCACGCTTCTTCACCCCCTTAAATGACACGGTGGTCCCCAACAATCCAAAAGCTGTAACACCGTTGCCACTTACATTAGATGCTAATGACTGTCTATAATTCCTAAATGTGGTTGCAGCAATTAGTAGACATGTCACTTTCTTATGGAAGTCCATACATTGACTGGTAATACTGTGATGCAACCTTCGTGGGGACTGTAAACGGATAGTACACCTATCTCATAATGTACTTCATATTTAAAAGATATGTTGCTTGGTCTGCTAGGATTTCTTTTTTCCCCTTGCCCTTGCAAGGAAAATTTTGAAATTGAGGTTTCAGGAATTCTATCTATTTGTTAGACGATTTACCCATGAAATAGTTGCTAAAGTTGCAGATATCAGCAGATAAAACTAATTGCAAGTGAATAGTGAGTTGTACTCCCTATGTCCCATTTTTTTGGCCCATCATTCCATTTTGGGATGTCCCAATATATTTTTCCACTTTAAAAAGTCAAAGCCAAAATCTAAGTAGTTTTTCAAAAAAAAAATCCTTCACAAAGGGGTATGAACACTTTGAAAAGTTTCGATAAAAGGGACAATTTTGGTAATAAACACCTTTTGATATGACTTAAAAAGGTTGGAACTCCCAAAAGGCACTAAAATTATGGGCAGAAGCAGTAAGTAACTCACTAGATGTTAGGCTCTCCAAAACAATTCATGTTTCTTTTCTTGGTTTTTATGCCATCAGTGGTTCTTAACTATTTTTTGCATCCTACTGGCTGATTTTTTCCCTTTCTAACTGTTGTTTGGTAGACCAAGTGGTGTCCTGCCCCAGGCTGTGAGTATGCTGTTGAATTTGTTGTTGGCAGTGGAGGTTATGATGTTGCCTGCTCATGTTCATATGGCTTTTGTTGGAATGTAAGTTCCTTTTGGATTACATGGAAATTTAAGGTTGTAGACTTGTAGTTCCATGACTTTGCTTTATATGAGATTAAAGCTTATTATTTTGAGCTGAAATTGCAGTGTACGGAAGAAGCTCATCGTCCTGTGGATTGTAGCACTGTGGCAAAGTGGATTATGAAAAACAGTGCAGAGTCTGAAAACATGAATTGGTAGAACATCTGTTGTGGCACAGAAAGTTTTCATGTTTGATATTGTGCTTGACTGCTTGCTAAACTTTTTCAGGAAATGTGGTAGTTTTCATACTAAATAGTTTTTTGTTATTCATTTTGGGAAACAAATTTCTTAATAGGCCAAGATCATGTGTAACTTTTTCCATTTTAAGAGGATATGGGGTATTACAAATAGGTGCACATTGAAAAGTATGGTTTTGGCCAACAATATTTGCACTTTTTGTTTCAATTGTGAATTGACCAATTCTTGTGGATAATTATAATTACACCGTGGAAGTGCTCATCTCTGTGTCATAAGGTTTATTGAGTATTTCAATTGTATGTCTTTCTATGGACACAGAAGCCATGTGTGCGAGTTCTGCAACAATGATTTGGCTGGTCAATGGAAGTATATTGATTGAAGTTATCTTTTGGGTATTAAGTTTCAACGGTGTGCTTTTACTTGGTCCTGTCTATGACAATATTATTTGACAAACTACTTTCACATAAGTTGTGACCGGAAAGAAATGAATTGTCTGTTGACTCTGTTCAATCTACACATGTTGAAGTGGTGACCGGAACAAGGTAATGTATGAGGAACTATGAATTACAAACATTAAAATTGGAAAAGGCATAGTTGGTATAGTGGGTTGGCTCATTGTGTTTCTTGTTTTTTTATCGGTAGTAGGCATTGACTCATATCTACTATCATTTTTATTAGTAGTGCAATTCATGAGGCGAAAGTCTTCTGCTAGAACTTTGTTGGTCTGGTTTGTGATGCCCAATACATGGCAACATTCCCAGTTTGCCAATGCCAAATTTTGCACGCACACCTGGGTCATTAAAATTTAAACATGCGATCACATGTTGGTTTTGCCGTGTTTGTAATTACATATATATAGTAGAATAAAGCAGCACTATTGTTATGTGGTACTAAATACTTGATGTTATGGCTGCCAGGATACTAGCTAATTCCAAGCCTTGTCCGAAGTGCAAGCGACCGATTGAGAAAAACCAAGGTTGTATGCACATGACATGCACGCCACCTTGCAAATTTGAATTCTGCTGGTAAGCATTTATACCACTTTTGTAAATAAAAGTACCTGAACTAATTGTTCATACTGTTTTCCACTTCAAATTAAGCAATTATTGGGTTTTCTATTGTAACATTTTCTATTATGCTTTGCACGATATGTGAATAAGGTGTGTTGCCAGTTCATTGAGATAGAGGGCTGCATTGTATTTTTTATGACAAATGTATATCTACATGTTTATGTTGTAAAGTCACCTATTTATTTGATCATCGTACTTGCAGGCTGTGTCTTGGTGCATGGACTGATCATGGTGAGAGAACAGGCGGTTTCTATGCATGTAATCGTTATGAGGCAGCTAAGCAAGAGGGGGCTGTAATGAAATTTTCATGTTTGCTTTGTCTTTCAGATGAACTTTAATTTTTATAGTTTAAAGACTTGTTCGTGTCACATTTTTGTTCTAATCTTTTGACATTTTTTTTTTTTTGATAGGCAAATCTTTTGAACATTTAGTGCTTATCTCTGTAGTTTCGAAATAAAAGATCGATTGTGACTGAATCTATTTTATTGGTGTAGTATGATGAAACTGAAAGGAGGAGAGAGATGGCTAAGAACTCCTTAGAGAGATACACTCATTACTATGAACGTTGGGCAACCAATCAATCGGTATATTTTATTTGTTAGATGTCTTCGTTGTTGCGCTACATATGCCTTGAGATTATTGTAGTCCATTCTTTTAGATTGAGGACTGAAATTTTGGTTCAATTTGTTTCTTAAACTTATTGTATTCTTTTGGGTTTATATTTAAGGATTTATGCTTCCGAAGTTAGGAAATTTACATTCATTATGTTGTAGGAATTAGGATACTGTTTATGTTATGATACAGTGGAGAACTAATTTCTGTCTACTGAATTAGACATTGATGAGGTCACGCTTCGTGCTGTGAAGCATTTTGACAATAGTTTGAGCAAAAGGAAATCCATGGACTTGCTTGGATTAGATAACTCTCTCTAGGAACACAAACAAAGTATAAGACTAATTCTTTCTAAGCAGAAGAATTCCTAAACTACTACAAAACAACTTACTAAGGGCTATTGCATGCCCGTCACGCCTAGGATTAGGAAAATTCGAGAAACCTAGATCAACATGAAATTGTATTGTCTATTGAAATAACAAATCAAATCTTCCTATACTTTCTTTGACTCAGAGGCCTAGACAAGGGAAAAAACGGATTTTGGACGAAGCGAAGCTGTGCCTCTTGCTAGTTGGACCGCTTTTTTGTTTTCTTTTTTTTATAATATTTATCAACCATGGGCTGGTCACTGTAATCTTCCAACTTCAGACTACTTTTTACCGGGACTTTAGGGTTTGCTAATAGATGCATCAAAGTAACTATGTGCAATAAGGAAAACTAGAGCATGATGTGCCATTAGGTCATGGCTTGAAATCAAGATACTGGGATTGGGCTTATCAATTAATTTATAACTTTTGAGCACAACCATTATCTATCTTAACTCCCTTTACTTGTTGGAGTAAATCTCCAATCTGTCGCTTTGTTATTGCTGAGCCCTACTTACTGCAAGTCAATTTAGTTGAGAACCCTGTATTCAATCAACTTATGATCCTTTCATATTGCCGGGGTACTGCAGAACATGTATGGGCACTTTCTAATGCTGTTGTCTGTTTTTTGTGGCCTTTTCCCCCTCTTGTTTGAGCAATAGGTCTTTTTGATGGGTGTCTCGCTCTATTTATGAGGTCATAGATTTGTTGATCATTCTTAGCCTTTTTTAGATGCTTATTTTTTGTTTGATATCTTTTTTCTCCCCTTTCCATTTACGTGTTGGTTGATTTTAATGATTTCCTTTGTTTCTTCTTGGTGCATTTTCCGACAGTCAAGGCAAAAAGCTCTTGCAGATTTACATCAAATGCAAAATGTGCATGTAAGGAAACTTACTATGTTTAGATATTTCCAAAATGCTGAGGTTGTAGATATTTTATTGTTGATTTTTTTCAATGTTCATAAGTTCTTATCTACCATCCCGTTTCACCCTGGCCAATATAATAAGCATGTTTAAATGGCAAAAGGCAAATTTATTCAACTTATGTTGCTAATCCTGGAATCTCAAGCGTATAGAGAGATACAGATGGAAGAAAACACTGTTTGAGGATGATTTTTTTTTGGAAATGCTGCTTTTTAGGATTTTAGCAGTGTGGAATGGTTTCCTTACCTCCCATTTCGACTTTCTTATCCTTCAACCACCTGTTTCTTTCCTACGTTTTGCAGTTGTGTAATAGTCTCTCTCTCTCTCTCTCTCTCTCTCTCTCTCTCTCTCTCTCTCTCTCTCTCTCTCCACAGCTCGAGAAGCTTAGTGATAGACAATCTCAACCTGAGTCACAGCTTAAGTTCATTATAGAGGCCTGGCTACAGGTAATTCTGAAGCTCGTTGATTTACATTGGGAATTTTTATATTTATTATAGATTTGGGGCAATGATAATGGTAAATTTGAGGAATTCTGATTTCAATCTCAAAAGATAAGGATAGTTCATACTCATGTGTGTGTATTGCTAATATAAGAATTGTACACAATTTCATAATGTAGTTTCGATCATATACCGAAGTTTTCTACTTTCTTGGGATTTTTCGAGGATCTAGGGGATTTACAGAGTTTGTGTATTTTTATTTACCTGTATATAAACTGCAAGATCAAGTGATTAACTATTAGGAAAGATGTTCAAGGGGTGTTAAATTTAACCCCTTTACTTTTTATTTTGGCTATGGATTTTATAGGTTAATAGGCAATTAAATGACTATTAGAAGTGTGGTAGACTTACTTGAAATGCCTATCTGATTTCTCCTCTGTAGACAATGCTTCAAGTGAATATATAGTCTCTCATTTGGTAGAAAATGGTTGCACAATGGATTGTATAGACTGCAGCTATAGAAGAGGCTGCAGAGGCTGTCCAATTGCAGTTTCAAATCTTCGTTCTGCTGCTAAATATCATTTTGTGCCCCTCAAAGCTCTCACTATTTGTAGTGGTTTACAATTCTTCTTTTTGGAATGTGGTGGTCGTACAATTATAACCAATATACACAATACATTTTGTACTTAGCGGTATGGGGTAACTGTACTATTGGACCTTAAAATTGTATATCTATATAATTGTTATTAGAAGGTCGAACATGGCCTTTATAAGTGAGAACGGTTTCATGATTATGTTTAATTTACGGGTTGTTATAATTTTTCTTAAAAGCATCACTAAGCTGTCTGATGTTATTGCATGTCACAGATAGTTGAATGTCGGCGAGTCTTAAAATGGACCTATGCGTACGGGTACTACCTTTCTGAGGATGAACAAGCTAAGAGGCAATTTTTTGAATATCTCCAAGGTCTGTGGTTTCTTCAGAACGTCTATCAGATGCAACTTTGGGAATTATTTCTGAGTACCGTTTGCAGGTGAGGCAGAGGCTGGGTTAGAAAGGCTCCATCAATGTGCTGAGAAGGATCTACAGAATTACCTCATTGCTGAACCCCCTCCTAATGATTTTAATGATTTCCGCACAAAGTTGGCTGGACTGACGAGGTAATTTGTCTAGGATTTGTTGTTCTAGTGATTGAACTTTTTCATTATGCATACTGTACTTGCAGAGTTGTGCTTCTTCTGAAAAGATTGTTCAGCCAAGAGAATAGTATCGTCTGCTATTCTCTCATGATCACACCTGTCGCTGACTTATTTATCTTGCTACTAAATGTTGCCTATCTTAGTCATAGTTATCGTATATTAAAGGGTTGGGGGCCTTGGGGCCTTCCATTTACTCTCCTTTTTGTTGTATTGGACTGTTCTACTAATTGCGGCATTGCCTCTTTGATTGTCCAGTGAAGGCAGTAACCTGGAATATACTCCATATGTGTCTAAGTGAGTATGCTTGAGTTTGAAGCTCATCCAAGTTAAAAGAATTTTGTACGATAATCGGTGTGCACAGTTCACAATGTTGGGGTGGTGTCAGCGTTGTTTTCAAACATGTGAACATGTGTCAGACAGAGACATGCACCTTTTTATAAGTGTTTTGCTTCTTAGCACGCTATTCACATGCACCTTTTAGAAATGTTGTTGCTTCTTGCCTCACTATACTGGAATTTTAGCAGTGTTATAAATTATTGACCAAAAACATTATATCAGCCTTTACGTAATGGGATTGCTGACCTCCAATACCGATGTTAGAAATGTGTCGGTCGATGTTGTCTGTTATAGTGCGATATATGGCTGTGTCACAGAACTGCATTTCTTAATTCCTTGATTTAGATCCTTGATTTAGAACCCTGATTTGTAGCTCATGAAAGTATTGCTAAAGTAATAATGTGTTCCTTTGGCAAAGTGCATCTCCCTTGGACTTGCTTTTGTCATTGTTATACATATAGCGTTCTTCTTGTATTTTACCCCTGGATAGAGTTGGGATGCTAGCTTTGTGTAACATATTTTGCCTAGTTAGTTGATTTCATGGCTAGATGTGTCTGGTTCAATCACCGTTCTTAGTAAGTTGATGACAATTAGGGAAGGGTATGGCATGTGTCTGTCTAGCTAACATTCATTCAACAAATAATCAAGACTGTTTACCAAAAGGGGGAAAAAAGAATCAAGAATGACGGTCTCCGCTATGGTAAAATGTATCTGTTTGCTATGGTAAAACTCAACTTGGACACATTGGTGTACCTGACCTACTTTTTTTTTTGTTCCTGCTGAAATTTCATGGCATGACTAGTCCTTTTGAATGTTTACATTTTCTTGGTTTTAACTACATTCCCTGTCATTGCTCCAGTGTAACTAGAAATTACTTTGAGAACTTGGTTAGAGCATTAGAGAATGGTCTATCGGATGTCAATACTCAAGGGGGTTGCAGCAAGCCAGCAGCAAGCTCAAAAGGTGGAGCGGGTGGAAAGGGGAAAAGTGGAAGAGGAAAGGCAGCTTCCAAGACCGGTGGGCCCAGTAGGAATTCAGATGATTTGGGCAGTTGGTATTGCGATCAATGCACTTGTTTCAATTCCAGAACTTCAACATCATGCGAGATGTGCCACCATGGCCGGTGAAATCCACACATTGCCTTGCGCTCGGTGGTTCCCACTCGATAGAAACCCTTTTGAAGCAAAAAGGAAGACGAAAAAGGCATGGAGGAAGAGCCGATCAAAACTGAAGCAACGATGCCTTGTATTCAATACAGCTTTTGGGTGAATTCTTATCGTGCGTGGGAGAATTAAGATATGATTCTCAGTGTACATAGCGTCTACTTTTTGGCCATAGTCAAATAATCAATTTACTGGTGGACGTCCGTGAACTTCCTCTTGTTGTGACTGATTCTGTATATGTTATTTGCAGATGATGAATAGCCAGAGGTAAATTGCAAATCTCTTCTCGTTTGTCTTGCCTCTTGGTTGGTTACTGCTTCAAAAGCTTTGAAATTTAGCTTCTTTGATTGTGCAATGGAAAATGATATTTATCTGTGATAATACATAAAGAAAATGGGAAATGATTGTCACTCTTTTTTTTTAACGTTACTCCTCTGCAAGTGTATTTTTGGTGCTACAAGTGTATTTTTGCACCAAAAATACACTTGCAAGGGAGTGGCGATAACAAACAAGGAAGTGGCAAAATCAGTAGCCCTTTGGTTTTCTCTGTTCCTTTTGCTGGTTGGTAATTTCAGATTCCTGCATGGGGTTAGTGCCCCCTTGCAGAAATTGATATATCAAGAGATTGCTGTCCTGTGCATCTTTTGGGTTCTTAAAAGGTTTGAGGTTTTTTTTTTCCCTTTTTTTAGAAAAAGTGGGCTAAAAATTGGAAAAGAATGGGGGTATTTTGTTTTTAGAATAAATTCATACTACCTGTGCCTGGGAATGGTAACAGGGCAGGGTGGGGTGGGGTGTATACAACTATCCCCATCCCTGATCCACTCACCCCTATCCAATTCCCATCCCAGCCCCGATCTCCACCGGGGAATTTTTTTTAACCTCCATCCCCATCCCAAACAGAGAATGGGGATCTCCACAGAAACCCCGGCATCCTAACCATAGGGGAAAAAGTCCTCAAACTGATTAACACATTGATTTGACACAATACCGAGACAAATGGATGAATCCAGACTGTAAAACGAATCCAACTACTCAAGCTTGAATATGAGTTCTGCTTGTTTAGTAAACAAGCCAAAACTTGATCTATGTAGCTATATAATCTTGAACTGTACAACAAACGAACCTATACGGGCTCAGCTCCGCTGATACTCGTTCAAAATTAGGTCAAATGATAAACTTGAATATGAGTTTGTTTAAGTTTTGAGCCAAGACCAAGTTCGAACAATCTACCCCTGAGCTCAGCTCATCAACAATCTACCTGTTGACAAGCTCATCAACAAAGCTGATGGGTTTGCCGGAGTCTTCCTGGTAAGTTGGATTAAACCAAAGAGAATTTACACCAAAATAAAATCTGTGGTTGAAAAACTATGACAGTGCGTCAGAATTTACACAAACAAAAACCTGTGGCCGTGAACTTTCAACACCTGGCCACGAACTTTTAACTTATGGCCGCAAACTTTTAACTAGTGGTGGCCGCAAACTTTTAACCGTGGCCGTGAACTTTTAACATTTGGCCGCAAACTGTAAACCTATAGTCACAAACTGCACAAACTTTTAACCCCTGGCCACGAACTTTTAACTAATGGCTGCAAACTTTATCCCAGGGATGCAAACTTTAAACCTATAGGCGCAAACTTTTTACCCCTGGCTGCAAACTTTAAACTGTTAGCCGCAAGGTCTGTCCTGGCAGAAATTTGGCAAAACATGGGAAGTTTTCTTTGGCATGCCCTGGCGTGCCGTCGTCTCATCCAAACACAGTTCCAAACAAACATTCGAAATGAAATCAAAGAACCTGCATGCATGAATATATACAGAAACAAGTACTTCGTCCAAAGAACTACATGACCACTTCGATTTCAACAACACTGAAGAAATTCACCAAAAACTGCGGAAAAAAAACGGTTTCGTTTTCCAATTTAAAACATGGGAATCATGGAATCCTATAAATATAACTTCACCTGAATCACCTTATCCACCAAAAAACAAATGTTTCTGATCAACTTAAATTCATGAACATCCAACCTCTCTTTCTTTCTTTCTTTCTTTTGTTTTCCTTCTCCATTTTCAAAAATCAAAATACAAACACATTTTTTATGTTCTCGACAACAAAAAGGAGAGATCAAGCAATCTCAATCTGTGAGGAATCTCTTATTCTGCAACGTCGCATTCAATAACCTTGGTTTCATTTTTCACTCGAACGGATTTGTCTTTGAACAATCTCTGGCTAAGTTTATTGAGCATTGCTCTCGAGTATTGGCGGGAAGCCATCCTCCACTCCACACCCATTGTCATCATCGCCTCGAACTCCTGGTAACTGATTCGACCATCCTGTTAGTACACACGAAACAAGAGAAATTACTCAGTACCTGGACAAGTAGATGAACCCGGACTGTAGAACGAACCAAGCTCCTTAAGCTTGAATGTGAGTTCTGCTTGTTTAGTTAACAAGCCAAAGCTTGAATTCTTTTGGAAGCCATATGATTTTCACTGAACCAACGAACAAACCTAGTTGAGCTCAGCTCCACTGAAACTCGTTCAAAATCGGGTCAAATGATAAACTTGAATGCGTTTGAAGCCTATCAAGTTTTGAACCAAGTTCGAACAATCTACTCCGGGGGTCGGTTTAGTTGGTTCTATATGGGTAGTAAGACATTACCTTATCCAAGTCAACATCATATATAATGTCTTGGATCACTTGGTCATTGTTTGGACCAAGGTTTTCTTCTGACAAACCTTCTCTAAGCTCTTCATACTCAATGTACCCACTCTCATCCTTGTCAAAATGGCGAAAAGCTTGCCGGAGCAGCTCATCATCACTCCCGATTTTCTTCAGATGAACGGACATGGTCACAAACTCTTCGCAGTTGAGCATGCCATTCCCATCAAAATCAGCCTGTTGGAAACAACCAAACAAAGGTTTTGTTAGATGACACAGGGGAAAACCATTAGTGGTGGTGAATTTGCAAATGATAAATAAACTTATCATAAGCCACACATGTACAATTTGCGAATTGAGATAATAAATTTACTTTTAGCTTGATCCTCCTAGCTAGTTGACCTCATAGTTGTTAGGACATCTAGCGCACCGGGGTGCCAAAGGTCTCTAAAGGCCTACTAAGCATGAGGCACGGCCACGGGGGCCATGCATCTACGATTCCAGCAATCTTAAAAGAATCTATAAAATGTTAAATAGTATCTTTTCTTTAGACAGGTATGAATTTAACATCATTATGGAAATCTTCTTCATAATAAAAGTGTTTTGAAGCCACAAACAAGTTAGTTTTGGTTTCAGAACCTGTTTGCATAAAGTTCTGATGTATCCTGCAACAGTTGCTTTGAAATCAAGAAAACATGTGAAAAGGCTAAGAACAATCAAAAGGTGATTTGCAAGGCGCTAAAATGACACAAGGACAGTAAATTTGGTATCATTTGCCACTAAAACCATGTAGAAAGTAATTGAGGCCTGAATTCGACAGATGATGATAAACAGTAAACTCACAGCATCCATTAACATCTGCACTTCAGGATCGGCAACCGGCTGCCCAATCATATGTAGACCATCTTTGAGCTCTTCAAAGGTCAAGTTTCCATTCTTGTCAGTGTCCATCATATGGAACACCTGTTTGATTCCCGCTACTTCTTCTTGTGGCAAGTTATCAGCGACTACCTATATCAACAAATGTTCGGTTGACAACTTGTAACTTTTTGCTTGAACTATCAAATAAGAATGCTTCGAGAGAGATAGGATTGGTGTGATTGGTATTGGTGGACAATAAGCATTTTTGAACAACTTACTCTGAGGACTTTCTTCTTGAACTTGTTCATCAACGAAAATTGTTTGATTCTTGCTCTGACGTTTTCCCCCAAAGGAATGTTAGGGACCTGATCCGCGTTATATATCCAGCAATGTTCTGCAAGAGAGAATAAGCTCAAGTATATGTTCTATATTGACTGGTTATATTTTCCACTCATAGTAGCCTCAAATACAAAGTGCATAAAAGCGAGCATCCTAGTTGCTTACATAAGAGCCTTAGCAGACATTATTGTCTAGAACAACTTAGACTAGAGGAGTGTGAATGAGAAGCTTGAAAAATGTGACTACCAGCACCTGATATTTAGAGCCTTATCATTGCTCCCATATAATACCATGTTCTACGATAACAAAATCTTAATCCATTGATAGTAGAGATGAAATTTGGCAGTTTCACCAATCAATTGGTTTTCATTGGGAATCTATTGTTTAGTAACAATAAAATCATAGTAGTCTGGCATTAGAGCATAAAACGTGGAGTGTCTTATGGGCTAGGCCCACCCTTGGGGTTGCCCCAGCTGAAGGGGAAGGCAAGGCCTAGAATTGGGCAAGGTTTGACTCCTCTCCAGGGCGGTACCCTGATGTACCCGGCAGTCAGGGCTGTGGTTTGCTTCGGTCGCCCGGAGGTTATGCCCTATGGGTGGGTCCAATTAGTGGCCCAACTATAGGGTGGTTCCTTCGTCACCAAAAAAAAAAAAACATGTAGTATCTTTGACAAGCGACAAGATAGTTCAAAGAAGCATATCCATGGTAGGTTCACCGTTAATAGCATCCTAACTCATTGTGAATTTTCCTTGTTAGTTTTATGTATGTTATGGTGTCCGTGCATTTATATGAAAGACACACATACCCAGGACTTCTTCTACAGTCATCCGGCTGTAAGGGTTAGGGTCGAGCATGCCCTTCACGAGATCCTTAGCATCTTCCGAAACTCTTGTCCATGGATCCCTCTCAAAGTCTATTTCACCCCTCACTATTGCCTGTGCTATTCCTTCTTCACTCTCTGAATAGATTGAAACCGACGGTTGTTGAAAACAGATGTTGATGCATTGGCATATGGAATGATTTGCATTCAAATGGAAGTACGATTTCAATAACATCTTCCTTTTTGGTGAGAAAATTGCAAGAACATCTTACCAGAGAACTGAAGAAAACTTTCAAATACCTGCCCAAAAAGGAGGAACTCCACAAAGTAAGATGTAAAGAATGACACCAGCACTCCATACATCTATTTCCGGACCGTAATTGCGTCTAAGGACTTCAGGAGCCATGTAGTAGGGGCTTCCAACTATTTCCCCGAAATGCTGACCTAATATCACACCAACTTGCAAAGTTCAATCGCGTACAAAAGTGACATGATCAAGCAGATATCAGTAGCAATTATGATGAAATGAATTCGAAAAGCATGCATGTCATACCAGGCTCAAAGAATATGGAGAGGCCGAAATCAATTGCCTTCAATGGAGAATTCTCACTAGTATTGGCATACAAGAAGTTTTCGGGTTTTAGGTCTCTGTGTATTACTCCATGTTTATGGCATACCTGCAACGCAAATCTTTTCCTTAACTAAATTAAATTGCTACAGAAAGGTCATAATAAGAATCTGGGATGAGTAAAGAAGCAATAATAACCCATGAAATTACTGAATGCCTCTAAAACCACATAGGATACGTTAGTGTAGATTACTGAAAGATAATTCTTTTGAAGACTTGCTCAATAAGGAACATTTTAAGATCAACTAATCTTTAATCATATCGTTGGCATCAACTTCAGTACCACTATATGCCACACATGATACACACGAGGTGCGCGCAAGTTGGCCCGGACATCCGGTTATCAAAAATATATATGTGCCACACAACAAATACCAAGTTGCAGATTCTGTAGGCTAGGAGGATAAGAAGTGAATGCATTGGCAATCTTTTAAAACACCAAAAATCACACATCTTTGTACGTAATCCAATAGAATTTACATTTTCTGGCATTGCAGAATTTTTGTTGTGAATTTTACCCCATCTAGGTAGCACTTTTTGTTGCATATATACGATTTATGTGTTGATGCAGTTTTGTTGCTTTCTTTATAATTAGCCATTTTCTCCTGGATTTCGGAACCATGCTATGTCATCTAACAAATGTTGTTCCCAAAATCGATGGAAATAACGAAGCTAGAGGAATGAAATAACTATACCGAGAAAAGAAGGCTACCCAGTGCACAAGGCTCTCATTAATGTAGGGTCTGGAAAAAGGTTAGGTATGCAGCTTGCCTAAGCAAGCTCAGAGGCTGTTTCCAAATTTCTGAAGGGGAAAAGGTGAAGAAAGAAAGGAAAATTACCTGGACAACCTCAATAATGGTTTTGGTAATAGTAGCAGCCCCTCTCTCAGTATAATGCCCCCTTGCAACAATCCTATCAAAAAGCTCACCACCCTGACAAAGCTCCATAACAAGATAAACAGCCTCTTTATCCTCAAAAACATCCTTGTACCTAACAATGTTAGGATGCGCGGGCAGATGCCTCATGATCTCCACCTCCCTCCTCACGTCCTCCACATCAATCTCCGTCTTCAACTTCCCCTTTGATATTGTCTTGCACGCCAACATCTCTCCGGTGAGGTTATCACAACATTCGTAGGTGATGCCGAATTCTCCCCTCCCAAGTTCTTTCCCAAAGGCGTAGCGCTTGAAAATGTCATCCCCAGATGGATCTTTGAGAACGGTGATTAGGCGTGAGGATCGTGGGGTCCTCCTTCTCGATTTGCTTGTCTCGGAACGAGGTTTTGGCGGTGAGCTGCCGGGTGGATTATGGGTATGTTTTGCTTTCTTCAATAGAGATCCATGCACTGATATGCAGGCCCCCATGGGATTGAAAAAGGTGATTTTTTCCCCTAACTATACCATAGACATCCCTTGGGGAGACAGAGAGAGGACAATGGAAGCCCTAATGGGTAGGTTTCAGAAGAGAGAGAGGAAGAGGAGGAGGAGGAGGGATTCCTAATTTTAGGGAAGAGTATCTGGTAGCAAATGCTTTAGAAAAAAGTTTGAAAAGCAGTTAATATGGTTTTGTTTTACATGTCCTGCCTTTTTTCTAGGGAGGAGGCTTGGTTTTTTTTTTTTTTTTTTCCCCTTCTAAAACATCTCTTTGCTTTTTTTAGGGGCAGCCTGGGAATGACCCATGATGTGCCCCATAACATGTTTCTACTACACACGGTTAGCACTTTAAACTACAAATAAGATCCCCACAAGATACTTCAAAAACTAATACTCCGTCCCAAAATATTTGTCCGATCTGCAAAACGAGGATGTAAAAATAATAAAATTTTTACACGTAAAATTTAAAATTTTTTCAACAATTCACTAGATATTGATGAGTTCTTTTAATTTATGAAAAAAGTTTAAATTTTTTCTTGAAAAAAATGCATTATTTTTTAGTTCTCGTTTTGCAGACCGAACAAATATTTTGAGACGGAGATAATAGTGAATTGAATGACTAAGGTCCTAACCCAAGAACATGAGAATTATTTATGACGTATCAGCCACTGTCATACATGAAAATTACACTGACATCACTTAAGTTGAAAATTTAAAGTATGTGTATCTATATCAAAATAAAGAAGTTAATGAATGGCATAGCCCAAGTGATCGGTCTCATTAGAGAGGTCATGGGGTTGAATTGACGGATAATTTATATCCAATTAAACAAGTTTAAAAATGACGTAGCAATTTAAAAATAGCGTAGCTTACGTGATCGTGAAAGGGCAAATGACAACATATTATTGTAACTTTCCGACCACTCAAAAAAGCTCAAATTTTCCAAATCATTAACCTATGGGTTTGTTTGGAACATAGGAAAAAGAAATTAAAGGAGGGTTTTATATTATGCAGGGATTATGTATTTTGTCAGCCTTTTACGTCTCCCCAGTGGAACCTATCCTCCATTCAACCTCAAACAAATTTTTTTGGGCCAAAAAGGGCAACTAAAAAGATACAAAAGATTTTCTATTGCACCATTATGAAAGACAGTCTATGGTTCTTAAAAACCACACTTTTTATCTTTAACGACCAAATTTTAATTTACCCGAGATCAAATCTATATTGCTAAAAAGCTACACCCTATGTCTGTATGGACCACATGTTTATTGTATAAAGAGCACGTCATATATTTTTGGCAAGTGATAAGTGTGAAAAGTTAGGTGGTGGTTTTTGGAAGACCAAATCCATATTGCAAAAAGATTACACTCTATGTCTTTGTGGATCATATGTTTATTGTATAAAGAGCACGTCATATTTATTGGCAAGTGGTAAGCGTTGAAAGTTTGGTGGAGGTTGTTTCAAGACCAAGTCCATATTGCTAAAAAAACTACACCATATGTCTGTATGGACCACATGTTTATTATATAAAAAGCACGTCATATTTTTTGGCAAGTGATAAGTTAAGTGGTGGTTCTTTGAAGATCAAGGACCAAGTCCATATTCCAAAATGACTACACTCTATGTCTTTGTGAATCATATGTTTATTGTATAAAGAGCATGTCATATTTTTGACAAGCGATAAGCGTTAAAAGTTTGGCGGAGGTTGCTTCAAGGCCAAATCTAGGGTTTAAATAATCTTATTCCCCACCCCTTGTTTGGTTTGGAACAAAAAATGAGAGCATATGGCAAAACAGAATTCAAAACAAAATTTTTTTAAAAAAAATTCATTTTTCTCCCATTTTTTCTTCTTAATTTTTTTTCATTCATTTTTCATTTTAATTATTTTCCTTTTTTTTCTCTCTCCTACTTTTCACAAGTTCCAAAGGGCGCCTAAGCTATTACCAAGGGTAGTGATTTTTCACATTCTTTAATTTTTTATAAAAGCACTCTTTTTTCCTTTTTTTTTTTTTTTGCCTTCTTGCAATGTGAATTTACGGTGTTGTTCAAGTGCGAAAAAAATACAAATAAAAAACTAATTCGTAAATTCGCATCACACAAAGCCGAAAAAGAATATAATTATAAAAACAGAGAGGGTGAAAATCATTCTATTTCCAATTCCAACTATATATATGAATAGAAAACTTATTTTCACTTTTCAGTTGGACAAAACCCTCCCAAAGAATATCTTTACTTTGCCTTGGAAAGAAGCCAAACCCATCTCTCACAACTCACAAGGATCTGATCCCCTTTCTCTCTCTCTCTAGAAATGGAATCGGACGAAGAAGAAGAAGTCGAGAGAGTCCCACTGAGCCGTCGGCCGGAGTGGTCGGACGTGACTCCGGTCCAGCAAGACGACGGCCCGAACCCGGTCGTGCCGATCGCGTACAAGGATGAGTTTTCAGAGACGATGGACTACTTCAGAGCCGTGTACTTGGCCGACGAGCGGTCCCATCGATCTCTCCAACTCACTTCCGAAGCCATTTTCTTGAACCCTGGCAACTACACCGTAACTCTCTCTCTCTCTCTGTGTGTACGTATATGTTTATGTGTATGCATAGTAGACAGCCGGGCACACGCGATGGATTAATCTGTAATGAATTCTGGCGCTTCTTTTTCTTCTGGGCAGTTTCTTTGACAGTTGAAAGCATTTAGACATATGCTTGATCTTGTTCTTGTTTGCTAATCAAAACTTGAATGTGTATTACTACTAGAAAATATTAGTAATCGACCGTATTGTGCATAAAAAAACCCTCGATATTGATGAATTATGCGCAGAAGTTTGCTTATGTGTGTTCTTAATTGAAAACGTGTGTTAGAAAGAGATCAAATTGGTAGTTTTAATGGCACTGATTCGTACTTGTGGAGGTCAGTGGGGTCAAAATAACAAAATAATAAAATTTAACCGATTTAATGGGTAAATGTGGAGGTCAGTGGGGTCAAGTGATCCCACGTAACCCATGGTAGCTCTGCCCTTGATTAAAAGGGTAGTTTGGGAAACTAAAATGTGAGCAACCCTCAAAACTGACCTTCACACAGAACGGGTTTTCACTTTATGCTAGTAATAGAGATGGAATTTCTAGTGAACAACAAATGTGAGACTGGTTGTGAGAGCATCTGCCCTTGCCCTATTTTTCACTTAAAAGTTAAAAGTCCACTTCTTGGACTCAAAGTTACTACCAAATTGAGTTTCACTCATGTTTTACTCAACAACTCAAGGAGACTTGAACCCTCACTCAACTTTTGGAAGGCAATTTTGAATTTTGTGTCTTATCAAATTTGCAACTATGCAATTTGGATGGAAAATATAGTAAGAGCATCTCCAGCCCTTGACTCGGAACCAATACCAAAATCAATCTCCTAAACTCAATTGGGTCAGGGGTTATTCATGTTTTTACTTAGGCTCAAATTCTTTATTAAAAATTTTTTGAAGGTTATTTTCTCCTGTTCAGTTACTACTTTATTGAAGAATTTACTCAAATTTATGTGGGGAATCGAGTTTATCCATTGAATGCTTGATACCAAATGGAGTTCTTTTACTCCTATTTGAAGTAATTTGAGTGAGGACTGGAGATGCTCTATGGGGTGGAGTCTGAAACCTTCTTATGGCAAAGTCAAGAAGCAACTACTAAGGTAACATAAGAACACCAATGAATTACATCTGGAAAACTATATGTGGTTAAGCAATATTCCCTCCCGGGGAAAAAATTACAGCTTTTGGTTGTTGGGAGTTTTTGCCATTGAACTGTGATGGGTCCATGTTAAAAGCTCAATCTTTGTTGTTCATTTTTATTTTCGGTTTGCAGGTGTGGCAGTTTCGTCGTGTAATACTTGAGGCATTGAATGCTGACTTATATGATGAACTTGAATTTGTTGAAGTTGTTGCCACTGATAACTCGAAGAACTATCAAATATGGTGAGTTGTGGTGTTGCATATTCATCACTAATTTTCCCTTTACTGCTCATTATTTTTGCGGGGGTCATTGTTTCTATGTTTTTAATCAATGGTCGGGCCTTGTTTTCTATAGTTATACTGACGAGATAAAGAGTTGATGAAACCACCCAAACAATGTTGTGAGCATCCTATCGAGAGCTTATTAATATTCTAGTTTGGAATGAGTAGGAGATGTTAAAAGAAGCAACCAGAATATTTACCAAAGCCTTTTAGGCCAAGTGGTTTCTACTTGGCTTCTCAACATCGACACTGGGGGATCAAGTGCCTTTGTTATCTTTCCAGCCAATGCATAAATAACCAAACCTCTGGACGTTTTGTGCCATGACAGGCAATGTGACTGATTCCTTAGCGAAAGATCACCAGTTTGTTGGTTGTCTGGTAAACTCAAAAGTAAAAAAGAAAAGGGTGGAAAAACTGATAAGTTTTCCCCTATCCATTTGGCTTGATAGAGAGTTTTTACTTCAAAAACCTCAACTTTCCTGGGCCAAATAGTTTGTACCGTAATTGTACAATTTCAGAAGAAAAATTCCTGTGACAAAGTAGTAATGGACGTATTCCTTTTCGATCGCCAACAAACAAAACAGTGAGATGGAAACAATTTTGTTTCCTTTCCTTCATAATCAGACACACACCATGTTGTGCATGTTATGCAAGATTTCGTAGGGGTAAGCTGTTTGGGAGAACAAGTCAGCAGTTTGATAGCAAAATCGATGTTGGCTTCAGTTGCCATGCCTGTAGGATATTTTGATATTTTCATGCATTTGTAAGGATGTCCGTTGGTGACTAAGTCGCTAACTACTAAAACTTAGCGCTATATTGGTTACAGTTGCCTTGTCTGGAGGTTATTGTGATGTATTTGTTAGTATGTCCAATGGAGAGTAATTCGCTAACTACAAAATCTTAACTCTATATTGATTAACTGAGTAGAGGCTTTATAGTCAATGCATTTTTGTCGCCTTGCCATGCAGCTCATATGTTTAACATCATAACTAAACTGGCTGTGTATTGGTCCTGAGCAGCGATACATTTGCTAATGATCTTACTAAACTTAAAGTATATTTTAATGACTTGAGTCCGGGTGTTGGTGCAGGCATCATAGGAGGTGGCTTGCTGAGAAACTGGGACCCAATGCTCTTAAAAAGGAACTTGAGTTTACTAAGAAGATTTTCTGCATAGATGCTAAACATTATCATGCCTGGTCCCATAGGCAGGTAGGGCCTGTTATCCTGATACTACCCTTACGCGGGAATATTGTAAGTATGGTGTACAGATTGTATTATTGTAATACATAGTGGAGGGGGTATTTTTGTGCTTATTGTTGGCATAGGAAGTTCATGTTACCTATGAGCAACTGGAAATTTAAGAAGGTTTTTTTCCCCATGCAGTGGGTTCTTCAGGCACTTGGAGGTTGGGAAGATGAACTTGACTATTGTCAGCAGCTCCTTGAAGATGACATTTTCAATAATTCTGCTTGGAATCAGGTATTGCTGAATGGTAAAGTGGTAATATCCCAGAAGGACTTGGTGATTTTATCATTCATTTCTTATATTGCTTTTTTCAGGGCAAATACTAACTAGGGCTGTCAATGGATAGGATCTGGATCTGAAAAATCCTATCCGAATCCAGTAACGTTGAACCGATAATCCGAATCCGGGAATCCAAATACGGATCAGATCGAATTCGGATTGGATCGGATTAAATCTGTTTTCAATCCGATCTGAGCTTTCTTTGTTAATTTTTTTTTTTAAAAACTGTAAATTTTTTGTTTTGAAAAAAAAATGTTTAAGAAGTTGTATTTTTATTTTTTATTTTAAACTTGTATTTATATATATATATATATATTTTTTTTTTCTTTAATGAAATTTTTTTTTGTATTTTTTGCTAAAATTTTTGAAGTAAAAAAAGTTTTTGGATTGAGATCCGGATTTTTCGGATTCGGATTACCACTATTGGATTCAAGTCTTATCGGGTTCGGATCGGATTTGAGTCTTATCGGATTCCGATCTGCTGGATCCAGATCGGATCCAGCCCATTGACAGGCCTAATACTAACTGAGCGAGAATGGTCTATGTATCAAAAAGTTGAAAATGTTGGATCTTTTTGCTCGAGTTTCTTGGTGGAACCGATTGGTTTTATTTTGGTTCGGCATTCATGAAAGTGTTAAGGATACCTGCAGAGTTTACATTCTTCACACTTCGGTGTGTTTAGTTCATGCCATTGATTTCGTGAATATTACAAATAATTATGACCTCAAGTCCTAATATAATATTTCATCCCCAGAGATTTTTTGTTGTCACAAGATCACCCCTCCTGGGAGGCCTGGAGACCATGAGAGATTCGGAGGTACGTTACGCAGTGGATGCTATTATATCCAAACCCGAAAACGAAAGTCCATGGAGATACCTTCGAGGCCTATACAAAGACGATACACAATCTTGGGTCAACGACCCTCAAGTGTCTTCAGTTTGTTTGAAGGTCTTGAATTCCAAAAGCAACTTTTTGTTTGCTCTGAGCATGCTTTTGGATCTTGTCTGCCATGGTTTCCAACCCGGCAAAGAGTTCAAAGATGCTGTTGATGCTTTGGTATCAGAGTCGGATTCGTCAGATTCAGATTTGGCCCCAACAGTTTGTTCTCTCTTAGAACGTGTTGATCCAATGAGAGCAAACTATTGGAAGTGGCGGAAGAGAACACTCCCTCCCCTAACAGTTTAACGCCGAAGGGGATCAATATCCATTGGCTGGTTTAATCTGTTTCGTTGGTATGGCAGTTTTCTGTAATATTTATCCGCCAGCCTGATGTTGTAGTGTTAGTTTTCTCCTTCTTTCATTTCCATTGTTTTGTAGGTTGTATTGTTAAATAAAACTTGCAAAAACATTATTTAAAAAAAAAAAAAAAAAAAGACGGCAATTTGGTACTGAACACGGACTGTTTTCCTTTAGAAAGGCTTTTTATTATTCATGGGTAAAGCATCGTTTGAGTTGAATTACAGAGGAGAGAGGCAGCTGATTTCAGTTACTCCGTATTAGTCTTTTCACTTTTCTACTCTTTTTCCTCCTATTTTGAAATTATCCTTGAATTGCAGCAACACTCTGGAGGATGATTCAGATGGAATACATGTTGAGTGTTGTTAAAATTAATTGGCTTCAGATCTAGCTGTGCTGATGGAAAATTATTGGGAGTTCTTGTGGCGCACATTAAAGCTGACTAAGTGTGTAGGTCCCACATGATTGTGTGGTTGTAGAGGCCGTTTTTGCCCTAGTACCACTTATAATTAGTCCGTAGCAATTGTGCCAAGCTAGTGACTGCTATAATATTGTGCAGAAACCTTATTTCGCTGTGTTTTCTTGTACTAATCTGATCCATGTTTACGAATCAACCCAGAATCATTATTAGTTAGCTCTCCCAGAACTTGATGAACCCTTACTGTTCTGAAACTGGAATGTGCTTAATGATCGTTCAAATACTTGTGTATTGTCATTTTAGAGGATGCAAGTTTCCTCAATTTAACAGTATCGAGCTACGATAGGTTGGTTGTCCTGATTAGCCCCGAAGTATAGCGGAGAGGTTTATGGTTGTTATACCAGAACCAAGTTGCAAATTGACGTTTCCTACTTCCAACCCTTAAAATCCGGCTATGAGACTTGGGAGGGTGAAATGAAGAGCTAATTGCAAAATAACTAAAAGCTTTTGATACCAGACTTGGCGACCCGCTTGGCCAGCTATGGGCATTGGCAATTTGGCAGTTGTGCTCACCTGGGCTACCCCCAGGCCAGGCTATGGGTATTGACAGTCGCGTTCACCTGGGCTGCCACCAGTTCGGGTCCATAAGACAGCCCAAATGGCCGACCCACAACCCACCCCACTACAATGTTGTTAAGGCATCGGGGCACCGGTTAACAAACCAACAAATAGGTTAATGGTCTGTCTGAGATCAACATCGTTATGTTTGGCATGTCCTAAAATATCAAAGAGGGAAAAATGAACCATAGAACAATCAGAAACAATGGGCAGAAAGCGCAAATGCGATTAATTTGTCAAAAAGATGCTTCATTGCTCTTTGAATTTCACATTTTTTACACATTACACTGTTTAGTATCATACAATTAGAATCTTCCCAAAGTTTTTTTTATCCCACCTGATAACAAATCCGAAATGCTTCCAATGCCATCCAACAAAAAATATAGGAGGTTCAACCGTACAAGACATCCTTTGTCTTGAACGACAATTGACAAATAAAGATGGAAGACTGGGGGTGAAAAAAAAATGAGAGAGATTCATCACTTCAAAAGCAATCGCATCATCGCTTCCTGTTTTTCTCGTACTTCTTTCCCTTGGATGATGGACTTGACGTCTCTTAAAATGCAGACGAGCATAAATCTCTAATTCTGCAAATTCCACATCGCGGTCTAAGAGGAGTGCATACCGTCTGTCCAAATCCCACCTGTTTCAATCCAAAAGACACGACCAGAACGCAGTTTATCAAGCACATATCTTCCTATGCCATCGCAAAAGGATAAGATAGTGGTTTTTGTATCGAAATAGATGAACCAAGATAGTGGTTTTTGTATCGAAATAGATGAACCCTGGCCTATTTCAATGTAGAGAAACTTGCTTTCAATGACGTGTCATTGATTGTATCGAAAACATAACCCTGGCATGCCTTTATATAGGCTACAAGACTTGATGACTATAAGAAACCTAAACCAATCAAAAAACATGCATAACAAAGAAACCAACACTAACTAGGAAACATGAAAAATGGCCAAGACTAAATAGGAAGCATAATGGTAACATAATATTTCCTAATATTATACTAACACTTTCATGGCAAAAAGCCAATTCATTTTGTCTCTAATTTTGCCTTGGTACTTTAAAACCAACAGATTACATCCCCAGGTTGAAGATGAAGCTCAACAAAAGATATATAACAATCCACCTAAATGGTCAAGCTCTATAAGAATTGGTCGAGCATTGCTGCATTTGGCTTTACTTCCATGGTTATCTGCAACAGTACTTTTTCCCGTAAAAAATCCTTTGAGCGACCACCCTATGTTACCTGGAGCTCGGATCATACCTCTACAAGTAACAGGATGTGGTATTGTTTACACCCGTTTTTGGCACCCAGTCCTGGGCAAGCGTTGGAAGGCCATTTAATTATCTTTTAATTGAATTGGGCCAAAAAAATAGAGATGTATTGGATCAAAATTATTGGGCCAAACCCATGTTAACTGGGCCCAATTAATTTTAGTTGGATTCGGACTCAAGTTTGAGAAGTTTTGGGCCTATATGCAAAAGGTTTCAGTCGGCCCATGATTTGTTTGAACTCGGTAAGTGTTGCTATGGGTTAAAAATATTAAAGGGCCATTTAATTTAATTAGATGGCCCATTACCTAAGTGGCCCATGAAAAGTGGAAGAAAAGAAGGACATGGATGCCGGGCAAGGAGCCATTTGACCAAGTCAAATGGCTGGTGATTTTTTGCAAACCCACGGAAATAGGAGTGATGTGGCCAACTACCTATGGAAATAGGAAATGGAGAGAAATACATGGCCCATGATTCTCTCAACCACCCATGATCAAAACCAGCATGTGGGTAATTGTTTGTTCACCTTCAGTAAATTCCCCACGATTGGAAAAATCACATGGGCAATTCACGTCAACTGCCCATTATCCCATGTAACACACAAATGGAGGAGCTACATGGGACACGTGTCATCACGGGAAGGAGGACAACAAAGCCTTTGCATGCAAAGCCGTGGAAGTTTTTGGCCTATAAATAGAAGAACTCAAGAAGGAAAAAGGGTACACACACCAATCAAGCTCAACGCTTAAAAAATCAAAGCCTTCCCAGCGAAGCAACCAAAGTCTTCCCAGTGAAGCAATTATCTCATTTCTCACCTTTACTCAATTACTTCTTCAAGTAGTTCGAGTTTCTATCTCTCTTGTATCCCAATTTTATTATTACGACGTAATAAAATTATTCATATCTCTCTTATATCCCAACTTTGTTATTACGATATATCAAAGTTATTCTACGTTGCTACTTCTTTTCCTACACGGTTAGGAAATTATTAAGTCCTCGCTCGTAGAGGCAAAACCACGAACTAACACTGCAATCCAGCCCTTAGGTTTGCAGCACTATCGCCCTCACAGATTCGAAGTCAGAAAAGGGACGCCCAGCCCTTACGTTAGACGCGACAAGTCTTGGCACGCCCGCACGCTCAGTCCTTGAGCATTTTCGTAGCCGAACAGGTATACAATCTTCTATCGTTGCATGAAAGAGATAAGCTTTATATAGATAACAAAATTAGAATATCCTTTTTTCATCCAATAAACACCAATGAAACAAAACATCATATTTCAAATTCTTCATGCCAAACATATTTCTAGGAGCATAATGGCCAAATGTCTTAACATTTTCTCTTGAAAACTCCACTTTCTAGGTATTTGCATTTATTAGATTTGATTTTTGTGAAAAACTCTGGGGATTACTAAGAACAAAAAATCACCGCTTTTGAAAAATGGTGCAGCATGTTTTAATATGTGAGCGTTCACTGGTAACACAATCGCCAAAGATAGGAAGAATTGTAATCAAGCAAACACCAAAACCAATCCCGCAAGCATCTTGAATGACAACGGTAGGTTTGATGATATATTTATCCTACAAACCATAGCAAATGGATGTGTGCGGACGCATATTCATGTGGGAAGACTGAGCTCAAACATACTAAAAGAGGGTTAATTGGAACCCACTGTTCCTTTGGAAGCCAGAGTTGCAACGACTCTCTCGTTTGCTCTGGAGTCGTAGTATTCTGACAAGAAAACAGAGGAACACAAATTAGTATTGCTGCAATGCAATTCATCATAAATATGTGCTTGGGGTGGAATTGAGTCACAGCCTCACAGGCAAGTTAACCCACTCCCTCATTCCGGTAATAGATCCAGAAAAACGAGGTAACGATCCAAAGATTTAGGATGACTTAGACATATAGAGGAGTGGTCAATTGACAGCAACTTAGGCCGTTAAATACCAACTTGAAGGAATTCAAAGATATATTCACAGGTTGAGGTCACCAGAGTTATAACACGTTTATATTGCAGAAATGAAAGACACAAAAGTAGAAGAAAAAAAGAACCTAAAAAGCACACTGGCACTGTATACAACAGTTTTAGTAACTATCATCATCAACTGCTTTTAACCAGTTCGAGGAAAAGGATGCTTTTAATGGAACAACATGATCCTGGGGTGAAAAGAAAAATATTATCAAGTAACATTGTAAGCCATGTGAATGCTGCTTCTTGTTTATATTTGGTTGAACCAATGGTGATGCTGCAGCCACACCCAAACTCTTATCAATATAACTGCGCGTTATACCTGGATATGTAGTAGAAAACATATGATAGATTCCTTATATAAACCAACACTTATTCATCTACTATGTATCTAGCTTTTTGCCACAAAATTTTATATCAGCACAAGTCCTGTGTTCCATAGATTGGTTTTCGAATTCGATTTCCTGCCAATTCAGAAAGCGAAACTGAAACATTTAATTTTAGAATCCAATAATATTGGGGAAAAACTGAAATTCGAAGAAAGAATGAAATTTGGAAATGACAAAAGTCAAACTTACTCAGAGTTCCTCGAACACAAGAAAATCATATTTGATGCAATCTTGTTCTGAAGGCTGAGAATGAACTTTACCTGTTTTGTGCCTGGCCGTGAGACCCACCCAAGTCTATTGCAGATACGATGCACATGAGCATCTACACAGATCCCCTGAACATTGTCCCACAACATTCATAACCTACACCATCCCATGCAATAAATTATCATCAAGCCGGCTTCGGCAATTAAGTGGAAATAAGTGAACGAAGTTTTCAGACACTGAGTGGGTACAAACACAAAATAGGTTAGGATCAAAGAGAGTGAATATAAGACAAAGGATATATTGGGGAAACACTGATATTATTTAGCTTGAGCTTCACTTGAGGTTTACAATAAGAGGAGCCCTCCCTTTATAGGCATAAGGAGGGAGTACTGACCTCACTGGTTACATCACAGTATATAATTTGAACTTACTGTACCTTGCTAATTAATTTACCTGCCGAAGTACTAGCCTATTGACTTTCTTTACTCTAGAGTTAACTACTCCCCTGCCATATTTAGGACTTTCCTATTACATATAAAAACAGTAAATACTAATAATAGGCCTTACAACAGTTTACAACAGTAATCCACTAATAATTTCACCCCCTCTCTGGAAAAGAGGACAACTACTACACTTTATATTACATCACATAAAAGAGACAGCTTGCCTGAAGACAAAGAAGTTATTCAGGTTTATCTGACCCACTGCTTCCAGAGTAGTCTTCAGTCAAGTAATACTGTTCCAAAAGATAGCGGATATTTTGGCGCCACTCTTCCGGATAAGTATCATTGAATTTCCAGTTTGCAGACTCATAATGGAGGAGAGACGAGGGAACTTCTGCAGGTGTCAATCCATTGAGTGAGCACATTATTTGAGTCATGACCAGATAATTTCCGCTATGGATCTCAATGCTTGGGGACTCTTGGTAGGCTGAAAGAAATATAGTGTGATACTCCTTTCGCCAAGTGAGAGAACCATCTGGATTAGGAAGACATCTGTTGTTGCGAATTGACCAAAAAATAAATTGGAGGTCTTCGTTTGCACCGATGGGGATTTGTTTGATCTGCTGTTGCCAGTATGGTATGTTGCCAAAGAACAAGAGGAATTTTAAAAAGAAATCTTCTGGGGGTTGGACTTGATTGAACACTGCACGGGCGAGATACACCAAGACTACTGATTTATTAAAACTGACACTTATAATATACACATCAACTAAATACCATAAGAGAAGAAAGGCTTCTTTTTTGAAATAAAAGACATTATGGTAAGACACTTCAAACTGGGTGAGAAAGGGATAGACAGGATGGAAGGGTAGACCTTTTATGGGACCTTCATCAAGACCATATTTGAAAATACAGAGATTTTGAAGGTTTTGACACATTTGGACACACCTGAAAAGAAGGGTTAACTTAACAAGATGACACCGGAGGTGGATAGGAAGATTACTGGGTGGAAACAGGAAATCATTGGAAAACAACCATGGACAAATGAATAGGGTTTTGTTTTTGAAAACTGGTTGATTTCTTTTTTGAGCCTTGACAGAAAATCAGAGAGGACATTTGTTTTTCCCTTTATGTGGACAGCATCAAAACTCCAATTGGAAAACCAATTTGCCCATCTGAGTAATTGTGCCTTTGGACGGTGCTTCTGTTTAAACTTGAGCATGCTGGGAAAACTCATCATATCAGTCTCAATTAGGAAATGATGACCGATTAGATGAAATTCAAACTTTTCAATGCTCCTTTTGATTACCAGAATTTCTTTGTAAGTAGAGTGGTAATGAAGTTCTGCTGGAGAGAAAGCACCACTCTTGTATCCACAAAATATACCCTTCAGCCTCATATAGCCTCACAACTTGACCATTTCCCAGACAAAAACCTCACAGTCAAACAAATTCAACAGTTCCTTGGAATTGTTAGCCCAATACCGCACTCCTCTCTCAGTTCTACTAAAGAAAACCCCTCCTCCTTGGTTAGTCCTTTGTACCAAAGCTGTCACTAACCTCAAAGCCATATCCAAAACCCTTCCTCCATTAACCATACCTTCCGATGGGAAAAGAGTCCTTCAAACAGATGCCTCTAATCTTTATTGGGGAGCAGTTTTTTTGGAAGAAAATTCAGAACAAACGCGCAGAATTTGTGGATACAAGAGTGGTGTATTCAGCCCTACCAGATGAGCCATCTTTGGACCAATACCCGGGAGCAAAAGTAACTCCTCTAACGTACTAGGTGTAACGACCCGTAATTTTTACAATTACTAATATCATAAAAAAGTATTATTTGTAATAATAAAAATTTACTTATTAATAATTACCTAGTAGATATATACAAATATAATTAATTTAAACTTAATTATCCTACTTTTATTTATTTAAATTGCATGCATAAAAATCCTATCATCTCTCGCTCTCCTACTCGGTCTCTAATTCATCTCCCTGACTATATTTTCGTCTTATAATTCGTCCATTCCGAAACCCAATAGGATACAACTTCTTTAAATCCAATTCTAACCGAAACTCTCAAAATTTCCTTATATATGCCCCATTAATCCGACCCTAGGGTTCATCACATTGTTTATCACGTTCCATCAATCCAGAAAAGAGAGAAAAACAGGAGAGAATCGAGCTCCAATCCTCGGAGTTCTAGAGAGAGAAAGAAAGAGAGAGAAAAGTGGATTTCATACCTACGCCCAACCAAAACCCAAATTGAGCGTTCCACAATTCTTCCCCAACCCCAAGCATCCCTAAACATCATCCAATTCGGACCCAAGGTCTCCCGTTCGAAGGACCCAAAACAGTCTTCCCAACTATTCAAGTTTCGATTAAAAATCAATTCGACCCGATTCGAGGTAGTATAATCTCTCATAATCACTCCTCTAAGTATATTTATTGTTTTTAAGCATAACCCATCGTCCCAAATGAACCGATGCATCGAAACCATCACGAAAAACTAAAAAAACCGTTTCTGCCCCGGACCTTGCGGCTGCAACCTGCGGGCCACAAGAACCAGAGCCAAGGTTGCGGTGAGACGCCCAGCCGCAAGGTTGACTGGTCCAACCTTGCGGTGTGTACTGTTTTGCTTCGAATGCGTTTTGCGACCTCCCGAACACCGTTTTCGACCCCCGAACTATTTTTCCTAGACTATTCACACCTCAAAGATCATAACTTGTTAAGGTCATATTTTTTTTATTTAATTATCTATTTATTAAATTATTTATTAGTTATTGTTCAACGTTTACAAACGAAAATTAGTTGCGACCTTTCAACCAACGTTTTAACACTCCAACTAATTTTTTTTAGACTCTTTACATCTCAAATACAGTAACTTGTCAAATTAAATATTTATTTTATTTAATTCACTATTTATTATTATTTTTAATGTAATTCCGATCAAAATTACTTTACGACCTTATAAACATTATTATTAATACCCGTGCAATTTTTTTTAGACTCCTTACTGTCCAAAGATGATATTATATCAGTCTCAACATTTATTTTTATAATTAATTATTTATTGCCTATTTACTTCACTTTCGGTCATTTTAATTAACGTTTTCATATAATTTAGCTCTTCGACCCTTCGAACCCAACTTTTGACATTCAACTGATTGTATAGGACCTTTAGGACTCTTATTAGGTTATGATTAATTATTCTAGTATTTTTATCTAATTATTGCATTTTATTAGCTTTTAATTAATATTATTATTAGAAATAATTTCTTAGAGCCTAGAAAATATTTATTAAAAATATTTATAAGAATCCTACTTCATTATTGACATTGTGGCCATTCGAGAATAAGGGCAACGGCCCATTCATAAAAGGTTGTGTGATCGCACTACTGTTTATTTGTTTTTATTATTATTTGATTTAATTGTATATTACATCGATGCCTGATTTGAATGCTAGATTGGACCCTAGAGACATGGGGTGGTATGCAAATAGATTTCATCTAGACGATGTTAAGTTGATGGAAAAATGGTAAAGTGTTGAAGTCGTGAGATTGTGGATTTTGATTGGACAATGGATAAGGGTGACCTGCGGGGCCCAGTAATGATAAGGGTGACCTGCGGGGCCCAGTGATGATATTTTGGTGACCCTAACATATGGTACGCCATGGGAAGTTCCAAAGGGTAATCGTGCCTTGCCAGGCCAGCAAGGGGAATTGTCTCATGACACGGTCATAGTTAGTGGCTTAGGAATGGTGACGACCCTAATGTATGGTACGCCATGGAACGTTCCAAAGGGTAATCGTGCCCCCTGTTATGGTCCTAAATGAATTCATACGAGGTACATAACTTAGATGAATTCATTTAGAACCCCGTGTGCAGGACAAGCAAGGGGGGGATTTTCCATGACACGATCATAGTTAGCGGTATGGGAGGAAAGGATCTCGTGGATGAGATCTTAGATCTCACATAGGTTAATGTATAGTAATAAATTGATTCATGTATGAAATCTCTGCTTGACTCTTCGATTCAATATTATCTTATACTTGCTAATTGTAAAGTAAGAGGGGTAGTTGGGTTGGATTATACTTCGGGGTGAACTCTTTCACTCAGGTGCGGATTGCCTGGCTTCCGTGCCAGATTTTGCAGAAAATCAAGAAGAACCACAGAACCCTGAAGGCAAACAGTTTTACGCGGAAGGGAATCCAGAGGTGGGAGTGGAGCCAGAATACGCTTGGGACCCGTATCAATCTTAGAAGACGGCTCTGTTATTTTATTTAAGTTATTATCACAAAGACTATTTTTTTTAGTATTTCTATAATGGTTTGTAATAGATGAATCTTTAGGGAGAATTATCCGGTTTGGATTTTGGTTTTAAATTAATAAATTTTTAGAAATCAATATTTGATGCCTCCGAATTATTTCTGAAAATCGGGGCGTTACACTAGGAATGTCTCCATCATACTTTGTGAGACATATTTTTGCAATTTTCTTCAAGTTGCTAGCCTTCTTGGGGTAAAATCCAACCTAATGCAACACAACATTCCTGCTTAAAGCAAGCTAAAATGGAAATACAAGCAGGAGTGCATCAAATCAAGTTACAGGCTTTTGTGAACAACATTTATCTTCTCAATATCAGATTTTTAAGATAAACAGATAAAATAGGAGAATTTTCACACTGCGTGATCAAAAGACTTAAAAGATACATACTGGGTAGATCAAGCTCTTGATTGTGGCTTCATCAGCCTTGTCAATGGCATCTGGAGTAAGCAGACCATTTTGAAGGAGACGTTGAATAGCTCCTACACGAGTAGTAAAGGAACTTTTTAATGGAAATCTATAAATGCTGAGAAAATCTAGCCACCTTGGAGATATTTAGCATAAATTCTAACATATCACCCAGCATCCAGCCACCTTCCTTGCTGCCCGAATAATGATGCAGGGAGGCGAGTTGAAAAAGAAGAACGCGCAACAAGGACAATCACGAATAAGTTTGAACTAGAGATATTTTCTCTACAAACAAACCATATTGAGAAAACTTCTCAAATTTTCATTAATACAGAGTAATTCATAAAACAACTATCTTAGCCCTAAGACTTACAACTCAATTTATAATAAACTAGAAATACTAAAAAAGAAACCTAAAAAAAGGAAAACTAAATCTAGGGCTTAGAGAATTAGAAAACAATAAAGAAGAAATAGAATCAACCTAATTAAGAAAATTTAATATTCTAGGCAATTTATGCTAAAATGGAAAGATTTCTAATAAAATACTAAGTACAAAATAATAAATTAAAATTTCTATATTTCTTAAATGATTAAAATATCGGCATGCATCAGATAATAATGGTAATTTACATTTACACGTTAGAAAGATGAAACATAAACATGAAAAAATGGTACGATGAATACTTACATAACATGACTAAAGAGAATGATTATTTAAAAACTCCTTTTTTTTTATCGATATTGAATTGAATTGATTTAATTCTAACACAACACCCATTTACACACTCATTCGCACACTCACACTCACAACATGTGTGGGCCCCACTCTTGTTGGGAGTGTTTATAACATGGATGTGGTGGTAGAATGATTGTTTCTTATAGGAAAATTCTAACATCACATTCATTTACACACACATTCACACACTCACACTCATAACAAGGTGAGGCCCACACACACTAGGTGTGTAGTGTGTGCAGGCTCCACCCTTGTTGTGAGAGTGTGGTAGTAGAATGATTGTTTCTTATATTGGGACTCTAAACAAATCATTTTGTTGAACAAAATAAGCGACTACCCCATTCCGAAATGTGAGATAAGTACTTATTTTTTAAGAGGCAATTCAAACAAAAAAATAATGGGCTTATTGAAATCTAAAAATATTCAATATAAATCTTATTTAAAATATCTCATTGAGATCTTTAATACAGTGCAAAAAAATTAAAAAATTATTTTTCGTGCACATTATTTTTTAGTTTGAATATATGAAATAAATACTTATTTTTTGAGAATGTATTCTAAAGCGGACTCTTAGATCACTTCTTTAAAACCCTAGATGGGTCCCAACCCATATACCCGTACGTACTTGATGTATGTAGACTATATATACCTAGAGGCTAGAGCAAAGCTGGGTACAAAAATCACAACCAAGACAAAACCTGCGGAGCAGAAGTACACCTGTGCCTCGTAGATTCCGTTCTTGGAGCTTCAAGAGGGAGAGACATTTGGAGAGAGAAACAAAAGAGATGCACTGCGCTGCTATGTTGAGCACCACATCGTATTCGTATTGCAGGGCACAACAAACCCTAGAGCCTTCATGTTCAACCGCCTTTTTCCAAGCCTCTTCACCCATCAAGGTATTTCTCTAGTATAACTATATACACGATTGATTGATTGATTGCCTACATAGCTCAATCGGTAAGCGTGAAATTTTCTTTTCATTCCCATGGTGTCAGAATTCCTTCCTTAGTAGCAAAGTTTCGCTGTCGAGAAGAAGTAATCTGGTGCAGAGGAGCATATCGCGTTCTCTGAGGATCCCATTGCCCACCAGGAACCGCAGGCAAGGTGAGGCTTCCTCCATGCCGTTGGTAATTGATTTGTTTTTGTGTTGTTTCCCGATTCCAATGTTCGGATTTGTTTCCTAAATGTTATTGGGCATGAAACATGAATAAAGTTTTACATATACACACCAAGCTTCTACTAAGGGCTTCCAACTTAGCTAAGTTGAGGACTTCTCCTTTTCTGATCAAATTTTGATGATCCGAACCGTTTAATGTGTGCAGAACGTGATTTTAAGGGCATAGTTTAAAAATCGGCAAAAAATATGACCCGAAGAGGCTTAATCCGAACAGTTTTTCATAAAAATGCATTTATAGCGTTTTTATGAGAAATTGGTGTGTGTGTACATATGGGGCTGGTTCCTCCCACACTAAACTTAACACAAATTTTGACACTCAATCTCAACCATTAAAACCAAGGGCTGAGATTAAACCTTAACAAAACCCATATCCCCCTTGCAAAACATTCCCACACCCTAAGATTGCTCATCTTATTTCCCAAACCATTCACACACCACCACCACCAAACCCTAGCCGCTGCCGCCACCGCTCATCTCTGGCGACACCCCTCTTCGGCGAACCCCATCGCCAACGAGACCCATCTCTGGCAAACCCCATATCTGTGAAGGACAAAATCCAATAAATAAAGGCCCCAACCATCTCCTGCGAGACCTATCTCTCGAGTCTGGACTTTCATCATTCAGTGCCTTAAACCCATGTAATAATTTCTCTTTCATTTCTTGTCTTTGGAAAAACGGCCAAGAAGAGAGGAAAAAAAAAAAGGACCCTCTTCCATAGTTTATTTCTATATCTATATACGCAATTGCATCTTTTTCATTTTTCCATTTTTTAAAGCTGCTTCTGTTTCTCTCAGATCTATCACTTACCCATTTTCCGTTTATCCCGTTTGGCAAGAAGTGAAGGTTTGAGATCCCGTTTATCCAAGTGTTCTGCTGTTCGGTTTAAGGTTCGCCAGAGATGAGTGGTGATGGCGGCGGTTAGGTTTAAGGTTTGGTGGTGGTGGTGTGAATGTTTTGGGGAAGAAGATGAGTAATTTTAGGGTGTGGGAATGTTTTGGGGGAGGGATATGTTTTTGTTAAGTTTTAATCTCAGCCCTTAATTTTAATGGTTGAGATAGAGTGTCACAATTTGTGTTAAGTTTTGTGTGGAAGGAACTAGCCCCTATATATATATACTTATCATTATCACAAAGCCCAAAATTATACTTCCTTATAAGGGCGCCTTTAACTTGCTTAAATGTGGACCTTCCCTTTTCTGATTCAAGCTGTTCAAAAGGTTTCCGCAAGAAATCAGCAAAAAATATAACCGGGAAGGGCTTGATTTTAACAGTTTTTTTATTGAACTGTTCAATGATAACTGCTCAGATGAGGCACTTCCCGTTCATATTTTTTGCTGATTTCTTGTGGGGCCATTAAAATCACATTCTGATCATATTGAACGGCTTGGATCATCGAAATTTGATTTGGAAAGGGGAGGTCTGCATTTTGCTGAATAAGGTCACCCTCATAGGAAGGGGACTTATATATATATATGGTTTGTTTCAAATGAGGGGGTCCTCATTTTAGTTAAAATGCTAACCGATCGAATTTTGATGATCCGAATCGCTCAATGTATTTAGAACGTGATTTTAAGGGTACCCATCAACATCTGGCAATATAATTGATCCAAAGGGCGCTCCAAGTTTTAAATTGTTTTTAGGTATGAGATCGGTTCAAATAAAAACGCCAAATCAAGGCTTTCAACAGTTTTTTTGAACCGTTAATAAAACTCTGGATGAGCCTTCCCGGTCTTTTTTTTGCTGATTTCTTGTGGGGCCATTAAAATCACATTCTGATCATATTGAACGGCTTGGATCATCGAAATTGAGTAGAAGGGAGTCCTATTTTAAATAAAGGGTCGCCTATGTGAAGGGACTTATATATATATGGTTTGTTTCAAATGAGGGGGTCCTCATTTTAGTTAAAATGCTAACCAATCGAATTTTGATGATCCGAATCGCTCAATGTATTTAGAACGTGATTTTAAGGGTACCCACGAGAAATCGGCAAAAAAATTGACCAGGAAGGGCTTCATCCGAACAGTTTTGAAATTTTTTTTGTTGAACGGTTCAAATAAAAACTGCTCAAATCAAGCCATTCTCGGTCATTTTTTTTGCCGATTTCTCGCAGGTACCATTAAAATCACATTCTGTTCATAGACATAAGGCTCGGTTTGGTTATATATATAGTAAGCTTCAGGTAAGAGCATCCTCATTTTAAATAAAATACGGACGGCCCATTTTCTTCCCTTTTCCGATCAAATTTCGATGATCCGAGCAGTTCAATGTGTTCAGAATGTGATTTTAAGGGTACCCACGAGATATCAACAAAAAAAATGACTGGGAAGGGCTTGATTTGAGCAGTTTTTATTTGAACCGTTCGATAAAATTTGATCGGGAACTATGAGATTAAGATTTGGGGGGATTTTGTAGGGGTTCTCGGAACCGCCCGTATATATATAATATCGGGGTGGTTCCGGAGACACTTAAAAAAACACATGGGGTGTTTGACACACTTTTGTTCGAGGTCCCACTGCAAATATTCAGCTCAATCAAATATCGGTAAGTGCTTGATCCAAACGGTTCTTCTAACACTAGTTTCTACAAAACTATTTGGCTCAAGCACTTACTGATATGCAATTGAGCTAAATTTTTATTGGGCCTTCTATTTTATCGATATAAAGAAAGTGAACGGTTTGGATCATCACAGTAGAACCCGGAACAGAATGGTGTGTCAAAGTAGGTGTTAAAGGTGTTGTCCAAGAAACGCGCCCCTATATATATTTTTGGTAATGCAGGGTATTCCGGGCCAACTTGCGCACACCTCGGACTAATCCCTTCAGTCGTTTTACACACTTACAGGTGGGGTGAGGTGGCCCCAAGAGTTGGGGGCAAGGAGAATTGAACCTCAGACCTTAGGAATGATCAAACTCCTAAGTCCCAAGCCAAGAACACTTGGGCAACCCTTGGGGTAATGCTAAGGGACCAAAATGAAGTTCAAATTAGAGTTGGTATTTTTTTGGAATGAATAATTTTCAAGAGTTTGGAGATTTTATGTGTGTTTCTTTATTGGAAATGCACTTGGCTGCCATTGTACATAGGATAGATATCATGGGTAAGTTCGTTGTTTTGGAAGGTGAGGGTTTGAAAAAGGACGGTTAAGGTGAGGTGGGAGGGAAAGGTTCAGCGTTGTGAAGATACTGACTAAAATGGGTATAAAGGCAGTAGACTTTAAAATACATGCCTCTTATGTGTAATTGCCTATGATATTTAGACTTTTGGTAAAAGGTTTATAGATGCTTACGAGAAATTGTTTGATCATGTTCGGTGTACTTGAACAGTTAAACCTAGTAGTTCGAAGAAACTGAAGATTTCTGGTCGTTCAACTCAGGCCATAAAAAGAATAAGAGATTTGGTTAAACGAAATTCCACACTTGAAAACTGTGTCGGAGATATTGTTCTTTCAATTATGTCTTGAAAGTTCTGTGTTTTACAGTGTGAAAGCATGTGCTTAATTTGAAAGTATCTCAAAATATCAGACTTATAGTTTGTTTGGGATAATGACATGAGATTTTTCATTAAAATTTTTGCATTCGCTGTGTTTCTTACGGTGCAGTTGTAAAGGCTGTTGCTACTCCACCTTCGGCTGTCGAGTTGCCCTTAACTGCAGAAAACGTGGAGAGTGTGTTGGATGAAATCCGACCATATCTCATTTCAGATGGTGGTAATGTGGCACTACATGAAATTGATGGCAATGTTGTGAGGTTGAAGCTGCAAGGAGCATGTGGCTCCTGTCCGAGTTCTGTAATGACTATGAAGATGGGAATTGAGCATCGCTTGATGGAAAAGATTCCAGAAATAGTGGCAGTTGAACCAATAGCAGACAAAGAAACTGGCCTTGAGTTGAATGAAGAAAACATAGAGAAGGTAATAATCCATTTCGATTGGGTCTTCAGAATGGCACAGCTTTTAAGGAGCATGTTTCTTTAGCCATGTTTACTTGCAGTGTATGTTGACACACCATGAAGTGCTTTTAAACGATGGGATTCATTAGTGTAGCACCACTAGAATTCCACTCTCTGCTTTAGGTCTCGATATACAAGTTGCTTACATTATGGGACTTGAAAAGAACGTGGGAGAATATATTGAGAGTCGTTACATGGTCTTGGACCTTTAAAAGGAGAAATAATACTACCCTCGAGGAAAAACAAACCAAGAGGCACAAGTGACAAACCCACATATACCCAAACTATTGGTTTCCAACACTAACTTAGCACAAAATATGATTAGTAACACTGCTTCTACGTAATTAAGATATGATTCATAAACAAGACAAACCATAAGAGGGACAATTTCGTTATAAATCGTAACCCTTGAAATAAGTTTTGTACATTGTGAAGTGATACCACGCCATGTCCTCATGCATGTCTATGTAGACACACGTGACCCCATCGTGTCCTAGATGTGTCCCCTACCAAATTATTATAACAGTTGGACCATGGCACTTGGGTGTCCAACGCATATCCCTGTGTTTCTCCAGTCTGGATACAGCGTCCACTTAGGTGTGCCGGTGCTTGTTATGAATGGAAATATTCTTTGCTGTTAAAAAATAAATGTGTCTGTGCTTCATAGATCACAATGAAATTTTAAATTCTTCTATATTTTTTCGTTTTCTTGTTTCCCACTTGTTAATATTTTATATCTTCAAGAACAATGTTTAGAGGTGCAAATGTTGCAAATAGCCGAATAAAGAATGATTCCATATCCTTGGCAATCAAATAAGGATGTAAAAGGAATAGGCTCTTATTGGTGGCAATAAGCTTGGATAGAATAATTCTGCTATTTTACAAGATTGTTGCAGAATCCTTGATAACATCTTATGATAGATGCTGTAGATGGTTCTTGAATCTTTGGCCTCCATAGCCCGTTGTATAAAGGATTACTTAAATTTGGAGAACTAAAATCAAGTACCTTCTATTCTTGTTATCCATCTCCAGCATGAGTGGTGACAGAATTTGATATTAATACTTGTTTAAGTTATGTGTTTTGTTATTTGTTTTTACCTAGGGGTATTTTTGTACTTGTATCATTCTTCATACAAATACAAGGTGTGAGGAAGAGGAGCCCTAAGACGATGTTGGCTCTCTCACTTTTACATTTTACATGGTATTAGAGCATATCGATCTACCTAAGCGACCAACATCCCATCCTTGTTGATCCTCATCAATCAACCAGCGACTCACTAGGTCCTACCAAATTATTATAATTGTTGAACCATGGCACTTGGGTGTCCAATGCATAGCCCCGTGTTTCTTCGGTCTGGATACGGCATCCACTTAGGTGTGCCGGTGCTTGTTATGAATGAAAATTTTCTTTGCCGTTAAAAAAAGGGTGTGTCAGTGCTTCATAGATCACAATGAAATTTTAGAATCTTTTGAAATTCTTCTATATTTTTTTTTTGTTTTCTTGTTTCCCCCTTGTTGATATTTTATATTTTCAAGAACAATGTTTAGAGGTGCAGAAGTTGCGAATAGCTGAATAAAGAATGATTCCATACCCTTGGAAATTAAATAAAGATGTAAAAGGAATAGGCTCTTATTGGTCGTTAAGCTTGGATAGAATAATTCTGCTATTTTACAAGATTGTTGTAGAATCCTTGATAACATCTTATGAGAGATGATGCTGTAGATGGTTCTTGAATCTATGGCCTCCATAGCCCTTTGTAGAAAGGATTTCTTAAATTTGGAGAACTAAGATCAAGTACCTTCTATTCTTGTTATGCATCTCCGGCAGGCATGAGTGGTGATTTCACCACAGAATTTGATATTAATACTTGTTATGTGTCTTGTTTTTTGTTTGTTACCGAGGGTATTTTTGTACTTGTATCATTCTTCATATAAATACAAGGTGTGAGGAAGAGGAGCCCTAAGGCGATGTTGGCTCTCTCACTTTTACAATTTTACATGGTATTAGAGCATATCGATCTACCTAGGCGACCAACATCCCATCCTCGTTGATCCTCATCAATCAGCCAGCGACTCCCGTCGGTCCTCCAATAGACCTTCCTTACGCAGACAACTCGCATTTGCTTCTGATTTCGTCTTTGCTTCTACAACCCTCCGAAAGGCCTTCTTTTGACACTGTATTAACCCTTTGATGTCTCTTGTTTGTTTCTGAAATCCACTAGGTAATCACCGACTATGTTACATGGATCCTTTCATTTTGGCTCAAGTACCCGTATCGGTGGGTCCAACACCCGTATCCTTTTGGACACTCGGATCCTCTAATTGTTAAGATACTTATAGAAAAGGAATAACAAATTGGCTAGAAAAACGGTATTTCGAGTATTTCACATAGACAAGAATAGGTAAATAACAAAAACATAATTTTCTTAACCCGTTATTGTTTGAATACATTTGTAAACATAGTTTACGGTAAATAATATGTGAAAATTATGCAATATATAATACAAATAAGAGTTCAGGACGTGTTCCTATATCCGTACCCAAGTTGGGGACACATATCTATGTATCCTAAGATTTAAGTTTAGAAAGGTCCGACGCTTGGACTTGCACTCGCACCCGCACCCGATACTCACACCCGAGTCCATGTAACATAGATCACTGATTGCATCCGAAACTAACTGGGTGACCACAAAATCAATTGGGCTTGATCATCCAAGGTCTTTTTTTCTGTCTCTTTTGAAGCTTTTTGGGGTATTTTTGAGTTTTTTTCGAATCTTTTCAGTCAGTTTGCTCTTGGTCTGCAGTTTGGGGTTATTGTCTGGTATCTATTTCCTTTTCTTTCTTTGTGGCATTTTTGTAGTCTTTTACTGCTTTTCTGTTGGTATGATGGAGGATCCCAAAAATGTTCCAATCGGTACGAACGATGAATTGAGTTGTATTGGGGCTCTAGATAACTCTCCATTGCCCAATTAAGTGGGATGGTACCAACTATTTGCTTTGGTCCCGCACTTTATTTTGGCCATTGCTGGCTGTGGCATGTTGAAATTCATTGCAGGCCCTCTTACACAACCAGCAACTACTGGACCAGAACTTGAGACATGGACTTCATAGAATGCTTTAGCCATGACTTGGTTATTCAACTCTATGAAACTTGAGACATGGACTTCACAGAATGCTTTAGCCATGACTTGGTTATTCAACTCTACGAAACCTACTATTCGTCATACTTTCTTACTTCTGGATACTCCATATAAGATTTGGATTACTTTGGCACAAACCTATTCCCAGAAAGGTAATGATGCTCATGATTTTGAGTTGAGGAAGAAACTCCGAAGGTTGGATCAACACAATCAGTTCCTTGCTGAGTATTATTGCAAATTGAGTGGAGTGTGGCAGGAACTTGATTGTTATCACGGGTTTCAAGCGTTGGCACTGCTGTGCAACTACATGGTGGAAAAAGAGCACACTTTTGACTTTCTTGTTGGCCTTAATATGTAATATGATCAGATTAGAGTGCAAGTATTGGGCTATGTTCCTTTTCCCACTCTGGGAGAGACCTACACATACTCCAATTCCAGATCACTCAGCCTTAGGTGCCATTCCCACTCCGTGGGATGGTAAGCCTATCTAGGGCCGCTTGGTGATAAAAGTGATCCTATTAATCGTGAACTGCTCTAGTGTGACTATTGCCACGAAACCAGACAAACAAAGGAATTCTATTGGAAGTTACATGGTCGTCCCTCTCATGGATGACGAGGTGGTGGCGGCGGTGGTCTTGTGCATTCTCATGCACATGATTCGGAGTCTACTGTTGACTCCTTGATTGATCCTAATGGTGCTCGTTTGCATGCTTCTGTGCCTAATACTTCTCATGCTAGTGCGCTTTTTCAGGGGGAGTTTCAAACTCTCAGGCGCCTAATGGCTAGGCTTGACACTCTGTCTTCCTCAACTTCTACTTTCATTGCCTCCATTTCTCTTCCTTGGATAATAGATCCAGGTGCTACGGATCATATGGCAGGTTGTTCATCCTTTTTTGACTCCAACTTTACATGTTTTGGTAAGGATAAAGTCCGAGTAGCAGATGGATCTCCCTATCTACTATTTCGGGGAAAGGTCCTATTCGCTACTCTCCAACCATTTCTCTCTCTTCAGTTTTTCATGTTAAAATTTTTCTGTTAACCTTCCCTCTATTAGTAGTTTTACATATTCCTTAAATTGCTCAGTGATGTTTTTTCCTACACAGTGTCTTTCAGAAACTGGATACAGGAAGAATAATAGGCAGTGGTAAAGCCCACGATGGTCTATACTTTTTGGAGTCTGCACCTTGTACATCTCTTACACCCTTGTCATGGGATCACGCTTTTGAAGCAGATATGAGTTCAGCTCTTCCTATGTTACATTAGTAGCATCGAAGATTGGGTCATCCATCTCTTGGAATTTTAGAAAAAAAATTCCAAGTTTAATTAAGCAATGTCCTAGGAGTCAAGTTTTTTTTTTTGTGAAAATTGTGAGCTTGCGAAACATAAATGTTCCTTTTATATATTCCGAAGTACCAAAAAATAAAATAAAATAAACATTCCTTTAATCAAGGAAGAAGTACCATACCAAACCAAACCAATCCTTATGTCCCAAATCCCAATCAATTGAGGTCAGCTACATGAATCCTTTTTCTCCATTGAGTTCTGTCAAGGCCACTTGTTCACTCAAACCCATTAGACTTGTATCTTTGCCCACAACAGCATCTAATGCCAATTTAGGTCTTTCTCTCCCCGTAGCGTTGCTACCCAAAGCTATCATAGCCGCTCTTATATATATATATATATATATATATATATATATATATATATATATATATTGAACAACAAAAAAATTTCAGTAATCTTTGAAAATGATAGAAAGACTAATAGGACAAGGAGAACGGCAACAATGTGCCATGTCCCAGACCCAATCCCTTGATTGGCAAGGTGCCAACCAAGGAAACCCCTATTTGGGACAAGCCCAAACACCTAAAGGCCAAAAAGCACAAATAAAATGGGATAAACCCCAGCAAATAAGATTCAACACACCAAAGAGGCCAAAAAGCCCAGATAAATGGAACAAGTCCAAGCAAATAAAGCCCAAACCTAACTTTAACAGTCCCCCAACATCAGCAACCGCCACCCCTCACACTAGCCGCCACCATGTCCAGAAAGACACCACACCAGCGGCGCCGTCATCCCACTGCCATTAGGCATGAACTGATAAATCTTAGGAGAAAGATCGGAGGAGACGCATAGACCCCAAAAACGCCGAGACCAACCTAGCTGTTAGGCGAAATCGGTTGCCCCAACAGGTAAACTAGCGGACAATCCCCAAAGCGTAGTGGGACGAGAAAGCTGCAGAAAGACAACGAAAGCAATAGAAGATGATGAAGATGTTGGTGGGAGCAGTAGCAGCAGCGTCGGAATGAACTCCACCGTGAGATCCGAAACACCGTGAACCGGTCATAAATCGCCAATCCCAAAAATGCTCAAGAGTCCCCAGCAGAAGAAACACTGACAGATCTGCCACCACACGGCTGAAAATGGAAACAGACGCAAGGGCCAACCACCGCCACGTGCAACTCAACTATCGTGAACCCGCCGAGTCGTAAGTCCCAAAACTAGCCAAGAGCACCAACAACGATAACCCACCGCATTTGCTCAGCCTTGCACGAGCACCTGCAAAAACAGAACAATAAACGGAAAGGGGGAGCCAGCCCTCCCCCCCGGCAAAACTGAAGATGGAAGACAAGGGGATGATTTGTGTTAGAGAGAGAGTTATGATAATAACCTTCCTAGCTCTCTTAACTACTGCATCTTCAGGTCTATGGTGAACATATCCAAACCACCTTAGCCTATTTTCCCTCAAGTTCTCCTCTATAGGTGTTATGCCTGCCATCTCACGAACTGTTTCATTTCTAACCTTGTCTTGTCTAGTCCTACCACACATCCACCTCAACATTTTCATTTCCAGTACATCATCTTGCTCACCTATTGTTTCTTAATAAGCCTACATTCTATCCCGTAAAGCATCGCTGGTCTTGTGGTAGTTCTATAGAATTTTTCATTCAATTTTGTGGGTACTCTCTTGTCACATAGTACACCAGTATCAGTTCTCTACTTGAGTCGCCTCACTTGAATCCTATGGGACACATCATCGGTTTTACTAATAATTAAGCCTAAATACATAGAATGATCACTATTTGGCATCTCTTAGGCTTGGATCATCATTCTTTCTGCATGCGTACTACAAGTACCACTAAACTCGCACTCCATATACTCAATTTTACACCTTATTCGAAACCCTTTGACTCTAATGCTTCCCTCCAAATTTCAATTTCATATTAACACCTCAAGCGGTTTCATCTATGAGGACAATATCATCTGCAAACATCATACACCATGGGATATCCTCCTAAAACTGTCTAGTCACTTCATTCATAACTAAGGCAAAGAGGTACGGGCTCAAGGCTAACCCTTGATGCAATCCTACTATGATTGGAAATTCACTCGTTTCTCCTACTGGTGATTTAATGGTAGTGACAGCACCTTCATACATGTCTCTAATTACCTCAATATACCCTTTGGTCACTCCCTTTCTCTCCAGAACCCACCATATGATGTCTTTAGACACCCTAACATAAGCCTTTTTCTAGGTCTATGAAAACCATATGGAAATCCTCCTTTGATCTGTGCTTTTCTACCAAATCTTCTTTATAGATAGATAGCTTCCATGGTTGATCTCCCAATCTAAGAAGCACGGATACAGATATGATACGGATATGCAGATACGTGATTTTTCCAAAAGGAAGGATACGATATGTTAGGGGATACATTGAATATAAAAGTAAATAAAAATATATATTATATATATAATTTTTAATTCCTAAAAATCCATTAATGATTAATGTTTTTCATTACACAAGTTCACCATTTCACATGTTGAGAGAGATATTTACATCTAGTTATACATATAACTAATATATATATATACACATACACAGCGAGGGGGGGAGAGAGAGACTCACAAGGTTGTCGAGAGAAAGGATATCGTCCGTTTCTGGTGTTGATTGGTGGGGAAAAAGATAAATATAGTTCTAATAGTAATTTTAACGCGTCTATTTTAAGTAATAACATATTTACCCTTGCGCGTATCGAAAATGTATCTGAGCGTATCCAAACACGTATCCGAAACGTTATGGGATACCAAAAAAATTTCTAAAAGTAGGATACTTTAAAAAAAAAAACGTATCGGATAAGTATCCGAAGAGTATCGGTATCCAATACGGATACGATAAGTGATATGGAGGCTAAAATAGAGTATCAGTGCTTCATAGCTCCCATGCATGAACCCAGACTGTTTCTTTGACACCGTAGTCACCATCCTCAAGCGATGCTCAATTGACTCTTTTCCACGACTTCATCGTAATACCTCTATAGTTGTTGCAGCTTTGAATAACCCCTTTATTCGTATAGATAAGTACTAAGGTGCTCCTCCATTCGTCGAGCATCTTTCTAGTCATAATAATCTTGTTGAATAATTTTGTCAATCAAGTCACCTCCAAGTCACCTAGATTTTTCCACACTTCAATAGAAATACCATATGGTCCTAAGGCCTTACCCGGTTTCATCCTTTTCAAAGCCTTGACTACTTCGGACTTTTGCATTCTCTAATAGAACTCATATTGTATGTTCTCGCCAGGTGCATAAACTTCCTCCCCACCAACTTCTCGAAATACAACTTCCATCTATCCCTAATCGCCTCGTCTTTCACCATCACCACCGAATCAATACCTTTTATACACTTAACTTGAGAAACGTCTCTAGCTTTACTTTCTCGCAGCTTTGTAAGTGTATAAATATTCTTTTCTCCATCTTTACTATCGAGTCTAGCGTAAAAATCCTCATAGGCTCTCAACTTAGCATTCCTAACGATTTTCTTAGCTTCCTTGCTAGCCAGTTTGGAATCCTGATACTTTTCCTCATTCCGGTCATTTTGCCACTTTTTAAGACACTCCTTGGCTTTTACTATGGTTTGAACCTCGTCATTCCACCACCATGTCTCCTTAGAAATTGGACCTTTCACCTTCAACTCTCCAAGAACTTCTTTCGATATTCTTCTAGTACTATCAGCTTTTGTATTCCACATATTGTCACTATCGCATTTCACTCCCCACCTCACTTCTAGAGACATTCTTTCCTTGAATACCTCTAGTTTCTTCCCTCTTAGGGACCACCATTTAGTCCGTGGGCATCTAATATCCTTTCTCCGTACAATCCTTACATGTCAAGCGGTTTGCGCCTCTAACAAGAAAATAGTCGACTTGGCTTCTATTGGCTCCGCTCTTAAAGGTGATTTAATGTTCCTCTCGTTTCCTATAGAGTATTCCCAACTATAAGGTCAAAAGCTATTGTGAAATCCAAAATCCTCCCACCTTCCTTAAAGTCAACAAATCCAAAGCCACCATGCACCTTCTCATACCCTTGCTTATGCACTCCCACATGACCATTGAAATCATCTCCTATAAATAACTTCTCCCCAAAAGGTATCCCTTAAACAACGTCATCCTTCTGCTCCTAGAATTGCTCGTTAGTAAGATCATCCAAGCCTATTTGGGTTGCGTAAGCACTAATAATATTAACTATGCTCTCTCCAATCACAAGTTTAACTAAAATAATCCGATTTTCTTTTCTCGTGACTGTAACTATTGAATCTTTCAGGTGTTTATCTTCTACGATACCTACCCCACTTAGTCTCCTGAAGGCAAGCTATACTAATCCTCCTCCTAAGCATGGTGTCAACTAGCTCTCTAGTCTTACCCGTTAATGTCCCTGTAGTCTTGGGCTAGCTTCTTTACTCGCGCTTGTGCAGGCACGTGCGAGAACCCTTGCTCACTTATCACCACACCCGGGCGCTGATGTGGCGCCCCTTGCCCATTTTTCGAAACACCCGAAGGCAGGCACAATGTGTTGCTTAAACGGAATGCTCTAGCATGTCTCGTAATCTTGTTTGGATTCATGTCTTAAAGATATGATGGGCTTTTTACGTGCTGACTGTCACCTACCTGACGCATAACCCTCCTTCATCTGGACTTGACCGGCTGGGAAAGAAAAATAAGGTTCTAAGCATGAACCAAGTGGAGTTAATCAAAGAAGAAGTGATTTCCCATTTATGGTTATCCATTTTGATGTTTGGGGTCCTTCTCCTGACCCCTCTTTTTGGTTATCGATAGTTTCTCTTTTATTCATTGTTATTCTTGTGTCACTTGGGTGTATTTATTTCGATCTAAAAATGAAGTTTTTTCGCGCTTTAAATCTTTTCATAAATTGGTGCGTACTCAGTTTGACACGAACATTAAGATCCTCCGTAGTGATAATGGGACTGAGTATATCGATGGGACTTTTCGGGCATACCTTACTGAAAATGGTGTTCTTTTTTTAGATGACTTGTGCTGACACTCCACAACAAAATGGAGTTGCTGAATGCAAAAAACGGCATCTTGTTGAGGTAACCCGCTCTCTCTTGTTCACCATGAATGTCCCCAAATATTTTTGGGGAGAAGCTGTTCTTACTGCAACTTATCCTATCAACCGCACGCCATCCAATGTTCTTCAGTTCCAAACTCCTCCTGAGTTTCTCCCTGGCAGTTCTCGAGTCTCTTCCCTTCCGCCAAAGATATTTGGTTGCACGTGTTTTGTTCATGCTCCTAAACATCCAAGTGGCAAGTTAGATCCCAAAGCCTGTAAATGTGTTTTCCTTGGCTACTCTCCTACCCTGAAGGGATATAAATGCTTTGACCCTCAATCCGCAAAATGTCTCTATGGATTTCACCTTTTGGAAAACTTCGTCTTTTTATCCTCGTTCTTCACTCCATCTCTTCTGGGGGAGAATGATAGGTATGAAGAGATGTTGACATAACTCATAATCAAGAGTCATGGTCTTATGTCCTGTTACCTTGCCATGGTGAAAGGGGAAAACTCTGAGGGGGAAAAGGAAAACTTTGGGGAGGAACCAATCTCTGAAGAAAGAGCAGAACGAGACATTGGTGGACGACTGGATAGGTCTAACCTGAAGACTTTTTCTCGACAAAAAAAGAGGCAGTCTTCATGTGCGATGCCACCTTACTAATCACTATTGCCTACTCCAGTTTTTGACTCCTCAGCTGACTCATCTGGTAATGAACCATCCCTTATTGGTTCTGTTTCTCTTAGAAAAGGAGTTAGAAAGTGTACTCTAACATCCCATCTCTCCGTTTGCTTCATATTATCTTTTATTCCCTTCATATCGTGCATTTGTTTCTTCTCTCTTCCATATGTATCCCACATACTTGGAAGGAATCACTCATAATACCTAAGTGGAAAGAAGCTATGGTAAAGGAGATGACAACCTTGAAAAAGAATGGCACCTGGAAATTGATGTCTCTTCTAGAGAGAGAAATTAGTGGGTTGTAAATGGGTGTCCATTGTAACTCAGAAAATAGAAGGCAGATGGGATGGTTGAGGGATACAAGGCTAAGAGCTTTACTCAGACATACGGTGTTGACTATGAGGAGACCTTTGCTTTGGTCACAAATTTGAACTCTATTCAGACTCTGCTCTCTTGTGCTACTATTTTGAATTGGCCTCTTCAATAATTTAATATAAAAAGTGCAATTTCCTATGTTTACTTAGAAGAGGAAGTGTACTTGGATATACAACCAGATTTTTCTTCCTTCGCAACTGAAAGAAAGGTGTGTAGATTGAGACTCTCTATGGATTATGGATTGAAGCAGTCACACTCTCTATGGATTAAAGCAGTCACATAAAGCATGGTTGACAGATTTCTCAAAGCTATGTTGGAATTTAGATACAGGCAGAGTAATGCAGATCATACTATGTTCATTAAGGGAGACAATGGTAAGATCGTTGTTCTTATTGTCTATGTGGATGATATGATAATGACAGGCAATGATATGCATGAGATACGTAGTCTTAAGGACGCTCCTGCTCAAGAGTTCGAGATTAAGGATTTGGATCACGGAGATACTTTCTCGGGATGGAGGTGGCAAGATCTGATAAAGGTATTTTAATCTCCCAAGGAAGTATATTTTTGATCTCTTGGAAGAGACATGTATGTCGGGGTGTAGGCTGCTAACTCACCTATTGAGGCTAATCATCATTTTAACGGAGATGTTGGGGAGCATACAGTTAAAGAGATATATCTGAGACTTGCGGTTGTAGGCCGGTTGATATACTTATCTCACACTAGACTAGATATTACACATGTCATGGGAGTTCTTAGCCAATTTATGCATGAGCCATGTACGGTGTCATTCTGGACGCAATTTATCGTATTTTGAGATATCTCAAATCAGCTCTAGCTAAAGGAATTTTGTTCTCCAATCATGGTCACTTGAGGTTCGATGCATTTATTGATGCAGATTGGCCTGGTTCAGTGGGTGATAGGTGTTCTACTTCTGGCTATTGTACCTTCTTTGGAGAAAATCTAGTTACTTGGCGGAAGTCAGTGGTAGCTAGATCCAGTGCGGAAGCTGAAATAGAGCTATGGCTCATGGTGTTTGTGAGCTTTTGTGGCTCCAAACCTTGTTGAGCAATTTGATATTTTTTTTGAGGTGGTCGCTTTACTATGACGACAAAGTTGTCATAAACATTGTTTGTAATCCTATACAGCATGATAGAACGAAGTATATAGAAATTGACAGGCATTTCATAAAGTAGAAGCTGAGCAAAGGTTTGATATGTATGCTTTTCGTGATATCTGAGGACCAGTCAGCTGATAAATTCACTAAAGGACTTAGTAGTAAGAGTTTTCACCCTATTGTATTCAAGTTGGGATTGATCGATAGATATCTTTGCACCAACTTGAGGGGGAGTCAAAAGTAGTTTTGTTATTTGTTTGTTACCTAGGGTATTTTCATACTTGTATCATTCCTCATATAAATACAAGGTGTGAGGAAACGGAGCCCTATGGAGATGTCAGCTCTCTCACCTTTACACGTTTACAATACTGTTATATGCTGGTTTTGTGGGTTTTTTTTTTTTGTCAAAGCCTCATTGGTAGTGGAAATAGGTTCCCTTCTGGACCATTGGTCCTGGTTGGAATGCTGTCTCCATTGATATATCTGCTTGAATATGGCATTTCTATGGTTACATAATTTGGGTTCTATTGTATGTGTTTGTGAGTTTGACTATCTGCCATCAAATCCCCATTTCTTTCTTTCAATTCAAGTGTTGGCTAATTCAGCATGATGAATTATTCTAGGTCCTTGAAGAAATAAGGCCGTACCTTGTTGGGGCAGCAGGTGGATCTCTTGAATTTGTGGCAATCGAAGAGCCAATTGTCAAGGTTAGAATAACGGGTCCGGCGGCTGGGGTCATGACTGTCCGGGTAGCTGTTACACAGAAACTGCGGGAGAAAATTCCAGCCATCGCAGCCGTTCAACTTCTGTAAAAGCTCAACCAAAAAGTATGTTTATACTTTGGAGGAGTCTCCTTGTGTAGAAAGATGTCAAAAACTGGTACATGTAAGCTTTGAAGGAAAAGATAGAAGGATTTTGTGCTAAACCCATGTTACGAATAAACAGCAATTGTTTAGTGTAGTTTCAAAGTCATTCGGCTATTATTTGTTACTGAGGGGAGACAGAATCCTGGGCTATTGGGGAGAATAACAATAGATCGTGTGGGAGTTCATTTGTGTGAAGTGTGATTAATATATATATTGAAAGAAAAAAATTGTATTTTTTGCTAAAATTTTTGAAGTAAAAAAAGTTTTCAGATCGGATTCAGATTACCACAATTGGATTCAAAACTTGTCGGGTTCGGATCGGATTTGAGTCTTATCGGATTCTGATCTGCCAGAGCCCATTGACAGGCCTAATACTAACTAAGTGAGAATGGTCTATGTATCAAAAAGTTGAAAATGTTAGATCTTTTTGCTTGAGTTTCTTGGTGGAACCGATTGGTTTTATTTTGGTTCGGCATTCATGAAAGTGTTAAGGATACCTGCAGAGTTTACATTCTTCACACTTCGGTGTATTTAGTTCATGCCTTTGATTTTCGTGAATATTACAAATAATTATGACCTCTAAGTCCTATTATAATATTTCATCCCCAGAGATTTTTTGTTGTCACAAAGATCACCCCACCTGGGAGGCCTGGAGACCATGAGAGGTTCGGAGGTACGTTACGCAGTGGATGTTATTATATCCAAACCCGAAAACGAAAGTCCATGGAGATGCCTTCGAGGCCTATACAAAGACGATACACAATCTTGGGTCAACGACCCTCAAGTGTCTTCAGTTTGTTTGAAGGTCTTGAATTCCAAAAGCAAAAGCTCTGAGCATGCTTTTGGATCTTGTCTGCCATGGTTTCCAACCCAGCAAAGAGTTCAAAGATGCTGTTGATGCTTTGGTATGAGACTCGGATTCGTCGGATTCAGATTTGGCCCCAACAGTTTGTTCTCTCTTGGAACGTGTCGATCCAATGAGAGCAAACTATTGGAAGTGGCGGAAGAGAACACTTCCTCCCCTAACAGTTTAACGGCGGAAGGGGATCAATATCCGTTGGCTGGTTTAATCTGTTTCGTTGGTGTGGCAGTTTTCTGGAATATTTATCCGCCAGCCTGATGTTGTAGTGTTAGTGTTCTCCTTCTTTCATTTCCATTGTTTTGTAGGTTGTATTGTTAAATAAAACTTACAAAAAATATTTTTAAAAAATTAAAAAAAAAAAGACGGCAATTTGATACTGAACACGGACTGTTTTCCTTTAGAAAGGCTTTTTATTTTTCATGGGTAAAGCATCGTTTGAGTTGAATTACAGAGGAGAGAGGCAGCTGATTTCAGTTCTTAGTCTTCTCACTTTTCTACTCTTTTTCCTCCTATTTTGAAATTATCCTTGAATTGCAGCGACACTCTGGAGGATGAGTCAGATGGAATACATGTTGAGTGTTGTTACATTTAATTGGCTTCAGAATCTAGCCGTGGCGATGGAAAATTATTGGGTGTTCTTGTGGCACACATTAAAACCGTCTTAAGTGTATAGGTCCCACATGATTGTGTGGTTGTAGAGGCCGTTTTTGCTCTAGTACCACTTATAATTAGTCCGTATCAATTGTGCCAAGCTAGAGACTGCTATAATATTGTGCCGAAACCTTATTTCGCTGTGTTTTCTTGTAAAAGCTAATCTGATCCATGTTTACGAATCAAACAAGAATCATTAATAGTTAGCTCTCCCAGAACTTGATGAACCCTTACTGTCCTAAAACTGGAATCTGCTTAATGATCGTTCAAATACGTATTGTCATTTTAGAGGATGCAAGTTTCCTCAATTTAACAGTGTCAAGCTACGATTAGGTTGGTTGTCCAGATTAGCCCCGAAGTATAGCAGAGAGGTTTATGGTTGTTATACTGGAACCAAGTCGCAAATTGACGTTTCCTACTTCCAACCCTTAAAATCCGGCTATGAGACTTGGCCTCCAACCCTTAAAATCCGGCTATGAGACTTGGAGAAGGTGAAATGAAGAGCTAATTGCAAAATAACTAAAAGCTTTTGATACCAGACTTGGCGACCCGCTTGGCCGGCTATGGGCATTGGCAATTTGGCAGGTGCGTTCACCTGGGCTACCCCCAGGTCAGGCCAGGCTATCGGTATTGGCAGTCGCGTTCACCTGGGGTACCCCCAGGTCGGGTCCATCAGACGGCCCAGATGGCCGACCCACAACCCTCCCCACTACAATGTTGTTAAGGCATCGGGGCACTGGTTAACAAACCAACAAATAGGTTAATGGTCTGTCTGAGATCAACATCGTTATGTTTGGCATGTCCTAAAATATCAAAGAGGGAAAAATGAACCATAGAACAATCAGAAACAATGGGGCAAATGCGATTAATTTGCCAAAAAGATGCTTCATTGCTCTCTGAATTTCACATTTTTTACACATTACACTGTTTAGTATCATACAATTAGAATCTTCCCAAAGTTTTTTTTTATCCCACCTGATAACAAATCCAAAATGCTTCCAATGCCATCTAACAAAAAATATACGAGGTACAAGACATCCTTTGTCTTGAACGACAAATAAAGATGGGAGACTGGGGATGCAAAAAAAATGAGAGAGATTCATCACTTCAAAAGCAATCACATCATCGCTTCTTGTTTTTCTCGTCCTTCTTTCCCTTGGATGATGGACTTGACGTCTCTTTAAATGCAGACGGGCATAAATCACTAATGCTGCAAATTCCACATCGCGGTCTAAGAGGAGTGCATACCGTCTGTCCAAATCCCACCTGTTTCAATTCAAACGACATATCAAGCGAATATCTTCCTATGACATCGCAGAGGGATAAGATAGTGGTTTTTGTATCGAAATAGACGAACCCTGGCCTATTTCGATGAGAAACTTGCTTTCAATGATGTGTCATTGACTGTATCTAAAACATAGCCCTAGCATGCCTTCATATAGGCTACAAGACTTGATGACTATAAGAAACCTAAACCAATTAAAAAACATGCATAACAAGGAAACCAACACTAACTAGGAAACATGAATAATTGCCAAGACTAAATATGAAGCATAATAAGACCTAGATTACATGGTAACATGATATTTCCTAATATTATGCTAACAGTTTCATGGCAAAAAGCCAATTCATTTTGTATCTAATTTTGCCTTGGTACTTTAAAACCAACAGATTACATCCCCAGGTTGAAGATGACACTCAACAAAAGATATATAACGATCCACCTAAATGGTCAAGCTCTATAAGAATTGGTCGAGCGTTGCTGCATTTGGCTTTACTTCCATGGTTATCTGAAACAGTACTTTTTCCCATAGAAAATCCTTTGAGCAACCACCCTATGTTACCTGGAGCTCGGATCATACCACTACAACTAACGGGATGTGGTATATTGTCTTGTATTGTCGCATGAAAGAGATAAGCTTTCTATAGATAACAAAATTAGAATATCCTTTTTTCAGCCAATAAACACCAATGAAACAAAACATTATATTTCAAATTCTTCTTGCCAAACAAATTTCTAGGAGCGTAATGGCCAAATGTCTAACATTTTCTCTTGAAAACTCCACTCTCTAGGTATTTACATTTATTAGATTTGATTTTTGTGAAAAACTCTGGGGATTACTAAGAACAATAAATCACCTTTTTTTGAAAATGGTGCAGCATGTTTTAAAATGTGAGCGTTCACTAGTAACACAATCACCAAAGATAGGAAGAATCATAATCAAGCAAACACCAAAACCAATCCAGCAAGCATCTTGAACAGCAACAGTAGGTTTGAGGATATATTAATCCTACAAACCATAGCAAATGGATGTGTGTGGTCCTACGTATATTCATGTGGAAAGACTGAGCTAAAAGCCTCAAACATACCAAAAGAGGGTTAATTGGAACCCATTGTTCCTTTGGAAGCCAGAGTTGCAATGACTCTCTCGTCTGCTCTGGAGTTGAAGTATTCTGACGAACACAAATCAGTATTGCTGCAATGCAATCCATCATAAATAGGTGCTTGGGGTGGAATTGAGTCACAGGCAAGTGAAACCCATCATAAAAGATCAAAAAGTTAACCCACTCCCTCATTCAGGTAATCAATCCAGAAAAACGAGATAACGGTCCAAAGATTTAGGATGATTTAGACGTACAGAGGAGTGTCAATTGACAGCTCTTAAATACCAACTTGAAGGAATTCAAAGACATATTCACAAGGCTGAGGTCACCAGCGTTATAACACATTTATATTGCAGAAATGAAAGACACAAAAGTAGAAGAAAAAAAGAACCTAAAAAGCACACTGTCACACCAGTTAGTAACTACCATCATCAACTGCTTTTAAACTTCTCAAGTTCAAGGAAAAGGATGCTCTTAATGGAACGACATGATCCTAGGGTGAAAAGAAATATATTATAAAGTAATATTGTAAACCATGTGAATGTTGCTTCTTGTTTATATTTGGTTAAACCAATGGTGATGCCAAAGCCAGACCCAAACTCTTGTCAATATAACTGCATGTTATATCTGGATATGATGGATCCCTTATCTAAACTAACACTTGTTCATCTACTATGTATCTAGCTTTTTGCCACATAATTTTATAGCAGTACAAATCCTGTGTTCCATAGATTGGTTTTCGTATTCGATTCCTGAAAATTCAGAAAGCAAAACTGAAACATTTAATTTCAGAATCCAATAACATTGGAGAAAAAATGAAATTAGAAGAAAGAATGCAATGTGAAAATGACAAAGTCAAACTTAGAGTTCCTCGAATACAAGAAAAGCATATTTGATGCAATCTTGTTATGAAGGCTGAGAATGAAGTTTACCTGTTTTGTGCCTGGCCGTGAGACCCACCCAAGTCTATTGCAGATTCGATGCACATGAGTATCTACACAGATCCCTTGAACATTGTCCCACCCCACATTCATAACCTACACCACCACACGCAGTAAATTATCATAAAGTCGGCTTCAGCAATTAAGTGGAAAGAAGTGAACGATATTCAGCCCTACCAGATGAGCCATCTTCGGACCAATACCCGGGAGTAAGAGTAACTCCTCTAACGTACTAGGAATGTCTCCATCGTACTTTGTGAGACATATTTTTGCAATTTTCTTCAAGTTGCTAGCCTTCTTGGGGTAAAATCCAACCTAATGCGACACAACATCCCTGTTTAAAGCAAAGCTAAAATGGAAATACAGGCAGGAGTGCTTCAAATTAAGTTAGATGCTTTTGTGAACAACATTTATCTTTCAATATCAGATTTTTAAGATAAACAGATAAAACAGGAGAATTTTCACACTGCGTGATCAGGAGACTTAAAAAATACATACTGGGTAGATCAAGCTCTTGATTGTGGCTTCATCAGCCTGGTCAATGGCATCTGGAGTAAGCAGACCATTTTGAAGGAGACGTTGAATAGCTCCTGCACTAGTAGTAAAGGAACTTTTAATGGAAATCTATAAATGCTGAGAAAATTCATTGGTATGCAATGCGGAGCAACTCCCTATCAGATTACATGGTGTAAATGTTGTCACCGTGTAATGTAGAGACAAACAAAACTTGTTTGCCTTCAGATCAAAAGCACAACTACAACACTTAAACAAAGGGTACGTTTGGGGCTACAGTCAAGAATGATTGGATTGGATAAGACCATATGGATTCACATATCAAGCCTTATCCCAAGTTTGGAGCGCCATTTCATTTCGTCTTGATGCCAGCGTGGCTTATCCAATGGATGAAATGGCATTGATATGAAAAGTGAACACATTAACTTCATAAAATGAACACCGTATAAGCTTGTACATGGGCAACGTGGTATAACATCCACTCGATAATGCCCGAGATGGTAGAAGACTATCAAATGGCATTCTCACCATCGATTGCACTAACACAGAAGAAAATAGCCAGAACTAATTTGGGTAATATACTCACAATCTATCACTACATTTATTGCTATCACCGTAAACATGGTTTAGGATTGTACAAAGGTAAGGCGATCTAATCCAATGGATCCACCACGAAGATGGGATATGTTCGGAAATTTCCTCACGGACGTGGATGGGTGGATTGGATAACTATATCCTATCACCTTCTTCCTTAAGGGAACCAAAAACACACCCAAACACCTGAGGCAAACATATCGATCGGTCAATGCTCTTCCTGTTTTTCAGTATACACAATAACACATTTACTTGAAACAAAGTTGTTGCTCTTATAATGCAAAACTTTGTATTAAATGTCTTCCCCAATCATCAAATTTAAATGGTAGCCAGCAAGAAAACCTACAATTTCCACCATTGACACTAATATTTGAGTTAAAACACTAACGAATAGATCATGACAAATACCACCACTACCCTCAATGCACCAGATTCTTTAACCACAACCTGCAACACTAGGACAGTTTGGAGTCCTTTATAATCAAAAGATACAAAGAATATGGCAACAAATATCCTAAACAACTCTGACTGAGAATATTTGAACTTGCCATGAGTAACATTATCCTTGGTCTGGCTCGAAAGCAGTGAAGATGCTAAGACAGCAAATCTTCTTTCCTGATAAGAAAAGCAAAAAAACTAGTAATTCCAACAGCACCAAGCCCTTCGAAGTGTAAAGCACTTCTATTTTTTCATACGTTATAAGAGTAAATAGCAGACAATAAACTCATAGGCCCACTTCACCCGATGAAAATTCAGAAGACCATTTCTTGGTTTGTATAGTCTCCAAAACAAAAGAGAGCCCTTTTTCCAGGGAGAACCTTGACGCGGGCACAAGGGAAAATTTTAATCATGGATCAGAAGAATTTATGTGGCTAATGAGTGCTTATAACCTACTTACATGAACACTTGTAAATTATGCAAGTGCTTATATGTATGACATGTTGAATGGACATTCGCTAAGCATTCATACTTTGTAAGTTACATATCCTCCAAACTTAACATAAAACTTCCATAATACACATTTAATAAATGCTATACAACACCTGGTAAATACAAATGTCCAAGATAATCAAAATGAAACACATAAACTCGCACCAGCACCGGACACTTGCAATTGGAACTAATTCTTAGTCAAAAGGGGTACTTTTCAAGTTTTTATCACCGACCACCTTGGAGATATTTAGCATAAATTCCGACATATCACCCAGCATCCAGCCACCTACCTTGCTGCCCAAACAAAGTTTTAAAAAAAAAAAAAAACCCCTAAAAGAGAGATAAAATACCATCTTTTGTATATCAATTCATCTTTGCCTCGGCAGGCCTTCTCTGCTTACTTGCCTTGTACCTTATTCTTATATGTCATAACAAGTTCAACTTTCAGCAACAGAGAGGAAAAGAGTGAGAAAGTGTGAGAGACCATTTGGACAGAGAATACACACAGTAGTGAGACAATACTAGACTTTTTAACAGTATCCCCTGCCTGATATAATAGGAGAGCAATCCTAAGAGCCAGTAGTTATTCTACGGGATTTCAACAAGCAGGCTAAGTGGATTAGAATAAAGGACAACATGCAAGGTGCTTATCGGCAAGTAGTTCAGGCAGGATATAGTATACATGAGTAACAACTTGATACAGCTGGCATTTTCTTACCCTCCAAATGACCCTTAAGGAAATGCATAACAAAATCAGCATTACACCAAGTTTTGACCACCACATTTGAAGATAACCTAATACTAATTGGGAAGAACATATTTCACACGTCATGAGCCTTGTAACATAGACCTGCAGACGCACTGGTCAAGAAAAGTGACATGATAGTAGTGGATAGTCGGGCTAGGGGAAGAGGAAGACCTAAACTGACTTTGGATACGTGACATGGAAGGACTTGGGCTTATTAATTCTAAGTGGAGTGGTAGCCCTAGATAGAGCTCAATAGAAAAACAAGCTTCATGTAGCCCCCCAATTGATTGGGACACAAGGCTCGAATCATTGTGGTTTGGTATGAGACTTGTAACATACAGAATCAATTGTTAACTTATTATCTACATAAGATTTTCTAGCTCAAAGTATCTAACTACAACACCCATAAAAGCACTTCGCTATTTTCGTTCTTAAGTAGCAAGAAAACAAAAAGTTTATACTTAATTCTCTTTGTTGCATTTTAGCATCAAGAGTGACGATCTTACACTGATGAGGACAACAAAAACTAATAAATTGCTAGATGAGGGTATTTTGGAAGTTACAGAGACTCTAATCAAGAGCTGCATGGTTCATACAAGGATTGGTAGTCAAAGGGTCATCATGAATTAAGTGTTTGCATTAATATTCACTGATAGTTAAAAAGGACATCATGTATTTAGTGTTTGCATTAATACTCATCTAGATGCATTAAACACATGCTAGTAGGTTCAATGTACGCATATATCTAGGTTCAGCCTCACATCTTTTTGGATGTATTCATTAATTAGGTTCATTTCATTTAGAGTTCTAGGAATTCGAAGAGTCTTTCTTTCCCATGGATTATAATTTGAGATGTAATCTTTCATTTGGAATAGAGTTGATTAATGAATTGAGTTTACAAGGTTAAGGCCTTTGTAATTGGGGTTTGGGCTGAGGTCCTTGCAGAAACTGCCTAGCCCTTGCAAGGGTGAAGCAGATCTCTCTCTATCTCTCTTTCTCTCTCGACTTCTTCTATTCTCTCATGTCTTCTATTTTGCGCACTTGTTCAAGCAATATTCTTATTTCCCCACCCAAACCACCACGATTCCAGTTGTAGGCAGCAATACGCTAAGGGTTCTAAATCTGTCCTACATCATACACACTTGAGAGATGAAGATTTACAACCAACCAATTGTTCTTGTCGAAGTTCGTTTCTTAACTAAACCAGATTCCAGCAATAGTAACAGTATGGAATTGTCATTGCTGCTCCACGTCTGACTGAATTTAACCCCTGACTTATCACCTCAAATTTATCCAAAACTACACAACATCAGGCTGAAGAAGGTATTACCTTGGGAGGAAGAGAAATGCCAGCTTTCTCACATCCCATAGTGTCTACGGGTGCACCTTCAGAAGATCTCATATTTTGTATCCCTTCAAGGACCTTTTCCCAATTGGCAGGGGGTTCATCTGCATCAAACGAGATGTTCAAGATCTTTTCAAGTCTCAAATTGGACACCATCTATGAAATATGGATACGTGTGTTAGGTTTGCGAAGCTTGATTCGGCTTTAGATAGCCACTTTGCTAATTATGTAAATCCTAGGATCAAAATATCATGTTGTATGCAATTGACGTAATCTGCCAATCTTCTGGTATATGCCATAGATGAATGCAGTTACACAACTTGATAATTTTTTAAAGTCTGTGTTTTCGGTATGCATTCTTTTCTTGATTGTTCTTCGCACATCGTGCATATTTGTTGGGTTGGCCGATTTCTGAACGCCACAGGATGGAATGCAATACAATATTGTACGGTGATACAGGAACCCTACAAAAGTAGGATACTCTCCACTCTTGAGAATGTGAGCGAGTTTGCCCATATCATCTACCATACCTTCCTCAATGCGATATAATAATCTGAAATTGCCGTTGCTGCTCCACATACCTTTTGACCTAATTGGAGGCAAAAATTTGCTTTCCATAGAAGACACATCTTTGGAAGTTACTGCCGTTGTTGCTAAAATTATCAAAAGGAAGAGAACTTAGGCCACGAGAGGAAGAAGAATGAGAAACATTACACAATCAGAAGGAAACATACATGGAAATATAGTCAACAACTCCACATACATGCACATGTATATGTATGCTTATAGGGAGAGGGAGAGAACAAAGCTTCATACATGAACAAGGCTTCATATATAAGGTCAGAGAGAGAGAGACAGAGAGTTGACTTTGCTTTGATGTTTAAGTTTCAAGCTAATGCAAGACTTGGTTTTATCCTTCTTTTTAGTCAATTTGATAGGAGAGTGTTAGACTTTCAGGAAGGTATATAAATTTTAATTTTTTAAAATACCCTCTTTTTCATACTCGGACCTTCATTTTTATTTTTTTGATAAGTAAATAATTATATTAGAAAGAAGGCATTAGCCCGTATACAAAAGAAGCCACAAGACAAAAAGGCCCTACACACTTCCATGCGAAAGGAAAAGCTCAAACCAATCTAAGAATTAGTCAAGAGAAGGATTACAATCTCTCTTGTCCCAATTATACAAGCTATTCATTGAAAAACTTTTGATACTAAACAACGATCTTTCAACCCCTTCGAAGCATCTTGAATTTCTTTCCCGCTGTATGATCCACATCAAACAAAGAGGGATCAAAGTCCAAACTTGCTTCCGCTTCTTTCCCACTTTAGCACCTTTCTAAGCAATTAGGAGTTCCATCACATTTCTCGACCAAGCCCACAGAATACCAAACGAAGAGATCACCATGGTCCAAAGCTCCCATGCCACTGAGCAGCGAATAAGGAGCAGCGAATAAGGAGATGATCAACCGTCTCCGCATCCCTTTTGCACTTACAACACCAATTGACAATGATTCTCCGCCTTCGGGGCAAATTGTCAATAGTGAAATTTTTTCCTTAAGCTGCACACCAAACAAAAAAGCTTACCTTTAACGGCGCTATCATCTTCCAAATTGCTTGCCAAGGAAAAGAAGAATTACCCCTCCCATAAAGAGATTGATAGTAGGATTTCACATGAAAAGAACCATCTTTTGATAAATTCTACCGCACCTCATCCTCCCCTTCTCCTATCCTTCGAATATCATACACTCTGGAAAGCAAAGCCATCAAAGCCTCTTCCTCCCACTTATTTACTTCCCTACGCAAACGGATGTCCCATACTACAACTCCTTCATGAAAACAGAGAATAAAAAACATTAGCTTCCTTGTCGCAAGCCAAAAGATAAATACTCAGGAACGCATCCCGCAAACTCACTTCCCACACCACACGTGCTCCCAAAGCTTAACCCTTTTCCCATCACCCACCACCAAGTATGTATTCTTTAGAAAAGCATCCCACTCATTCATAATTCCCCTCCAAAGCGCCACCCGGACCCATAAGGCAATCTCACATGCCCATCCGCAATCATACTTTGCAACAATTACCTTCCTACATTTCACATGCAAAATTTCCAAAGCCATTTGCCCAACAAAGCTTCATTGAATAACTTTAACCACCTCACTCCCAAACCTCCCTCTCTAATGGGCGCACAGACGAGATGGTACTCGGACCTTTATACACACTTATTCACTTACCAAAAAAAGTTGTTAGATTTAACTGGACAATTAAACCTTGCAAACAGCTGAATTGCGATAGTAGCCAACCTTTTCTGTTTGGGGAGATACATAGACTTTTGTGCCCAAAAGTCGGTTGATTTCTCACAGTCCCCACATTGCCATTTTATTGTAGAGACTCATTAGAGAAGAATCTCTGAAATTGTTTCCAGGTCCCTAAAATGTAGAAATGTACACTTTATCCAGCCATCCAGGGAAGATGTATCAAGATCCTTTTCCACAAATTGTTTCATAAACAAAAATTAGCATAAAATCCACTTCAAGAAAGTATATAAAACATATCCTCCATTAATTCTAAAAAACTCAGCCTGCTATAAACTAAAAACCACTGTATGTCATACTAAATCAGAAATTTTGGGTTTCCAATTCTCACCTTCCCAATATTGGTCACTAAGCAGGGGCTCAAAGAGCACTTCAACTCTATGTGCAATTGTAAAAAGAACTATAATGTGCTAAACAAAAGCAAACTAACCGGACATCAAAAAATAGAATAAACTAACAAGATGCTACTGTTTGTCCTAAAGGATTAATTGGACTCAACCGCATATCTTTTTAACACCGTCAGCATCATCTTCGCGTGCAATGTGAATATAAACACTTTGGGCAGCAAAATTCATCTCAAATTCTTATTAAGATAGTTTAGTAAAAAGGACTTACTTTGCCGAGAAAAACTCTTGGCCTTCCCATATGCAAAGTCTTCAATGTCGGGCAGGCCACATAACTGCATTTGGGTAAACTGATTACTAGAGAAACCGACCCTTTTCTAAGGACAACTCAGTCTCTTTGTGGTTACTACATTAACTTGAGAAGTTTGTAAAAATTTAATGAAGTTCAAAATCTAGTGACTATGGGCAATTCAAGCCACCAGCAAGGCATTTTGGTAAATCTTGCAGAAATCTTTGGAACGCTAAGTGATTCCTGTCGGCAGAAGTGAGATGGGACTTTAAGAAGAAGCGCGGCAAGCACCATTATACAGAAAGATCTTAAAAGAGTATGACAACTAATGTCACTAATCTAACCCTGTATAAAAATAGTCACTGCAGCATTTGTTACATTTCCTTACAACTTCTATGTTTACAAACCCACAGGCAAGTAGCAGCTTCTGGCAAAACGCATGGTTTTGGAAGCAGAAAGGAAGCAGTTTTCTTATACAAAACACGTCAACAGCTAGATATACATCTCCATCTAGGGTGTATGCAGCCCAAGTTCTAGGCCCTACCTTTAGGGTTATAAATGCCAGATTACTACCATAGCATTTTTCTAGGGGTGTATCAATGGAATGGACGTTGTTTTATTCACTGGGTCTTCCCATTTTCCCCAAAATCTCATTAAAAAGAGGAGATTTTACTGGAGATATAAAGACGAACAAAGAAAAACTCTTTTTTTCCCATCATACCTCTGGTAATCATCCAAACAAATGATACGCTTTCTTGTCTTTTCTTTCCCCTTTCCCTTTCTCATAATCTAAAGGAATCTACATAAACATTTATATATACTTAAATTAAACAAACGAGACGAAACCAAATGTTCTCACTTTCTGTTCAAGAGGTTCTGTTTTAGGCTCAATGGACGAGAGTTGCACTTCCCTTTTAGCTCTCTTCTTACGAACAAATACGCGAACCTCTGGCATAGAAACTCCACTGGAAGATTCAGAACCTAAGCAAAAATACAAACAAAAACAAATTAAAAAGTGTACGCTTTTAAAGGGTTTGAATGATTGAACTCACGCAGTGAATAAATGGAGCGCCGGAGACCAAAAGAAAGAGAGCTGTTAATTTATAGGCGATTGACTCACCTGGGTTGGGCTCTGCAGATGTTATTTCTCTTTTAGAGGGGAGGGCTTTGGAGGAGAGTCTGGTTATGGGCATTATTTTGATGGAGTTGATTCGCGCCAAAGGCGATGGAAGAAGCAAACAAGTGCGGAGGAGAGACAGAGTCATGGAATTTGGAGGGTCTGGGAAGGAATTTGTTGTGTTAAAGTTTATGCAATATTGAGCAACTCCATCTATTCCCACCATTCGAACGCCTTTCAAAAAAAAAAACATAAATTCACTGTTGAAACTTAATTCTCTGTTTGGAAATCATAGAAAGTGGGGGAAGAAAAAAAGGAGAAAATAAATGGGGAAATTTTACATTTGGTATAACCTTATTTTGTCATTTTCTCTTCTATTTTCTCTCAAACCAAACAAATTAAGAAAAAAAAATTTTAACTTTCCCTTCCTTTTTCTTTCTTTCCACATGTTCCAAACAAAGTATAAATATTCTAATATTAATTGAATAGCAATCTGAGATTTTGTAACTCTCTTCATTCATCTCTATTAAATTTAAAAACGTCATCTCATAATGCTATCCACACATACATTAGGAACAGATTTTACACAGCAACCAACGTGGCAGCTCAAGTGGGAAAAAAGTGGGCTCATTCTCTCCCTGCCAATTCCGACTCCCACCCATTTACAATTTCTCTCAAAATTGAAACGAAAAGTTAAAAGATTGGAAACACAGGAGAGAAAAAAGAGAACTTCTCCCAATTTATATCCCCAATATTCACCTCCAAACTCACCCCTCTTCTCCGGGTTGTAAATAGGGTGGCCGTCAGGTTCGCCTTGATTGCACAAATCCATGGTGGAGGTGCTCGGTGCCCATCACAACCTTTGTATGAGTGATAGAGACAGAGAAGCCTTAAGATTCAAATGTGGTGGAGGTGGGGGCCGTTGGTGGAGAAAGAGAAGAGAGAACACTTGTGTTGGATGGTGGTCGGTTGTGTCTCGAGTGGTTGGCAGTTGTCGGTGGAGGTGGAGCAGAAATGGGTTTGGGATGTTTTGGGAGCAAAAATTACACTTCGAAAATTTTGAATTTTTTAGGCAAAACGAGAGAGGAGAGAGAGGAGGGGAGTGGGACCCTTTTTTTGGCCACGTTGACTGTTGTGTAAAATCTGTTCCTAATGTATATGTGGGTAGCATTATTGAATTTATTGTTAATTTTTTAAAATTTGAAAATTGAGAATGACTCTTCAAATACCTTAACAGTCCCTTTGGGTTAAGTGATTTCAAGGAAAAATAAAAGGTTTTGATTTCTAGTTAAATTATTCATTTGGATTGACTATTTTCGTGATAAACAGAGATAAATGAACAAAAATGCAATGTTTTGATTGATTCATCCCCTTTCTCACCCCCAATTTCACAAAAAATATGTGAGATTTTGTGAGAAACAAATTTTCTTTCATATCTTGTCATTTCTCACCATCCAACGGGGCCACCTCCGTTTATCCTTATATATAAAATATAGAAAGAGAAATTACCATATAAATTAAATATGAAATTTGAAAAATCGGGTTGGATTGTTGTTCATATATGAAAACTAAAAAAGTTGAACTTAGACACCCATGGTTGTCCCAGTAATAAGGGCAAATGACTAACTTTGGAAGTACTCTTCTTGGTAAGGAGTTCGATTTCTCACAGGGTGAGTACCCTAATAGTAAGTGATGGGTAGTGACTGGTGTGGCCGCACTAGTTCCCTCAAAATTTGGGTTGCGCAGTCAGGTCCAATTGTGACTCGGTTCTATGGCTGTTCCTCCATTATAAAAAAAAAGAGTTGATCTTTAAAATATCACGCGGGGTTAAGAAAAAGCCTTTTTGGAGGTGCGATTTGAGTGAAGTGTAGATACTAATTTTGAGAGAAAAGAGAAGAGAAAATTAAAAACTCAATCCATTTACAACTTACCCAATTTAATTCAAACCCATCCGTTTGACACCCCTATGCTGAATCACTCGTGTTCGGTCAACATACGATGAACATCTCTGAACGCTATAATTCATTATCACTTATTTTTCTATACAAATCTCTTTCCCTATAATTTATTATCACTTATTTTTCTATACAAATCGCGAGGAACGAATAAAAAAAATCAAAAGAGGTTTAAAGGAATGAGTACGAGAAAGTTAACAAGTGATTGTCTATCCTACATGAGTTCGTATATTAAAATTTTATGGATGCCAAACATTAAAAACTTTGGGGTCATTAAATAACTTGACTGATCGTTAATTTAAAGTTTGTTTAATTAGTTGAGGACTCGAGGTTGATTTTACTAATGCTAAGCATTCAAAACCTTAGGGTCATTAAATGGTGGATCTGGAGGGGTTGTAGTTGTAACGACCCGGATTTTTTGTCCTATTTTTTTTTTTATAAAGAAACTATTTTTTTTTATCAATAGTAATTGATTAACTATTTAAAAGTATAATTAGATTAAACCAGAACCTAGAATAATTTTTCGTAACCAAAATTTGTTTAGCAAAAATTTTTAATTCAACTTGTAACGACCCATAATTGTTATCAATTATAATATCATTTAAAGAATATTATTAGTAATAATAAAATTATCTTAATCATAATTATCTAATAGTTATATGCAAATAAATTAATTTAGTCTTAATTATCCTACTTTTGATTATTTAAATTGCATGTATGTAAATCCTACCATCTCTCGCTCTCCTACTCGGTCTCTAATTCATCTCCCTGACTATATTTTCGTCTTATTTTTGTCCATCTCAAAACCCAATAAATTGAGTCCTTATTGAACTCAATTTTCTCAACCTCTTTAAAAATCCTCCTATATATACCCCATTAATCAAACCTAGGGCATACCCAAATTATTTCCCACGCCTCACCAGTCCAGAAAGGAGAGTAAATTCGGAGAGAAGAAGCTTCAATCTATGGAGTTTTAGAGAGAGAAAGAAAGAGAGAGAAAAGTGGGTTTAGTACCAAAGCCCAACCGAAATCTAATTCGATCATTCCAGACGCTTCCTACAACTCCTAGCATCGCCAAACGTCACCAAATTTGATCCTAAAGTTCCCCGATCGAAAGACCCGAAGTTGTCTTCTCCAAACTTCAAGTTTCGTTTAAAAATCAATTCAATCCAATTCGAGGTAGTATAATCTCTCCCAACCACTTCTCTAAGTATATTTATTATTTTTATGCTTAACCCGATAGCCCGAATGGTCCTATGCATCAAAACCGTAGCAAAAAAACAAAAAAACTGAATCTGTCCGGAACCTTGCGGCTGCAACCTGCGGACCGCAAGAACCAGACGAAAGGTAGCGGTGGACTGCTCCACCGCAAGGTCAAACGGTCAGACCTTGCGGTTTGCACTGTTTTGGTTCGAAACGACTTTGCGACCTCTTGAACACCGTTTTCGACCCCCGAACTATTTTTCCTAGACTTTTCACATCTCAAAGATCATAACTTGTTAAGGACATATTTTTTTTATTTAATTATATATTTATTTAATTATTTATTAGTTATTGTTCAAAGTTTGTAAACGAAAATTGATTACGACCTTCCAACCAACGTTTTAACGTCCAAACTAATTTTTTTAGACTCTTTGAATCTCAAATACAGTAACTTGTTAAATTAAATATTTATTTCATTTAATTCACTATTTATTATTATTTTTAAAGTAATTCCAATCAAAATTACTTTACGACATTATAAACATTATTATTAATACCCGAGTAATTTTATTTAGACTCCTTACTGTCCAAAGATAAAACTATGTTAGTCTCAATATATTTTTAATAGTAAATTATTTATTATTTATTTACTTCACTATCGGTCACTTTATTTAACGACTTCTTTTAAATAAATTCTTCGACCCTCCGAACCCAACTTTTGACACTCAACTGATTATATAGGACCCTTGGGACCTTTATTAGGGTCATGTTAATAATTCTAATATTTTTATCTAATTATTGTATTTAATTAGTTTTTAATTAATCTAATTACTTAGAAATAATTAATAAAAGCCTAGAAAATATTCTATTAAATTTTTATAAAGTTTCTGCTTCATGAATGACATTATGGCCATACAAGAATAAGGGCAACGGCCCATTCATAAAAGGTTGTGTGATTGCATTACTGGTTATTTGTTTAAATTATTATTTGATTTAATCGTATATTGCACCTATACCTGATTTGAATGCTAGATTGGACCCTAGAGACATGGGGTGGTATGCGAATAGAATTCACCTAGACGATGTTAGGTAATGGATGAATTTGGAAAGTTTTATTTTTAGAATGCCTGCAGGCGAGAATTGGAGATGTGATGAGATTTGTGATGAGATTGAAATTGGCGAGAGTCCAATGATGAATTGAAACTGGCGAGAGTCCAGTGATGAATTAAAACTGGCGAGAGTCCAGTGATGATTGTGGAAGTGGTATATAAGATAGGTGAACCCTAGTTGTGATTCAGGCATGATAAGCTTTTCCCTTGTTGTAGTTATTGGGATGCACACTCGGTACATAACTTAGGTGCATCTGCGACAGCAAAGGGAAGTGACCTCATGGGACCGAGCATGGCTAGCGGTTGGGGAGGAAAGATTCCGCGGAGGAGATCTTAGATTTATAAGTGAACCCTAGTCATGATTCAGGCATGATAAGCTTACCCCTTGTTGTAGTTATTGGGGTGCACACTCGGTACATAACTTAGGTGCATCTGCGACAGCAAAGGGAAGTGACCTCATGGGACCGAGCATAGCTAGCGGTTGGGGAGGAAAGATCTCGCGGAGGAGATCTTAGATTACACGATAGGATGATGGATAGTAATGAACTGGCTTATGTGAAAAATCTCTATTTTACTTCTTCGTATCGTTTTATCTTGCTGCTTGCTAACTGTAAAGTAAGAGGGGTAGTTGGGTTGGATTATTCTACTGGGTGATTTTATCACTCACGGGTACGTCTGTATCCTGGCAAATCGTTTGCTTCGGCGATCAATTTGCCAGCGAGTGCAGGATTCAATGGTGGAGCAGTTTTAAGACAGGAGGAAAGCCAAGAGCGAAGATCGAGAATGCTTGGAATCGTATCAAGATTAGAGTCAGCTCTGGAGTCAATGTATTTTGAATCACTAAATCTATCTTGAGTTTGTACTATCTAAACATTTTTTTAGGAAATTATATTTATTTAGCAAATTTCCTTAAGAAAATTATTTTATTTTACCCCCGAAAAGGCGGAGCGTTACAGTAGTGCGGCGGTGTAGTGTGGCTGATTCAACCATCTATCTCAATATGAATGGTTCAGATTTAATTCGAGTTCCTAAAAATTCGAGTCTTTAGTGCGGGTGCACCGCACCCACAGACTTTCCCAATCGTTAATTTCAATTTGTTTTGGGATTTTGGATTTGAATTTATAAATAACGAGTGTAGAGAGAAATAAAGTAATAATTGAAGAGAGATATAGAGAAGAATGAAAGTAATAATTAAAAAAAATAAGATTATGATTAAAATTCAAAATCTAAAACCCTAAAATGAACGGGTCAAAGCGTGTGCAAGCTGGTCTCAATATCTTTGATTATAAGAAAATAACTTGCTCAAACATCTGATTATATTAATGGTTTGTTTGGATTGGTGTTTGAAATTTTTTAAAAAAAATAGTAAGAATAATAAATGAAGAGAGAAATGTTAGAAGCGAAAAAAATTTAAGGGAATTTAAAAAAAATTCCTTTTGAATTATAAAGAAAACAAGGCATTAATAATTCCAGTAATATTATTTTCCACGCGAATTCCATGGCCGAGACTCTTCGCGCCTTTTCAGGCAAAACTGCTCAGACACGGCCTTTCCACTGTCCCTATTCCCCAAACAACCCATTTGGTCCCACTCCACTTCACTCGGAATCACTCCACTCTCTCTCTCTCTCTCTCTCTCTCTCTCTTCCCGAATCCCCAAGGACCCCAACAACGGAGTTAACGAGTCCTCCACATCTCCGTTTCCAACCGGTACTGTACTCTACACCGTCCCTTCATTAATTACTGCACTTAAATACACGTTCGAAGTACGGTCTCAGTTGAACTACTCCTCTGTTGGTAAATTTATCCGTACGGAGCCCCAATCAGTTGAAACCCTAATCTCTGTTTTCAGTTTGATTTGGTTTGGTTTTGAAGGTTGGAGAAAAGCTTCAGTAGCGGGGGGCAATGGAGGAGGAGTCGTCGTCGTCGTCGGAGGTGGGCCCGGTGGAGGACGTGGTTCAGGCGTTGCTGGAGTACTTGGTCGCTCCGTTGTTGCCTTTGAAGTCCTCCGGTCACCAGGTTCCGTCGCTTGCCCAACAGCAGTCGGTCGCTAAACAGGTACGATTATTTGTTTCTGTTTATTGATTTTAGGTCGTGTTTGGGATGTCTGAAGAAGTATATATATCTTATTTTTATTTTTTTCTCGAATTTGTTCCGTGGGTAGTAGTTCTTTTGCTTCGAAGTTCTAGGTAAGTTTCTTAACTCTTGCTAAACCAAAAATAAAAAAGTTTCTTAACTCTTTTTTTGGAGTTCATATGGACTCAGAAATTGTATGGGCTTCAGTGTTAAAAACTCTACCGAGTACTCCCTCTCTCCCTCTCTTCCATAGTCCTTACGAAAAGCTGCCACTTTGTTAATCGTAAAATGACGCAATCTCGTGTATAAATGTTTTGATTTTTTCAAGTACTAAATGAAATTATGATCTGGTGCCAAAAGGACCAAAAAATATACACAAGTATTTTATTTTGTGAAAAGTGGCACAACTTTTCATAATGAACTATTGATATGGAACGGAGGGGTATTAAATTCGACAACAATAATGGTATCCAAGTAATCCCAACCGAGAGGGTATGGGCGAGGAGGATTGGAACAGACTTAACCTTTGGCAATCGGTGAAGGGAGTATTAAATAGAGAAGAGAAACTTTGTTCAACGAAGATAATAGTAAAGAGAAAAAGTAGAGCAAAAGATCCAAAATTGGCTATTTTTCTATTTTTAGATATATCTTTTTTTTCAAATTTGGTGAGTATTTATTGACTATTTCAGTTTGTCTTGTATGGTTTTGTGTTTCCTCACTAGAATACTGCCAATGGTAGGGATGAACACAAAAGCCGTGGAATCTCAAATCCAGCCCATACCAGTCCAAACCAGCCAGTTTCGTTGGGTTTCTCTTAGTACTGTTGTTTGTTTGGTCTTGGTTTAACAAATGAAAAACCAAATCAAATGGTTTTGTTTGCGGATTTATGCCTCCGGTTCTGGGGCTAAGGATAACCCAATCCGAACCTCTATTCTATACATTACTTTCATTCTATGTTAATATTAACACATATTTTGTTGAAGACTTTCAGTGAGTTCAAATTTATTTCGGTGACCCTTGGTGGCATTAATGAAATTGGTTCAAAACCAAGTTATATTTTACGTTTGTGATGCAAATCTTTGTTGCTTCAAATGCTTCGTACCCAAATTATCTCATCTTGAAGTTAACCGTGGTTTGAAACCAGATCTGACCCATTGTCTAATGGTTCGGAACTTCGGATTTATGCATTTTGCGGAATGATTCTGTTCTCATAATCTTCAATTCGTAAAAGTTGGTTTGGTTCTTGGTTTACCACAACAAAAAAATCTGGTCCATGCTCACCCCTGGGCCTGGCCAATGGTACTAGATTCTGAGTCAACAAGTAATTCCTTTGAGGAATTTTCATAACAAGTTCAAGGGGCCTGAATAGGACTAAATTTGACACCAGAGGCTTCAGATAGTTACAAACAAACACCAAGAGTGCCATTTACATGGCCCAAAGAGAGAAACCAAGTTCGTTTACCAAAAAAAGAAGAAGAGAGAAAAGTTCTGAATTCCTATACCCAACAAGGCTAATATTTAAGAAGACCTAACTAGTGATATCAAAGCCCTTCAGTTTTTGAATTTCAGGACTCATGAATCACAGGATAGGATCCCAATATCATGAAATGTTTCCATTGGAATTCTGAATCCAGGTTCATATTTCCAGGATTTGTTTACTGCAGCACGAAAGCCTTGTATATTTGCGTGTTGAATGCTCTCATTGTCTGGTTGTATACTTACGTATATTGGATCACTGGGTTCCTTTTTAATGGACAAGACCGCTACTATTTGTTGAAAACCCAATCTCGTAGTCGTAGCTGCTGCAGTTGGACTAGTGTAACCTCTCTTTTTTTGCTCAGCGAAAGTTTTTTTTTGTTAGTTGTTAGTGAGGTTTGAACCCTGTCAAATGCATGGGAGTACATGGGGCCTACCACTCCACTTGCTATATGATTCATTCAAAATGTATAATGTGGTTGTTCATGCACATAGAAGAGCCAGTTATGTATATGCATCCTGGTTCGTTTTATTGATTGTCAAGCTCTTTGTTGATCTGCTTCAGGTGCATGCTGCTGTGTTACTCTATAATTATTACCATCGGAAACAACAGGCAGATATAGAGTATCTAGGTTTTGAGTCTTTTTGCAAGCTGGCTGTAACTTTGAAACCACAACTGATGGGCTACATGAAACTCATGCACCGATCCGATTATGCTGAGTTGGATGACCTGGAAGAGCGGCTTTCTGTGACTGAGAAAGCAATCATGAGTGCTTGTGATATATCTTTGGCTCTTGATGCTTCCAAAGATGCTCCATGCATTGAGGGATGGCCAGTTTCCAAAGTAGCAGTTCTAGTAACTGACTCCAGTAAAGACCATTGCTTGCTGCAGTTCAGTTCCATCACCCATGGGGTTTGGTCAGTCATAGAGAAAGATTATGATCTCTCTAGTGTCAGTTCAGAGCGTACGGTGGAAGGGCAATATGTATACAAGAGGAAAAGGAACACAAAAAAGAGTTTGAGAAATGAAACAAATTCTGACGAAGCTGATTTTCGGAAGCTTGTTATTTCAGCTGTCAAGGAAGTGACAGGTGTAGTTTCCTTTAACCATCTTGCTGCTTTGAAGGTTCTATATTTTGTTCTCCATGATATGAGCTGCAAGTTAGTTCGCTTTACGAGGACGTTTTGCATTTAGCCAAATTATCTGTTCTGGAAGGAAGTTTTCATCTGATCACCATTGAGTTCACGTTCTATTGATGGAACCCAAACTAGTGAACATTCATGCAGAAACCCGACTTGGTTAAAAGACTCCACTATTCCTTCTTTTTTTTTTTTTTGTACTTCAGAATAGCGACTCTCAACTACTCCACGACATGTTCCTAGTGACAGGGTAGACTAGAGGTCTTCAAAGGATCAGAGCAAACAGCTCCTTCCTCTGTGTCTAATTCAAAATCCTTTTTCAGTTTACTTTTTATGTCATGTCCTTGTACCTGGGTTACAGTAAATTCTTTTTCAGTTTATGAAAACGACGATGTTTTCCAATATATGAATCTTGGCCATATCCTGCTGTCACCTGATAGTATGTGCTGATAACTATTACTTTTTGGTGTATTTTATTTGGTTTGTGGTTTCTTCCCAATAAGGTTGTATGCCATAGAAAAGTTCCAGAAGGGGCCAACTTGCAAGTGGGACAAGGTTTATTTGTTTTGTGGGTTGTGCTCTGTATTTACTAGTATAAGACAACGTCATATGAAGTAAGGTCTTAATCCAATAATACAACTTTCTCTGTCAAGAGTAGAGTTTGCTAACAGTCACAAGTGCAAGCATGACACTGTCTCTGTATTCTTAGTCATAAGCTAGCTACTTAAGGGCGCATTTCCGCTAAACAAAATGGACTAAAGCCCGCATTTTGGCGGATTCTAGGCAGGTCATTCTCCTCAAATACATCAACTAAATACTATTTAGAGGAAACAACTTGACTATTGCCATTAGCCCGCAGTCCATTTAGTTTAGCAGAAACGCTCCTGTGGAGGAAACAAGTATTTCATTCTTTTGGGGAAGTTCTGTCTATAAATGTGATTCTTGCAATTGAAACAGGCATTAATGAGAGTGATCTTGTGGTTTTGGAGAGCCATGTGGTGTACTCCCTGAGTAAAGAAAAGACATCTGTTTACTTTTACATAGTGCAGTGCAGCCAAGCCATCAGCGAGGATCTTCAGGTTCCTATTAAGGATGTTATTGACAGGTTGGTTCTAGTCACTATATTTGTGAACGCCTTCTTTGCTAGTCTTCTGATGGTGCTATCGTCAATTGGAAAATGATCATATAAACGTTTTTGTTTAAACAATAAACAGGCTAATATGGGCTTCTGGGATCCTAAGTTATTTCTATCTGTCTTGTGAGTAGGCATCTGATGAGCACCTTTTAACGATGACAATTATTTATTTTCGCTGCATCTTGGAATGTTCTGTAACCCAAACTTGAATTGCTGGACAAGCCAAGTCTAGTATGGTTGCGAATTCAGCCTTTAGTTGTTGTCAAGGGAAGATATAAATGAAGTTCTTGTTATTTATTGCGTCTTCTCTCTTTTTTTGTTGGGTAAGCAACATTTTATTCCAGACCAAAACCATTACAATTTGCACTAAAAAAGGATGTTAGGTGATGCCTCGCCCAAGTAGCTCTTTCTTTGATTTTATGAGGAGGGTGCTGTAGGTCCAGAACGGGAAATTCTTGGAAGGATACGTAAATGAGGTCTATGTTTGGGAAAAGGTGCTTTACAGTATTTCAAGTCACTCTTTTGGAAGTTCCTCTTTGTAACCCCATTTCTTTAATTTTAACTGATCTATGTCGATGTAAGCAAAAGAAGAAGATATACAATGCAATGAAGGCCATCTATTTGCATGTTTATTTGCATTTGCTCCTCAGAAGGTACGAAGGCAATTGTAGTAATATATTGATAGAAAAATATAGTTGCATTCCAGTAGTAGTTATGAAATTATTTGTTTCTGTAATTCTAATTTCCCTTTGCCATTCTTGTATTTTTGCAGTTTGCGAGGCTCTTTGGTCAGAAAGAGCTCTTTCAATTGGATAGTGACTCCTGTTGTGGAGTACTTTCACGTGCTTCCTTATGCTGGAATCCTGACACACTGGTTTTCTAGGTACATTGTGTTATATTGGTGTTTACACCCGTTTTTGGCACCAAACCTTGGGCTAGCACTAGAGGGCAATTTAATTATCGTTTAATTAAAATTGATACATTCTTCTCTTCTGTTTGTGTCTTCAGCTTGGTTTAGATCACTCCTTCGTGTAGATGTGTTATTCTAAATTGCATATTGGAGAGCCGTCTTAGAAAACCTCATAAATATAGCAAAAGGAGAAGAGTAAGAAAAGAAAGTAGAAGAGAGAAAGGTGAGGTGCATACAGAATTGGAACAGGAAAAGAGAGAAAAAAAACACTCCAAATTCCCTAGTACTTGTAGAGGTGTTGTCAATAACCTATGATTCATGTTACGTATTAGCGAATGTGATACAATAACCTATATTTTGTGCCTTTAACAAGACAAATGTGATACAATGCATGATGCAATTCCTCAGAATGAGCTGACTATTCACACCTCATTCACGTTGTTTGGTGTGAATATGGAATGCAAGCCAGTTGAAAAGGACATATTAACAATTTTCCTGTCATCTAAAACTGCCAGTCCATTTTTCTTCAAGATTTTTTATCCCCTAGTGACATGAATGTTTTGTATGTTATAATATGTTTCTTTTAGTATAGTACACTGCCCAGTAGCTTGCTCTGTTTACAATGGATACACAGAAGAACCCAAAAAGTATATATAGGAATTGTGATTCTACAAAGGAATGGAACTCCATGCATATAAGGGTATCACTCTAACATGTTCCCTTCCTTTTTATTCTACCTTACTTGTCCACGTGTTCTGGAATACCTTTTTCATGGTACCATCAACAGATCAAAGAGCAGTTAGAATCTGACACTTCATTCTGTCTTATTTGGTGTTGCTTGATGTGTGCAGGAAAGTGTTCTCGAATGATTTGCAAGGTTTAAGGCCAGTATCGCAAAATGGCATCATCAACTCTGAAGGGGTAAAAAACCTTTGTGATAAAGAGGTTATTGAAGATAGAAATGATTCTAATGCAACAGAATCTGTTAACAAGAAGGCTAGTGGAACTACAACTGAATGTTTGAAGGAGAGAGATGAGAATGGCAGTGGCAAGATTTGTTTGGCTGATTCTTTCATTGGGCCGCAAAATATGGAAATCGATGAGTCCTCTACGGTTAGCCTCCCGAATGAAAATGAAAACTTGAGTATGTGCAACGTAATCGAAGTTGACCATCACCAGAAAGGGATAACTTCTTTTGCAGATAATGATATAGATGCCAAGACAAGTGGTCTCAACTCTGTCAAGGTCAAGGTAGTATCATATTTCTATACTGAATTCCAAAAAATACTCTCATGGTTACGTACTTGTGCCACAAAAGTCAAATAACTTCCAAGTTTTTTGTTGCTCCTGTTAAATTTCTAAATATCCAAGGGTTAGTAGGTGTGAAGCTATATTAGCTCGATTTTATCATTGGCTCAAGTTATGTTTTCACCATTTGTTTCATGTACGTCTTAAGTATTTTGCTAGTGTCCAAAGTGAGCTCAGTTCTAGAAGAAAAGAAAAATTACAAGACCCAGTGGACGAGTGGTTGGCATGTGTCTGAAGAGTGCTGGCATCAGACACGTGTCCAATAGGAGACATCTCCTTCTTTTTAGTTGAATCAAATAGTTCGGACTTCAGAACAAGTGCCATAAAAGGCTGTTGTATCTAGAAAAAAACTTGTGTATGCGTTTTCTTGCTGGTGCATGTCTAATTAGACATTTCAGATTAATTTTCCGTACCCTTTCCTTGTTTGTGAGTTCTTCATTTTTTAGAAGAGTCCATTTGACATTTTCCTGGTCCCTAAGAAAGGCAGTGCAGAGTCAGATAATTGGAGGTTGGGGAAAAAAGGCTGATGTCTGTACAATTCCCCTTCACACAACATTGTCTCTCAAATTTATTGGACAAGGGGAGCATATTTTTGGGAGTGGGGCCAGATCTGTATATTTCAGTTCATCTAATTAAGAATATGGTTTCTTATGTGGTGTATTCAGAGACATTTTTGCTTTCTTGACGTGTATGTACGTATTCAAACTGTACACTAAACATAAGAGGAAATAACATGTAATGCAGAAAATAGGGAATGGAACACTTAAAATTGACCACTCAATAACATAAAAACCAAGCGACCACTTATTTAGTGGTTTGTCTTGTTTCGACTTGGGCCTTCTGTTCCCACACTTCCCTCATTCTAAAACGTCTAACAATACTAATATTGATCTCTAGGTTCTTTGGCTTTGTTCACTGCCTTCTATGTCACAATAAACTTACTTAATATGGAAACTTTTTTGCAACTTAAGTTGAAATAGCTTGGACATCTCTATTGCCACTATGCTCCAACCAAATCAATCTGTACATACTGGTTCACTCTTTAATCTTTATCGAAGTGTATTTTAATTTTCTGGTAAACTAAGCTGTCTGCCATTTATCTGGAGAACTATAAGTTTGTAAACATTGATATTAGCTTGTTGCCGTAAGGAGAAGGATCTTGTTCTTGTCAATGAGTTAAAGGTGCTAAAAGCCACCTATATTTTCGCTAAATATCTTTCCTGTTAAAACCTGTGGTCACTGATCATAGCGGGTCTTATGTTACTGCCTATATTATTGCCTAGCATTTTCTTTTTAGAAGCCTTTCAATTGAGAATCTAGAAGGAATTGAAGTTTGATTGGCAAAAAGGGGCTGATGATCTGGCGAAAAGTTTAGGTGTTACAGACTGATGCATGCATAAAAAATCAATAGATTCAGCAGGGAGAGGACGAAACTGTCAATTCAGAGTAGTAAGTGTTCTAATAAGTTTTCATTTATCGCTCTCTGTCTTGTGATTTTATCTGATGTTTGCCAGGTAGAGATGGATGACTCCATGACAAAGTTATGTGTTGCTGTGGTTGGAAATGAGAACATTGATTCAGGTAACAAGACCTGCAGCGTTATCTCATCTGTTCAAGATGAACTGCCGATCGGTGATTGTGCATTGGGTCCTATCCAGTTAAGCTCTAAATATCTACAAAAGCTACATTGCGCTCTAGCTACAAAAGAAAACGTGTTGACGCAGACTGCCTTGAGAGTTCTTCTCAGAAAAAGATATAAACTGGTATTACTTGTTCTACAGTGACTGAAACTACTCTTTTTTTTTTTTTTTGTGGTGAGACCTGTACCAATCAAATTAGCTTCAATTTATGTTGAAGATGTCCTATTTGGAGTATACAGGAATGGCTTAAATTTGACGCCATTCATAAGACAATATGTGTGTGACATTTGACGCAAAACTAATCGGAGCCCCACGCGAGTAATTGGAGCTGTTAAATTTGTTTCAGACATGTTTTTAAGGGGTCCTAAAAAAATCAACTCATTCGGATATCGGTAAGGGCTTGATCCACTCATTCAATTTTATTTTGTCAAATTTGACAGGAATCAACTAAATGAACCGATCAAGCCCTTGCCATCATCAAAATAAGTTGATTTTTTACGGGAGCTCTAAAAAACATGTTTTAAATAAATTGAACGGCTCCGATCATTTGCGTGGGGGTCCTACGCAAAACTTGTGTCAAATGTTGTATGAGCGGAACCACATAAAGTTTTTATGGGGAGGGCATCCAATTGTGATGGGCTGTGATTACCAGAAAGTAAATAACGGGCTGCAAAATCATGGTGTCCCTTTCCTTTCACATGAACTCCTCGATCTGGATGAAAGGTGGGGCTTGAAGGACTAGTTATAGTGGAGCATTTTTTTCAGAAGAAAGACCCTTAGTGCATGTTGTATAGGATTCCTATCCTTCTTTGAGTCTCCCATACTTTGACATTACTAGCAATTGTGCTTATCAAAAACAAAAATCTAGCAATATTGCTCATTTATAGTGATGTTGAACAATTTTAAGTCCCCTTCATGCTCAGTGGCTCCTATCAGCCTCTCCCCGATTGTAGAAGCTGAGTTTAAATCTGTATTGCAACGTTAAATTCTTGCGTCCATTACAGATTCTACCAATCAACTATGCATCTATGGCAACCATAAATTGTGATTGTAGACGTTCATGTCTCTGTGGAAGACAATGATTTCCACCTATACTTTTCCATGGAAGACATTGAATAATACCTTATTTTAAGTAGTGGTATTTGGGCTTTCCACTTGGATTTGTGGTAATCATGATTTGGTGAGGGTAGTCTCTTCATTATTGAAGACATTGGGTTCTTCTAATTCATGAAGATCAAATATTGTCGATAGTCTACATGATTTAGTTTTTGGCCTTTAAATTTTTTTCCTGATGGTTCTCCTAGATGTGGCTTTACCTTTGTCCGCCTGATCCATATATCTTTTCGCTTGTACTACAGATGACTACTTTCACAGTTTTCTTCTTGCTTTACATACCTGGAGAATTCATTTCAGTTCTTTGCTTCCACTTCTAGGCTTGCCAATTACGAAATCTTGAAGATGAGATTGCTGTGAATGAGAGAAATATTCGTACGATTTTGGATGGTAAGGTCTTTTCGTTCTTGTATCATTTTTTTCGCGTGTATTATATTTGGGTTTTGTTGATATTCTGGATGTAGAAGTGAATTATGTTTCTACTCAGTCAGTTGACTCAGTTTTTTGGCTCAAGCTGGTCAATAAACTATCCTGGGTTCAGATCCACACCTTAGATTTTTATCAAACGTCACCTTTAACCCATATCTTGGATGTCAGTTGATCGGGTGTTGAACTGCTGTTCTGCCATAACTGTAACTCCAGCAATAGTGATGAATAAATTAGTTAAACGGTTAGTTGTAGAACAGTTTCCTCTTGAATGGCTGGTGGATGGATACCTTTCGAACCTTAAATCACTCCTTGAAATGTGGATATAAGGAACCACTATTTCTCTAATTAGGCGAAAGCGAATTAGTCTTTGTCACCAGCTCGTTATTTGGGATGCAAGATATAATCCTGTACTTGCAGTGAAGCATGGACATGGATTCAACGAGATATGAGCAGACAACCCACAAATATGACGAAACGGAAGCTATTTAACAAATTGAGGAATTACAGCAATAACGTGGCAAATAATATGCAGACATGTATATGTGTTATGTATCCCAGATGCAGTTCACTTGTTTGTGTATTTAAAGTCTGATGATTGAATTAATATAGAGAAGTCTGTGTTTGGGAAGTTTTATTTTTTTGATAGCATTAGAAGTGTATAAAATGTGTGGAAGGAGAATTTGAGAACATACAAATGTAGGAATATAGTGGCAGGTTTCATCTTTCCCTTCGTGTTACATATCCTTCTAATTAGCCACTGTCCAATTTGTAAGGACCTTTTGGGAACAAATTCTTTCTTTTTACCGGGAAAAAAAAAACAAATTCTTTCTTTTTTTCTTTGTAAAATGTCTAACTAAGTGAGATCACGATCAAGCTTCTGAAAATTACATTTGTGCATGACCGCATATTGACTTTGAATCTTTGATACTTAGTATACTCCTAATAACTTGCGTTTTAATTTCTATTTTACTTCTATTAGGGTCTGAACATGACTTGGCTGCGAAGATAGAGGCCATTGTAGATTCTTGTGATGATGTATGCCTAAAAAGCGATTACGGAACTCAAGATAGGACTAGTCAACAGTTTGAAGACGAAGGCTCATCTGAGTATAGGAGGAAGAAGAGATTGTCTGAGGCTGTCCTCAGTTTGCGAAATCCATGTCAGGCATGTTTTGGCTTTATCTTTGTTTCACATCCCATTTTTGAATATGGCAAACAAGATCATCTCGATGTTTTACATTTCTAAGGTAGTCATTCATCAATGGGATTAGTTATTAATGTGGTCAGTGGAAATATTAGAAGTCTAACAAGTGTGTACCTTTCTTTAGGGCTAAGATGCCCCATCCTTTACATTTGCCAGTTTGCCGTTATATTACATCAATGAAGTCATTCTACCTTTTAAGTTCACCATTGAAACAATCGAACTTAGACTAAGTTGCATTCCTAATGTGTTACAGAGTAACTGGTTACATTAGACGGGTATGTAATACTTGACCTTTTACTCTAGGAGTTGAGGACATTGATATGTGTTTGATGTTTTCATTAGGGTAACTACTTTTCTAACTTGTATGGATGATTGTTCGAGTATCATGTGTCCTGAATGTTGTTGGTGTCCTATAGTCAATTCATTCGAATTTGCCCACTTGCGACCTTAAAACGTAGACAATCCTAACACAAATGCTGCATCAGGTCTGTTGCTGGGGATTTGATTTTATGCGCTTTCTGCTCTTGGATTGTATTTGGGCGTTATATCTTCGTTTCGAGTATCCTTTATATTTCTTAGAGCAGTATTCTACGCATTACTCTTTGTTAACACATACTTCTTGTTCGTGGCAAAAATATTTCTTATACCAGGAACTGGATGACATATGCTACGAGAACAATTGGACATTACCAACATATCATGTATTGCCAACAGAGGGTAAGCTGGTACTTTTAAACATGGTTTTGTATGTTATAATGGTGTGTTTCATGTAAAAGATTGACCTCTTTATTAAGCATGGCACGCTCTTATATCCTGATGCTACACATCAAGATAGATTACAAGGTTTCAACTTCCAATCTCCTGTGATGTACTAACCATGTTATATGCCTTCTCTTGTTTTTGAACATGGACTGATGTATGCTTATGCAGGTAACTTGCCATATTGATTGTAAATCATGTTTCTACAAATTTTGCGGATAAGCTTTTTCCTAGCTTCCATGTGGTTCTTTTGGAAAGGGATGGCAGAAGGTTTTCTTATTGCCAATATAAACCTCTTCAGTGATTATCAGTTGTTATTTTACCTGATTATCTACATGCCTTGTCACCCATTCAGATATTTACTGCTACTTTACTCCTGGTTGTCCTTAAGTTGCTTATCTTTTATTCCCCTACCTGTTCCGTTCATTGGTAATCCTACTCCCTTAATCTTTTGGAATTTCTTTGATATTTTGGGCATAAAAAGTTTCTGGGCGAAAACAATTTATGTTTAAGTGTGCTTTCTCCAACTGCCGATACCTTTGTCATAGTTTACATGTTCTTTTATAGTTAGTTATCTGTTTGAACATTTTGTGTATTTGGTGGTGAAGCGTGCTACATGGTACCTTTTTTTTTTTATTTGGTTCAGGTATATTATGCAGATAGAAATTAATTTTATCCTCTTTTTCTTTTAGGTGGATTCCATGCCAATATAACTGTAAAAGGGGTAGATTTCGAATGCTCGGGAGGAAGTGACTTGCACTCGATTCCTCGTTTAGCAAGAGAGTCGGCTGCATCACAATTACTTGCAAAATTACGCAGCATGGCCGTCCAAAGCCAGTAGGGTTTCAGCAGAATCTGGCAAGCTGCATGGGATGGGAGGTAGAAAAGCTGCAAAAGCACTAGCACTAGCACCTTGACATAGTGTTCTTAGCCAGCTCCCATGTAAATTGAGAAGGGAATGTAAAAATGACTTGATAAACAATAGCTTGAAGTATACCTTTTATGGACTGATGTTCGTTGCCTAGTTTGGATTCTGTCTCTTCTTGTGCTTGTTTTTTATTTTCTGATGATGAGAACTCTTTCAAGGCCAGACCACTTTCGACCCAGCTGTTTACTGTAAACTCCATATACTTGCAACTATCCATAAGCCAGATTTGGGGACCTTGCAGTGCTGGGATGCATTACAGGGAGGTAGTGCGTGGTCTGAGCCGCTCATCTTGACGGTCAGTAGTCTAGATTTTATCTTGGCTCTTGTAGATCTGAGTTCTCTATTGCCAGGAGAAGTCCGGACCACTATTGCCTAGACGGATCAGATCAGATCGGTAGAAATACAAATATCTCTAAGCTGTCTGTAGGTCCCTTCATCTTCAGGGTCTACCCCCAAAGGGCGAGAAGTCCCTCTCCCTCCTCCAGTGTTAGAATCCTTCCATATTGGGCATGATTTGATTCTAAGAATCAGCTACTCTACAAAGAATCAAATCATGCCCAATATGGAAGGATTCTAACATCCAGTACCATCTGTGACCATCCTCTGTTTCTTCCGAGACCAATCCCAACTAGATAGACTAAAGGCAGTCACCGCAGCTGACACTGCAACTCCCAACTTTTTGATGTGATACTTAAGGATCTAAAACCGAGCAAAATGCCTCATTTGGAAGAGTCGATCATAACAATCCATTTCAACCTTGTTCGCTTAGTTGGGTTAAATAGCTTGATGTATGTTGTTGTGTCAATCTTTCTAAGCTTTTGGGACTACTAGCAATTTAACCTGATATCAGAGCTTTGGTTGGGAGATGTCTTGGACTCTTGGGTTCAAGTCTCTCCGTTGCAGTTTGCTTCTTCCTTTGTATTATGTTTCACTCTAGTATTAAAAGATACAAATCCAAACGTAAACTTTTGAAACTACTGACAACTTAACAAGTTGGAGATACAAATTCAAGCAACTCTAATATGCGTAGAGCTTGTTTCTTCAATGCTGTGACTTCGTTGATCGGGTGATATAATCATTGTGGGGGGTAGGGGGACGGTTACATGGTTTTGATTGGTTAAAAGATGGTAGGTGTGGTAGCGGCAAGGTCACATAACCCTCTTTCTCACTTTACGCTCCAATTTTCAATTTATTCTCTCGCGGATTTTAGCAATTTGAAAATGTTTTCGAAAGACGCCGTTGCATTTGCATTCCTACTCATACACATGTGCATTATATGACTTGGGGTGTGGCATTTGGGGGACAAAAGTGTACAATCCGGTCAAAAATTTGTGGTTTTTTAAATTCATTCACCGTAGGTTCTCTTACTTGCTCTAGTGGCTAGCAAACGCCAACCGAGAGGGAAGAACGTGGGGAAATAGTGGAATAGGATTGGTGGCGAGAGAGTGTGTGATAAGCAAGTTTCAATAGAACACTTGAATGCGCCAAACCATCTAATTCAAGTGCAAAGCCCCACGTCGTCTTTGATTAAATGATTTTTAACTTTGGCTCCGTTTGTTTCGACGTAAAATGTTTTACAATGTAAAATATTTTCCATGTAAAATGTTTTTTCAGAAAACAAACTTCAAACTTTTATTTTCCGGTGTTTGGTTGACACTTGAAAATATTTTCAGAAATCGACAAAATAGTGTACAAAGAGAGATGAAGAGCTTAAACGGTGGAGAAATATAAGATTATTAGAATTGAACGTAGGTCAGGACTAACGATCGAGGAAACTAAGCGATGAGAATTGCAGTAAAAGGCAGCGGGTTCATTTCGGAAAATAACTTACGGAAGATTTAAGGGTAAGTTATTTTCATCCAATTGATGGAAAATGTTTTACATGTAAAATGTTTTCCTTATTCTTTACACAACCAAACACCAGAAAATAGGTAAAACATTTTACCGGAAAACATTTTACATCCAAACAAACGGAGCCTTTATTCGTCGTATTGCTAAATTGTGTGTTGTATCTATGTAAATTGTGTATTATTTGTAAAAATGCACGTCATAATCCATTTTTCATTCCAAAAATGAGGATATGGACACTTCATTCACTTGTCTCCACACTCCAGTTTGATAAACTTTGACAAAATAGATCTATTTCAAATTTCATGAAAAATTTCAAGTATTTAATTGAAATTTTGTAAAGATTGAGGATTTCTACGTCATAATGCCCCACGTGTGGTGGTGGGGCATGATCTTTTTCCACCACGTGGCGGTGGTCGAGACCATTAATAATTTTTCCTGCATTGGTATCCCCATTGCACCAATTTACCGCTAATACAAAACGGTGCCGTTGCGGCACAAGTTGGTCTTGTTTGGTGCCTAATAAATGGGTTTGATGATTGATGATTTTGTGTGACCCATTTCAGATCTCAAAAAAATAATTCAAACCTCAAGTTATTTTTTAAATGTTTTTGAGTTCTTATAAAAAATTATCTCAATCCGAAGTTTGCTTTTTTAGCATTTGTAGGGCCCTAAAAATTCTTAAAATGCCCTTATCGATATTGAATTTAGCAAAAAAAAGTTCAAAAACCAATGACAAGAATTTTAAACTAATGAGAGGATTGAATCATCTTTGAGGTACTCGAAATGAGCCTCATAAAAAAAAAATCAATCAATAATCTAAAATTGAGTTTTTGGTCGCACAATCATAGATAAACGAATCATGCCGAAAAAAATATGGTGCCATTGTGTATGAATTTTGAAAAAACCCTAACGAATATCAGATTAAATTAATTTTTTACAAGATTTCATAAAAAATATTTTAAGAAAAAATTACAGTTTGAATCATTTTCTTGGCCCCGAAACGATCCCACAAAATTATTAATCAACATGCCCGTTTATTGGGCAACAAACTTGTGCCACAAGTCCACAACGGCACCGTGAAGCAGGGAATTGGTGCGGTCGGGTAGACTTTTTTGTTTTCCATTCAATCACTCTCATTTGATCGAGAAATTTTTGGGTACTGGGAGGGTACTACGCGTGGCCGTGCCCACACGGTGCTCGAGCAGTTCATCCGGACCATTCAAAAGTGTACTCTCTCTCCTCTTTCTCTTTCATTTTTCTCTCTCCAAATCAGAACTGTCCAAAAATGTGTGAAAGTCCCAAATGTGCCAAGTTGACACCACAAGGTACCCATCCAGCACAAAAAAATTTCTCCATGCACAACATTGGTGACACTCCCCATTCTCGTAAAATCAGTGTATTCAGACAGTTCATTTCGATTTTGAACGGTTAGGATTTGGAGAGAGAAAGAGGAGAGAGAGAGAGTGTGGGGGTGAGAGAAAAGTGAGTGTTTAACCGTCTAATACACTTTTAGACGGCTCAAATTTTCCCGTTCAGGCGTCACGTCAACCGGGTAACATGGTACTCACCCGACACTGAAAAATTTCTCCGCACCGCACACACATAGTATTTCGAGTAAATTACAGTAAACCCCCCTCAACTAATCCAAATTTTCACTTAACCCCCTTCAACTACAAAATCCGACAGTGTGCACCCTCTAACTATCCAGAATTGACACTTAACACCCTTTTGTTAGGTCTCCGTAGGAAAAATGCACCGACGGCCGTCTCCGGCCACTGGGCGGCCGATCCGAGCCGTCCAAAAATTAAAAAAAAAAAAAAAACCGAGTGGGCCAGCGTGGGAATCAACGGCATTCGACGTGCGTAGGTGCTCGATCTAAACACCCCATTTAAATTCTTGGGGTGTTTGGATCGAGCACCTACGCACGTCGGATGCCGTTGATTCCCGCATTAGCCCACTCGGTTTTTTTTTTTAAAATTTTTGGACGGCTCGGATCGGTCGCCCGGTGGCCGGAGACGGCCGTCGGTGCATTTTTCCTACGGAGACCTTACAAAAGGGTATTAAGTGTCAATTCTGGATAGTTAGAGGGTGCACATTGTTGAATTTTGTAGTTAAAGGGGGCTAAGTGAAAATTCGGATTAGTTAAGGGGGGTTTACTGTAATTTACTCTAGTATTTCTTTAGCAACTGAACTAGCCTGAAAATTTCTCCATACGATAGTCAAGTAGTCAACCATCTTCTCCTCTCTCTCTCTCTCTCTCTCTCTCTGTGTCTCCTGCGCCGATTCAACAATGAACGACAAACCAGACAAAAACCCAGAAGAAGAAGAAGCCCTCCGCCTCAAAACCCTAGCCGAGCATAAATACTCCTCCTCCAACCTCAAATCCGCCCTCAAATACGCCAAGCGCGCCCACCGCCTCTCCCCCTCCCTCGATGGCCTCTCCGAGCTCCTCACCGCTTTCCAAATCCTCCGCGTCGCAGCCAGTCCCTCCTCCACCCCCACCACAACAACACTCGACTGGTACAAGATCCTCCAGATCGAGCCCTTCTCCCACACCAACGCCGTCAAGAAACAGTACAAGAAGCTCGCCCTTACCCTTCACCCCGACAAGAACCCCTTCCCCGCCTCCGAGGAGGCATTTAAGCTCGTCGCCGAGGCGTTTAGGGTTTTGTCGGATAAGATTCGGCGCAAGGAGTACGATATGAGGCTGCGAATCGCTATGCAGTCGGAAGCCACGGAGGGAGGTGGAGGAGGAGGAGGGGTGGAAACAGCGGCGGCGGACGCGTTTTGGACCGCGTGTTCGACGTGTCGGCTGTTGCATAAGTTTGAGAGGAAGTACTTGGGGCATGATTTGGTGTGTCCCAGTTGTAAGAAGAGCTTCAAGGCCGTGGAGGTTTCGGTTATGGTTGAAGAAGAGGATGATGATAGGGTTGGAAGTAGGTCTAGTGATAGGGTTAGGGTTAGAGATGATAGGGTTGGAAGTAGGTCTAGTGATAGCGTTAGGGGGAGTGTAGAGAGGGTTGCAAGTGGGAAATCGAAGCGGAAAATGAGTAGCGTTGAGGAGGTATTGGCGAGGTCAAGGCCAGATGGGATTGTGAGAAGTGTTGAGTTGAATCATAATTTGGGTAGTGGTGGTGGGGTTGAAAGATCGCAAAATGTGGATAAGAAAGAGGGATGGGAAGCTGGGGTTGAGGTAATGGAGAAATCGAAGTCCAAGACGGCGGGAGATGGAGAAGAGACCATGACACTTGCGGAAATGCAAGCCTTAGCGAAGCGGAAGGTGAATGGGGAGAAGAAGAAAAAGAGGTCAAAGGAAGATGAGAGAGAAACAGAACTAAAGAGCGAGAAGGTGAGAGAGAAGAGGGTGAGGCGTAGTACTTCTAAGGGCGGGCATTTGGAAAATGAGAGGCGGAGAAGTTTGAAGAGTGGAAATGTAGAGATGGAAAAACGTAGGAGCGCGTCGAAAAGTGGGGATTTGGAGATAATGGCGGTGGAGGATTCCGATTTCTATAATTTTGATAAAGACAGAATGGAGAGGAGTTTTAAGAAAGGGCAAGTATGGGCAATTTATGATGACGATGATGGAATGCCTAGGCATTATGGCTTGATTGATGAAGTTGTTTCAGCGAACCCTTTTGAGGTGTGGATGAGTTGGTTAGATCTTCAGACTAACGGAGATGAGGGATTGATTTGTTGGGAGAAAATGGGAATTCATATTTCTTGTGGGAGGTTTAAAGTTGCGAGGAAGACTTTAGTTGATTCTGTCAACATTTTTTCTCACATTGCGGATGCAGAAAGAGCAGCGAGAGAAGTGTATAGGATTTATCCAAAGAAGGGTTCGGTGTGGGCGCTTTATAAGGATAATGATTTAGAAAATGAAGGGAGGAGGAACCCTTCTTTGCATAGAGAGAGATGCTATGACATAGTTGTGTTTTTAACTAGTTACAGTGAGATACATGGGTTGAGCATGGCTTACCTGGAGAAGGTTGAGGGGTTCAAGACAGTATTTAAGAGGAAAGAGATCGGTTGTCATGCTATCAGATGGCTTGAGAAAGACGACGTCAGATTGTTTTCGCATCAGATTCCGGCTAGGAAGCTTTCGGAGGAAGAGGCTGCGAATCTTCCAAAAGACTGTTGGGAACTTGATCCGGCCTCACTTCCTACTGACTTGCTTACCGTCGCTCGGCAGAAGTAGTTTATGCCTTGGTGGTGATAAACTGGCCCATGAGTTATGTATGTACATTTGCTTCTTTCGTCTATGTGCTCTGCATGATATCTGTTAATATTGTGGCAAATATCTTCCTCAACTAAACCTTGTTGAGACCTTGTTCGTTCGTGGTTGCGGCACATGGTTGCTTAATGTTGCTCTTTAAGATGAAAATTATTTTTGACCTTGTTGTCCGTTGCTTTTGGTCTATGGTTGTGAAGTATCCTTCCCCAGAAACTTGCTTGGGTCAGGGGTAGGAATCTTTTACATTTAGATCACTCCTTCGCGAGTTCGCGTAGATGCCTTGTTCTAAATTGCACAATGCTTAGCCATCTTAGACAACCTCATAGATATAGCAAAAGAAGAAGAGTAAGAAAAGAAAATAGAAGAGAGAAAGGTGAGATGCATACAGAACGGGAACAGGAGAAGAGAGAACAAAAACACTCTGATTCCCTAGTACTGGTGTTGTCAATAACCTATGATTCATGTTACGTGTTAGTGAATGCATCTGATGTTTTGTGCCTTTTACGAGACAAATGTGATTATGTGATACATGATGCGAAGTGCAATAAGCAATGCATGATGCAATTTCTCACCTCATTCACATCGTTTGTGTGAATAGGAAATGCAAGCCAGTTGAAAAGGACATATTAACAATTTTCCTGTCATCTAAAACTGCCAGTCCATGTTTCTTCAAGATTTTTTTTATCCCCTAGTGAAATGAATGTTCTGTACCCTAGTGAAATGAATGTTCTGTATAGACTGTATGTTATAATATGTTTCTTTTAGTATAGTACACTGCCCAGTAGCTTGCTCTGTTTACAATGAATGTTTTGTATGTTATAATATGTTTCTTTTAGTATAGTACACTGCCCAGTAGCTTGCTCTGTTTAAAACCAAATTCCTTTTTTTTTCTTTTAAAATTACTAATTAAGTGAGATCACGATCAAGCTTCTGAAAATTACATTAGTGCATGACTGCATATTGACTTTGATACTTAGTATACTCCAAATAACTTGTGTTTTAATGTCTATTTTACTTCTATTAGGGTCTGAACATGACTTGGCTGTGAAGATAGAGGCCATTATATATTCTTGTGATGATGTATGCGTAAAAAGTGATAACGGAACTCAAGATAGGACTTGTCAACAGTTTGAAGACGAAGGCTCATCTGAATATAGGACGAAGAAATTGTCTGAGGCTGTCCTCAGTTTTCGAAATTCATGTCAGGCATGTTTTGGCTTCATCTTTGTTTCATATCCCATTTTTGAAATGGCAAACAAGATCATTTCGATGTTTTACATGTTTAAGGTAGTCATTCATCAATGGGATTAATTATTAATGTGGTCAATGAAAATATTTGAAATCTAATAAGTGTGTGCCTTTAGGGCTAAGATGCCCCATCCTTTACATTTGCCAGTTTGCCATTACATAACATCAATTAAGTCATTCTACCTTTTAAGTTCACCGTTGAAGCAATCAAACTTAGACTAAGTTGCATTCTTAATGTGTTACGGAGTAATTGGTTACATTAGACGGGAATGTAATACTTGACCGTTTACTCTAGGAGTTGAAGACATTGATATGTATTTGATGTTTTCATTAGGGTAACTACTTTTCTAACTTGCATGGATGATTGTTCGAGTATCATGTGTCCTGAATGTTGTTGGTGTCCTATTGTCAATTCATTCTAAATTGCCCACATGTGACCTTAAAACGTAGACAATCCAAACACAAATGCTGCATCAGGGCTGTTGCTGGAAATTTGATTCTACGTGCTTGCTGCTTGTGGATTGTATTTGGGCATTATATCTTTGTTTCAAATATCTTTAATACTTTCATTTTCCATTATTCTCTCTGTCTTTTGCCTATATCTTTTAGTGTGGATCTTGAAAAATATGCAATATAGATCTTATTTGATAGATCTCGATTAGTTCTATACAAAGTTTTAAAATTATGATTTTTATTATAGATTGAATGATATAAGAAAAAAATGGCACGCAATTCAAAAATGGACAATGAGAATGGGACAGAGGGAGTATTTCTTAGGGCAGTATTCTACGCATTACTCTTTGTTAACACATACAGGTTCCATGTGGTTCTTTTGGAAAGGGATGGCGGAAGGTTTTCTTATTGCCAATATAAACCTCTTCAGCAATTATCATTTTTATTTTACCTGATTATCTACATGCCTTGTCACCCATTCAGATATTTACTGCTACTTTACTACTTCTTGTCCTTAAGTTGCTTGATATTGTAGATATCTTTTATTCCCCTACCTGTTCCGTTCATTTGTAATCCTATTCTCTTAAATCTTTTGGAACTTCTTTGATATTTTTAGCGTAAAATTTTCTTCTGTTTAAGTGTTCTTTCTCCAACTGGCGATACCTTTGTCATAGTTTACATGTTCTTTTATAGTTAGTCATCTGTTTGAACATTTTGCATATTTGGTGGTGAAATGCGCTAAGTCACGTTTTCTTTTAGGTGGGTTCCGTGCCAATATATAACTGTAAAAGGGGTAGATTTTGAGTGCTCGGGAGGAAGTGACTTGCACTCGATTCCTCGTTCAGCAAGAGAGTCAGCTGCATCACAATTACTTGCAAAATTACGCGGCATGGCCGTCCAAAGCCATTAGGGTTTCTGCCGAAGCTGGCAAGCTGCATGGGATGGGAGGTAGAAAAGCTGCAAAAGCACCAGCACCAGCACCTTGACATAGTGTTCTTAGCCAGCTCCCATGTATATTGAGAAGGGAATGTAAAACAAACTTGATAAAACAATAGCTTGAAGTATATGTTTTATGGACTGCTGTTCGTTGCCTATTTTGGATTCTTTGTTTCTTCTTGTGCTTGTTTTTTTATTTTCTGACGATGAGAACTCTTTCAAAGCCAGACCACTTTTGATGCATTACAGGAGTGTAGTGCGAGGTCCGAGACGCCCATCTTCACAATCAATGGCTCGGCTCTTGTAGAACTGAGCCGTCCATTGCCAAGATGAAATCCGGACACTATTGCCAAGACGGAGGGATCGGATCGTTAAAAATGCAAGATCTCTAAGCTCTCTGTTCGTCCCTTCATCTTCAGACTCTACCCCTCCACGACTTAACCAAGTCCCTCCTCCAGTCCAGTACCCTCTGTTTCTGCTATGACCAATCCCAACTTTCAGACAGACTACTCACTACAGGCAGTCACAGCAGCTGACACTGCAACTCGCAACTTTTTGATGTGATACTTAGACGGAGACGATCTAAAGCCGAACAAAATGCCTCATTTGGAAGAGTCGATTGGAACAATCAATTCATTTTGAACCTTGTTCACCTAGTTGTGTTAAATGGCTTGATATTGTTGTGTCTGTCTTTCTTACAATTTAAGTTTTTGGAACTATTAGAGTATCCACAGTGGTATAATCAAAATAAAAAAGTTTATAAAGTTAACAATATTTGCTCAAAAAGAGCTCCCATTGAAATAACCAAATTTAGAAATATCTTAGTAACTCATCAAATTTTGGCCCTTAGATAATCAAAACTACCAATCTTTTGTCAATAATCAAATTTAATTGTCTTTACATTTCCTCAATTAAATATACCATCATTACATAAAAACCTTATTTCTTCCATTTTCAACATTTTTATAACAAAAATACTTTTAAAAATAATTTTTATTTTTTTGCAAAAATATTTTTTTATTAAAATTGTTTTTCCCAAATTTTTTTTATTAAAACTTTTTTTTCAAAAACTGTTCCTTTGAAAGAAAAAACTTTTTCTATTCAAAAACTGGTTTTTTTTTTTTTAAACTTTTTCCCGAAAGCTGTTTTTTTTTTTTAATCAAAGTTTTCGAAAAATTATTTTCTTTTTTTCTAATAACCTATTTTTATTAGTTTGAAAACTATTTTAAAAAATTTGTTTTTTATGTCACAATTTCTAGATTTTTATAAGTTGAATAGGTGATGTGGCAAGTTTTAGTTATTCAATTTTGATTGTACCATTATGGAGCTTTACATTACTAACCTTATCAACCCCTTAAATGGATAACCAAAAGATAATGTGGCAACTTTTATTATTCCACTGTGGATGCTCTTAGCAACTTAACATGATATAAGAGCTCTGGATGGAAGATGTCTTTGGTTCAAGTCTCTTTGGTTGTACTTATTTTTCGGTTCCGTTTGTATTTTTGTTTCACTCTAGTGTTAGCATATACAAATCCAAACGTAAACTTTTGGGACCACTGGCAAGTTAACAAGTTCGAGATTCAAATCCAAGCAACTCCAACACGTTTAGAGTTTGTTTCTCCAATATTGTGACTGGGGTTGATGGAGTTGTACTTTGTTGATCGGGTGATGGACCTGATGGTTACATGGTTTTGATTGGTTAAAAGATAGTAGGCATGGTTGCGACAAGGTCACTTAACTCTCTTCTCGCTTTACACTCCAGTTTTCAACTTTTTTTTCTCTCCCGAATTTTAGTAGTTTAAAATGTTTTTAAAAGATGCATTCACACTTACAATTATGCTCATGAAACACACGTGCAATATATGACTTGAGTTGTGGCATTTGAGAGTTGGGGAAATAGAGGGAATAGGACTGGTGGCTTGTGGTGGTGGGAGAGTGTGTGATAAGCGAGTTTCAATAGAACACTTAAATGCGCCAAACCATCTAATTCTAGAGCAAAGCCCTATGTTGCTCTTAATTAAATGATTTCTAACAGTATTTTATCTAATTTCTAAATTGTGTGTTACATATCTATATAAATTGTTTATTATTCATAAAAGTGCACGTCACATTCCATTTTATTCCAAAATGAGAACATAAGGTATCAGGGATGCTGTAGGTCACTTCTCTCTAGTGCACCCTGTAGAAGTCAACTTTGATCGGTAAAAGTGCTTCAACAAATCTCAACCGTTGATTATCGAGATGGAGGGTCTAGATCTGACCTACAGGAAACGCCCTACACTATCTCGGTTCCAGGATATGGACACTTCATTCACTTGTCTTTGTTTGGGCTGAATTAACTCAAATCAATCGACAAATAATTGTGTGCGGGCGTGCCAGAAAAGAAATAACTTCAAAGAAGAAATTACTCTTTTCAAAAATGATTTGAAACAACTAATTTCAATCAGGCAATTGTGTTATCCGTCCGATTACCTCAACTAAGAGGATTTTCCCTTAAGGTATCAACCAAATAAAAGATTGACGCGCTTCGAAATCAGAAAAGATGATTGAATACAAACAAACCTGAATCTAATCAAAGGTAAGTTTGTATACAAACACTCTTAAGACTCTATCAAGAATAATAAAGAAATGCAAGCACACTGAATTTAATCAAAAGCGAACTTGCAAACAACTATTCTTTGGTAAGAAAAAACTTAAAGGAAATAAGAAAACTTGAATTTAATCGAAAGTAGTCTTACATGCAAATAAGCCTTCAACTTACAAAAAAGACCATACTCTAAACTAAAACTAATCTAAGATAGATCTCTGAGCAATCATTTTGTATGAATTGTCAGATGATATGGATTTTTGTGTGTGTCATTCTCTTCACTTGCTTTTCCTATTTATAGACGCTGCATTTGCCTTCGACCCCCACGTCTTCGATTGATATCCACGTTGGCCACATAAAACGGTTGAGGGGGCTTTCGAACGGTTACCCTGATATTTCCAGAATTCCTTCTTTCCCTGCTTGCTTCGATCATGGTGTTCATGGCCACTTCCTGGATCGTGGTTCCTATTTTCAAGCAACGTGAATCAATGCAACGTGTTTGCCTTCCAAAATGATTCCCTGCAATTGCATCTAATTTCAGTTATGAAACAGGGCAGTGAGGACACCGTTCGATGATCGTAAAGTCCAAATTAATGGTTAGATCCAATAACCTCCCAAACCATCGTTTAATTGCTACTCAAACGACATCGGTTCACTCTAAAACGACACCGTTTGTCATAAAACAGCGTCCTTTTTAACTCCCGCAATCCTCTGTAATTGGTACTCGACTGGGACAGGTTTTATGCAACCGCCGTACCGTTCGGGGCCACGTGGAATTTTTTCATTGGGTAGCACTTTTTAGGATGTAAACAGTCTCCGAGACTCCAATTTGATGAACTTTGACAGAATAGGTCTATTTCAAATTCCATGAAAACTTTAGGTATTTAGTTGAAGTTTTGTGAAGATTGAGGGTTTCCGTGTCATTTGAGTCACACTTTATGGTTTTTTTCCTTCCCCCAGCTGATCACACCCAGCGCCACCCGAGTCCTCCAATATCGTTCATTAACGTCTCTCTCTCTCTCTCTCTCTCAGAGAACCCCAATTCAAACCCTGTTCAATAGCTCCTTCTAGGGTTTTACAAATCCCCTGATTCTCAACGATTAGTATCTATCCGTACGGTTTGCCTGGTAATGAGTAGGCGAAGAACAGCTTGACCATCAAGTAAAAAATGGGGCACAGTTCGAAGAAGAAGAAGAAGCACGGCGGAGGGGGTCGATTAAAGGGCAGAGCTCCGTCGAAGGATCACGGTTCTCACGCACGCGATGACAATGAACATATCTCCGAGGAGATAACCGCATTGTGAGTTGTTCTTTCTCAGTTGGTGTTGTTTACTTTAGTTTCAAATGTTCTTTTTGAAACCTTATTATTAAGAGGTAGGATAATCTTTGATCAGATAATTAACCCCGAGGGGTTCGCCTAGTGGTCAAGCCCGGGACTTGGTGGTGGTCCAAGGGTTTAGTCCAAGTGCGCGAAAGATGGCCTGGACACCTGGTTATATAGAAAAAAAAATCTTTGATTAGATAATTTGAACTTTTCAGGGTTAGTGGATGGTGGGTTTATGATCTTCAGGATTAGTTGTAGTGCGCATAAGATGGCCCGGACACGAAGTTATATAGAAAAAATCTTGGATTATATAACACTTTGCAGGGCTAGTGGACGGTGGGTTTACCGTCCCAAGGAATAAACTTTGATCCGATAGTTTGAACTTTATATTGGGCTTTTTGTTAGGTTGCGGTTCATAATTATGCTTCACATAGACCTAAATTGATTTTCGAAATGCAAGAGTTTTCTGTAAGGATACTTTCCAGTCCTTAAATGACTGGACCATAGTTATTAAATGTAGTAGGCGCATTCTTGTGCCAAAAGTGTTGGGGTCTAGGCTCAAGGCTTAAAGCGATGCGTGAGCCTTGTTGAAGCGAAGGGCATCTAGTCGAGCACAAATAACAAGTATAATGTGGGATGATCTTTGATTAGATAATTTGAGCTGGGTCTTGGGCTTGTTGTTTGAATCTAGTTCATAGTTATGCTTCACATAGAGACAAATTAATTTTTGAAATGCAAAGAGTTTTCTGTAAGGATACCGTCCAGTCCTTTTTAACTGGATCATAGTTGTTAAATCCGGTAGGCATGCTGAGGCGCCAAAGGTCTGTTGGGGTTTGGATGCAAGGCTTAATGTCAGGCACGTGTGTTGGTGAAGTGAAGGGCATCTAGTGGAGCAGTAATAAGAAATATAATATAGCTAAAAGAAAAGAGCAAGTGTATAGATAGTCCAGGGCCACTTAGGCTTTTTGATTGAACACCTAATGCGTAATAAGAACTATACAAGCAGAAAATAACACTCCATTACCAATACAAACGACAATTTGAGAAAAGAAAAAAATCCAAAAAAAAAACATAAAAGCAGGTGAGATTCAAAATTCAAAAAGAAAAAACTTAAGTTCAGAGACAGATTTTGATAAAAAGATAGAGGAGTAGACTTGATCAGTCGATCGACTGACCGAAAACTTATATTCGATCAGAAATCAGTTATTGACTTCAATCGAGCTGGCCTATTTGTGGAGCGGAGTCCGTGGACTGCAATAAAAAAGTTTTCGCTTTTTCCCCCCCTTAAAGGTTTATAACCGCCCTTTCTTGGTCTTTTATATAGCGACTTGAAAGATGTGTGCGCCTATTTAAGGTGCACAACCTGAGCTTCGTTTGGCCTTGGGTCTAGGCACACACTTTTAACAACTAAAGACTAGATAGTCTTGTTAGGGCCTTATATGGGCCCTTTTGAGGGCTACTTCAGCGTTCAGAATAGTTTTGAACAGTTTTTTTAGATCGTCGAAACGCGGAATCATAATTTCAAAAATCATGTTGATTGAAATCAATCAAAACATGATCAGAAGAAACATAATTTACGGTTGTCAAATAAAAAGAGAAAAGGTTACATAGACTATTATTTATGTTTTAAATATAACTATTAAAATTAACAAATTTTAAACATTAAGACAGAATCATAAGAAGCAGCTACTGTTCTAAATGGGGGAAAAAATGATCTACCAGATATTTATGGTCAACAATTTCTTGAGAAGTACTAATTTCTCGAGTTTCACAGAACCGAAGAGCAAATTAATGCTACCAATCATTAAATTTAGACTGGAAGTGAGAAAACAATACTGGAGGAGAAAAAAGAAAAGAAACCTGGAGGCTGGAACCAAAGGTGAAAACTGGGAGAAAAGGATCCAATGAGCTGAAGAAAACAAGAAGCAAATGATGATGAGAAGAAGAGAAGAAAATATGGTTGCTAAAGCAGGATAAAAAGCAGAAGTAAGAAGGCTAACTAGTTTGTTCTTGCTGGAGCAATCTCAAGAAGAAAAGAGGATAATCGGAAAAAAACAAGAGAGAGAATGGAAGACGATGGAAAAAAGTTGATAAGTACAATTCTAGAGATGCGAGAAAGAAGATGGTTGGGGCTGAGCTGTTATTCTTGCAAACTTTGGGTTTTGGAGTTTTGTTCTGTGCAATTGTTAAATTGAATTGTAATGCCAATAAATGAATAAGAGCTATAATCTCATGGGATGCTCACGTTCATATGCTACCTAAACTCAATGACCGGATAACATATTCAACACAAAGATTAAAAATTTCAATGAAGCACACAAGGAAGTCACCTTGTGCCTCCATTAAACCTCACGAAAGTGTGTGCCTCCATTCTTAGTATTTGGACACATAACTTGAAAAGTTAAAATTTTAGTAGACGGTGTATGGATACATCACGTATATGGTAGCAAAAGGATATCTACAAATATTGTACCAATTAAGATTATGCTTGTTTTACGTAATTGATAGATGGTCCACCACAATTATAAGTCTATTAGCTACATGGCACAAGACACAATATCAATGCAATATCAAACAACCAACATTCACCAAAAGCAAACAAGAGAAGCGTAAGCCTCTTAACTTCATTTCACAAAGTTATCATCGATTCCACTTTAAGTCTTGAATAACACTATTTGACCTTGAGATGGACATGCCACTTGGCATGTCCTATACATATTTATGGGTGTCCCAGCCTTACACTTTGTAGCTAAGCCTGGTGGTGCTTAGAACTGATTTTCTGATGTTAGGTTCAGGATAAAGTAAACTACTACTGAGTACAGAGGCGTTATAGTAGTTTTGATTTAGGGATTATCCTCTTGAACAAAAGAAACCCTAGGAAGGGTTAGAATTTGCACAACACTGTCCCCTCCCCCCTTCTTATTTTGATACGACAAGCCTTTTATGATATTTTCATGGTGATGTTTAGGTGCGCGATATTTCAAGACGAGTGCCAAGTTATTTCAAACTCACCTCCTCTGATCAACATCAAGCTCAGGTTTTAGATGATGATTAATTTTCAATTGATACTTTACTTCCATTATCTCTTGTACCGAGTTTTCTGCAACTGAAATCTCTTTCCATGAATAAACAGGCCATACTCCAAGGATGCAGGCTACGAGGATTTAGAGGTTTCTGCTCTTCTTTCAGTGAGGTTAGCGGTCATGTCCTCAACTGTGTTTTTCTCTCACGTGATGTGAACTTTCAGCATGCCTCTTTGTGGTTTCTTATGCATTTCTTTCGCAGGTTTTTACCTGGCTATCCATACAAGTGCCCTAAACTTCAGATAACTCTGGATAAGGGTTTGTCAAAAGCTGATGCTGAGAACCTTCTATCTTTGCTACATGACCAGGTATATGTTACTAGTGTTCATTAATACTATTTGCCGATTGGTTTTGTCATAATAGTTACTAGTTGGTTATCATGCTGCGGATGTGATTAGCACAAGTTTGTAATGGTGCATACGATAGTGATATTCATATTCCCCTATTTTGGAATTAAGAGGTTCCATTTGGTACTTCACACTCATCAATGCCTTGCCCTAAGTATGTGGTCTTAAATCTTGTTTTCATCTCTACGCCACCATTAACTGGTTTCTCAACATTGTGTTGATTCTTCTTTCACATTCTGCTGTATTAGCTTGTAAATATTTTGTTCTGTACAGGATGAGCTGAGCAAGTAGAAATTGGTTAGGATTTACCTTATTTTCTGTTGTCAAAGTAACACTGTGTGGTTTAACTTTTTAGCTGATAGGTTCTGTTAAAAAGCAATTTTTGCGAGTGCAAGAATAATTTCGCAGAATTGAAAGGTTTACACAAAGCGGGATCATGAAGAACTACTTCATGGCTTGCAAGTTTGATTGTGCTAACTCCTCTCTATTCACCTTGCTATGCTCGCTCATTACGTCTATGGATAGTTTCTTGAGAGGAACACAATGGCAGTGACACCTCTTAATATGTTATTTTCCAATTTCCCTATTAATTTATCATTTTTCATATAACCGAACTTAAGCAGACCCCACTCTAGAGGCCAAAATCACTTGGAAGCATAATTTTTGACATGAACCAACTCAACTAGATCCCTCTCCGGAGGCCAAAATCACGTGGAAGTATAGTTGGGGCATGCCTATTTATATTGATCTTATCACTATTCAGTTGTTCAAGCCTTATCTTAGGTATTCCTATTTCCTACAAGAATTGATGATAGACTTTCAATTTGGAGGGGAAGCATAAAGGGCATTTGCTAATAAATTAGTATAAAGAAGGGTGCTTATCATTCTCATACAACTTCAATGTAGAATTGGTTTTCCTTGTCAATCAATTAAAAGGATATGTTGTTGAGAAGTCAGCTTTTCATATATTTACAAGCAGAGTTAGTTTAGAAATAAAGACTACTACGAGGGAAAAACACGCTCTTACAGGATAAGGTTTTTTTTTTTTTGGTTTGTGCTTATCAAGTGGCCGAGAAATTTATGACCAATTAACAATCTAATTATCCGATGATTCCACTTAAACAATTGAGTGCTATTCTAAGCAAATTCAAGTAATCTGGGCGTGTGCTGTGAAACTATAAATGAAGAACAAGCAATGGCAACACAAGGATATGAGAGGGAAGAACTCTATTTTGATGGTGAATACAAGAGTTCCTTACAAGCTTGATGTGAATCCCCTCACTCATGGTATTGAACATCTTGCTGAATCCACATGAACCACCTTCAATGCTTGATTGCCTCTCTTGATTGCTCTGAGCTCTCCAAAAACCTTGAGGTCTGGAAGTGCTGTTCAAGGAAGGAATCTAGCGTAGGATTCCACTGTAGGTTCAGCAAACGCCTTCATAATCATCTTCAAAGAACTTGCCCGGTGTTGAGAAGATGAACTAGAATCCTTGTGCTTTGTTCTTTAAGCTTGTAGATTAGATTGATGATTTCTCACAAGTACAGATGTGCCAACCCTCTAGCATTTTTTCACTTTCAAAGAAGAAAGGACGGCACCCAAGATTAGTTCTGAAATCAGATCTGCTTGTTTGTAAGAACAGAGTGAGTCACGCTCCCTAAGAGCACTGAGCGCTAATTCATTCTTGTTTTGTGTTGAACTTGGGCTGCCCTTGCGCATAAAGAAAATGGCACCCTTAACACGTTTGGTGCCCTGTGGGTGCTGTCTCAGAGTGTGAAATTCTTTATCTTTTGGTGCTGGTAAAACTCAACTCTTGCTGTTAAGCCTGAGCTTTTGACCTGTGATATCCTTGGAATGATGCTCTGAACAAACTCAAGTCTGATGTTGAGAATCATGAGAGTGATTTGCACTCTGAAGACTCCCTAGTCTCTCATTACGTCGGATCAGAAGAAAAAGTTGTATCAAATGACAAGGCAGTTTGCATGTGAAGTGGTTTCTCAAATACAATTGCCAACACATGGAGACACATAGTTGCCATCCTAACGAGTAGGCTCTAGCAGCCAACAATCGTCATGTTTGGCTATTTGTGACAAAACATATATGACAATTCAAAATTCTAAACCTAACCACATTACAACAACTGAAAAGTTAAAGGACAACGGGTGTCAGGGTGCCAAACTAGCTGCAAAATGAGCAAACTTCCAATAATAACAGGAGAGAGAATATTTATGTCAAATTAGAACAAAGACTACCTTGCAAGATCTCAAAGCATTAAGGATAGCTTAAGACTATCTATCAAGTAAAAAACCTGCTGAGCCAAAAACAATGTAAACAATAAAGCTCCATGTAGCTACTCAAGGTACTCCTCCTGAGACCACTCCCCCTCAAAGTCAATGGAGGAATTACACACTTTTGAGAAAAATTGTGAGAACTGAGGCTATCGGCATGGTTAGATCTCAATCAGACACACAAATTGAAAGGAATAAATTAGAACTTTGAGCTTTGATACCAAAATGATGCAATCAAATCTAGAAATAGTTTATAGAGGTGTGAAAAAGAAATTGATAGCCTCCTAGGGCTTGGTCTCTCGTCCTTTTTTTTTCTCTTCCTTCCTCTCGTAACCGACCCTATCTTTTCCTTTTAAACGTTATCTCTCTATTCCCAACTTTCGTCAGCCTTAAAATTTGAAGCTGACTACTAGGGTTGCCAAACTCTTCCAGGCTGTAGAACAGCTCACAGAAAAAGTATGTAACTACATTAGTACAGGCTACCAACTGTTACACTCAGAGCTCATAAATTGACTGCATCATGTCCTACTATGGGGGTGTCAATAGATCCTTATCATCTTTTATCAATGTTCTTGTCAAATGTGGAGTTTTCACGCGCATTGTTGCATGGAACGCTTCTATGGTATGTTGATTATAGGCCAATATTATGCATGCATACTTTCAAGTGCAACACTACTCGTTTTTTATTTTTTTTGATTTTTTTTAATCTTATTCATTTATTAAGGTAACTACTTAACTCTAAGTTAACTAATAACTGTTTCAGGCTAATTCTAATGCTCGGGAAGGGCGCGTCATGATTTATAATTTGGTTGAAGTAGCTCAAGAGTTCTTGTCTGAAATTGTTCCAGTAGGGCAGCCATATAGATCTGTAAGCTCTGGAATTCGTTAGACTGTTGTTTCAGTTATCCATTGATTGTAGATATGCAAGCCAAAGTTACATTTCTATTTCCTGTTTCATTCAGCTCAGAAATGGAAACATTTGGAACCATGATGGGAACAAAGAAACAGAGTGGAAACAGGACATTAGGAATCACAAATTGGAGTCTATCCGCTTCTACTTCTATGAGTAGTCATTGTGATCGATAACTGAAAGTATGTGAAACAGAGTGGAAACAGGACATTAGGAATCACAAATTGGAGTCTATCCGCTTCTACTTCTATGAGTAGTCATTGTGATCGATAACTGAAAGTATGTGCCGACTGTAGAATTGGCTATAATAGAGAAAGTTGTGATAGTTTTGATACTAAATTGTAGTTTGTTCCCAATAATAGTTTGCAAATTGATTTCGAAAACTTCATCGATCATTATAAGCAATTGAGCTTCTTAATTATCTTTTATGTTTTATAAGATACACATTGACATAATGTCTATCCTGCACGCGAATGATATATTTGAAATCACTTGCTTCATTCAATGAACAAGTCCTCAAGTAAGGACATAATTTTTTTTTTTTGGACATGAAACCACTAGATAGAGTATAAATTGTTGTGGTTGTTACAACGAGAATAAAAAATCCTCAGGATGTTTTTGGGCTTTTTGGCCTGCATGGGGTCTTTATTTCAAAACTTTGCATTTGTTAAAACAAAACTTAAGCTAATCTAGAGGTTGGATAATAATATTATGAAGTATTAGTGGAAGACAAAAGTGAATTGCAAAGGCATAAGTTTTGATTTGGCTTGGGAAACAAACTGAGAAATAGGGACATGAGTCATTTTTATAGGATATCACCTTCTTTCTTGTTCAGATGGGATGTGCACTGTGGTTTGATCCAAGCCTTAACATTTCGACTCTTTGAGAGGGGTCCAAACTCTGAACCAGCCGGCTATCCATGAATTTATTATTTACGCAAGCCAGAGAATCAGAGATGTGAGAGACAACAAAAACAAAATAAGAGGAAGGGAGAATTACAAGAAGTGGAGAAGTTCCACAGTAGCACGATCCAACGCAGAAGACACATTGTTAGAGACTGGGAGTTTTGGGCAAGTGAAAAATAGGAGGATTAAGATGACATCTTACATGGTTTTGAGTTCCACCCACCAATTCTTGGGCTTTGAACTCGTTTTGAAGTCCTCTAGCTAGTCATTTCCTCCTTCTATGTTCACCTCTCTCTTTAAATGGATGGGGTATGTGTGTAAAATCTCACTCCAAAGCTTGTCTTTTTCTCGTTAAAATCTGTGTCTATTCATTTGTCAGAAATTGTGTTTTTTCACGTAGAGTTTGAAACATGTTGAGCCACATTTTTTGAGTTTCAGTGCAAATTCTGGAAGAAATTGAGGAAGCTCTTCTTTTTAGTGGATTAATATAATATAGTGATCAACTGTTTGTTCTTTCTTTCTGGAAGGTGCCGTGCCAGGAAACAGAGAGGAGCAATCAGTTGTCTCTGAATGCTGCAGATTCACGTAACAAGATTCCTTGTTCTAGGGGACCTTTTGTTTATGGTTTTGTAGATCTTTTCAGTGGGTCTGGCGAGTCATGGCATTGGGGTCTTGATTTGGAAGAGAGTCATGGAATAAATCCTTCAATGCAATCCCAAACACTAGAGAATAAAATTGACCCCAAAGTGAAGCCAACTGTGGTTCAGGAAGTGAAGCAAGTTCCTATAGTACTTCCAGTTACAAAACTAGATACTCTTGAAGAAGAGTGCGAAGACAATAGCAAGAACTTATCTGCTAGCGATACAAGTAGATTGCTCTCAGGGGAATCAGTGGGAACAGGTACCACGAATGAGGCCAAGGTAATGTGAAGTTTCTTTTGTTTCGCCTTAACTTTTAACAATCATTCTACAACCACAAACACTTACACAAATATTTACACAAACCCACTCACATTCACATTCACATTGGGGCGCACACACACTACACCTCCAGTGTGTGTGGGCCCCACCAATAGATGTGAGTGTGTGTAAGTGTTTGTGGTTGAATAATAATTGAACTTTTAAATGCTTATGGACTTATATATGGAGTGTTAAATCCGTTAATACTTGCATTGATGTCTATGAAGTTGTCATTGCATTACGATGCATATAGTAGTTTTATGTCTAACTTCTTTTTGGCGGCACGTGATATATGGTTATTTGTTTCCCTTTCTACATATATTTGTTTTACAGAACAATCATTGTTTTATAGTTATTGGTACTTCTACCTTGTAAAATTGTACTTGGTTTATTTAAATATCTATTTCTGACCTTTACTTAATTTATATATGTTGAATTGAGTTTCTATGCTCTATTGTAGATTACGCTTTATATCCAATAACTGCTTGACATGTTGGTACCATATGAATGGGTTGGATACTAGAACAGTAAGGTTCAGTGGTTATGTAGTAAGAAGGCATTTGAGTAACGTGTGGATCTGTACTTTTAATTTAAAGGACAATGAATAAAATGGACCACCCAAATCTAGATTTAGGAATAGACTCCTCAGATAGCTTATTTGGTGGGGGGAAAATCAACATAGCAAGTCTTAAATCATGGTCACAGAAACTATAGCATTTACAATATTGCTGATATGAGGTCTAACGGACAGGGATCTGTGAACCTTCTCTCTCTCTCTCTCTCTCTCTCTCTCTCTCTCGTACACATCCCCTAGAAGAACTACAAATCAGCATCTTGGTATTGTAAAAACTCATTTCAAGCGAAATTCTATCTTGTTTTTCAAGAAGTTGTGAAGATGAAATACTTCCTTTTAGTACTTAGTTTTTCTTGTTAACTGTTAAGGGAGGGTTTCCCCATGCTTGCATATTGCACATTACTTCACCTAGAGGCAATGTGTGACTTCACTTCGCACCTTCCCTGCCATGCTGTGTACTCACTGAATAGTACTTGCTATGGGCACACCTGGGACACACACCCTACCCTTCCTTGGGTGCTCGATACCGTATTGCATGTTCTTATGTAGAACTCAACTCCAAAAACTAGCTATTGAGGCAATGGTGCCTCTTGTTTTTATACTTCACCTTACTCTTGTATCCAGGCGGCTATGTGGGACTGTGTCATAGTTACTATATATGTCTTGGTAAATACAAATGAAAAGGAATGGTTTCTTTTTGTACTTATTTATTCATTGCCTAAATGCATTTAATGAATCAAACTAAGTTACTTAAGATAGCCAGCTAAGCATGTTGATACAACATTCTTATCATAGTCTTGCAACAAGTAAATGCCATAGTACTTCTTTCTATTTTTTTTGACAAAGATTAAGGATGGGTTTCAAATGAATGGTCAGAGATTTTTAGAGGTGCATTGGGTAATTTATGGACTCCCATGGAATTTATCATCCAAGCTTTGTCTCTGTGGGAAATGGGGAGACTGCGTTTTGGGAAGACATTTGGCTTGGGGAGGTGATTTTACAGGGATACAATTTTAGTGCAATTTACTTAAAGCAATAAAGAGATATTGTGTAAGTAGTTGATCATTGTTAGAGCCAGTCCCACATTGGTTAAATATAACCTGCAAACCAAATATATGAGCCTGGCGGCCTCTCCACTCATTGCCAATTGGTATTGGGTTCGATGCTTTAACATGGTATTAGAGCTAGGTTTTCGGAGGTTTTTGGACAAGACTCTATGTCGTTGATGGTTGGTTCCCCCTTTGTTTGTCGTTGATAGTTGATTGTTGGCGTATGTGTTGAATCGTTTGTTTACCTCACCATGTGCGAGTCAGGTGTCACACGTGTGGGGGAGTGTTAGAGTTTGTTCCACGGTGGTTAAATATAACCCCCAAACCTATTATATGAGCTTGGGCGGCCTCTTTACTCATTGCCAATTGGTATTGAGTTGGATGCTTTAACAATCACAATAGTTTGAAGGCTGCTTAGTGGAGCAATCACTAAAAAGCTTAGGTGATTTAGTTGTAGTCCTGTTGCATTTCTAGTGGGTTAGTTTCTAGTTCTTTGAATTACTGGAAATTATTGTTCTATCTATCATCCATTGATCTTATATATGTTATGGCAGGATCTGATAGAAGATCATCCTGAAGATGGTGATGATTTTTATTTTGATAGTGACCCTTTGGAATCAGTATCTTCTGCTTCTGGTATTCCTGACCAATTATCTCAGACCACGGAAAGAGATTTGATTCTAGTTAGTTTTCAGGCTTTTCTCACTTTGACTTCTTTATCTCGTCTTTTATTCGTGATATGATGTTCTCAAGCTCGGTTGTTCTTCCTTTAGGCTCACCTCCTTCGTCTTGCTTGTGCTTCTAAAGAACAGCTTGCTGATGCTTTGCCAGAAATAACCTCTGAGCTATATAAACTAGGAGTATGTAATGTCTTTCTCTTTTACATTAGAAAGCTCCTTCCAATTGTTTTCCCCTTCTAGCATGCTAAATTTACTTAACTGCGCAATGTTTATTTGGTTCAGGTTATTTCAGAACGGGTGCAGGATTTAGCTACCAAACCATCTTCATTCTTTGACCAAACTTTTGATGATGTTTTTAGGCAAAGAATGGTCTGTCATTTTTTGTTTTCTATTCTTCCAGTGTGTATTTATCACATTTGCCATCATCTTTATTTGACCATGCTACTACCCCCACCTACAATTCCATCAAATAGGTTACATCCAAAATCTCTCAATTCTGGAAAACTGCTGCTGAATTTGGAGGCCAGAATTCTTCGCGTACTGCAAGTTCCAGATATCTCAATGACTTCGAGGAGCAAAAACCCCTTGGTAAGCAGATTTAATCTTTGAAACTGCAATTGCTTAGATCAAGGCTATCCTCGTTATTAGTTTGTAATGGAGTAGGTTTGCCTTTAATATTGTTCCAGTACGTTTGGAATCCCCTTGAGTACTTGTAATATTGAATGTGTCACTTATGCCTTGCTGAGATGCACTCTTCATGAATTTATGCTGATGACTTGAGTCTGCACTCACTTGCTCCCTCTCTCATGCTGGAATATGTAACCACCTTAGCGGGATTGACCTCTCCAGCAAGGCAACAAATGATGGTATACCGTGTACTCGTAATAATAGTCTTTATCAAAGAGGAGATGATACAATTCTGTTACAATAAAATCATTGTTAGGATCTTCGAAGGAGGTTATGGTATTTGGGGCAAAATGGGTGTTTTTAATGTTGTAACTTGTAACTGTACTGTGGTGGTTGTGTCTAATCAGCCTGTGGGCAGGCTGCAGGCCTCATTGGTGCCACGCCCTAAGCAACACTAACGTATGGGCTATGTTACAGGGACTCAGTTAGGGGTGTCGGCCTCTAGTATGTTTTCCAAGTGGTTCATCTGATTTTCATGTCAAAGGACATGGGAACACTGCAGAAAGAAATTGTGTTTACGAGCTGTCAAAAACCATGATATGAATAAGTAAGAGTTGTATGCATCGATTTTGGAGCATACTTGAATACTAGTTATGTTCCTTGGTGAATGTTGGACACTTCTCCCATATTCTCATCCAGTTTCGAATGTTCAACAAAGATTCTTCATACATTCCGAAGAGTCCATGTGACATGGCATATGGGTCTCCAAGTGCCTCAGTAGCACCTTGCCATGTCCACAGCATGGATATCAAGGTCATTTGCATATGTCATGCGGAGCAGATAGGGGAGCCTATTTCACTTGTTGCTAGTTAAGCATATCTTCCTTGGTTACGATGTTGAGTGCCCTTGGGCTCCTCCAATACATGGTTGTATTACAATTCAGTTGGGCCAATGATACTCGGCTTGACAATCTCCTCCTTTGCTGACTAGAGACATGCTATTTTACGGTTGGATATTCACGATCAGGGCATGTGTAGTCCCCTCTTTAGTTATTCTCTCTCTCTCTCTCTCTCTCTCTCTCTCCACCTCCGCTGGTACCATGCTGTCTGAGTGATTAACTTAACACCCAGCAAGCCTATGTTTTGCTCACTCACCGATGACTTTTGCACCTCATTGTCTTTCCTTTCTTCCCCACGTCTCAATCACCTCCAATTTATTTTTCAAATCCTGGTTTAATCCTCTCCACCTAAAACTTTTTATTTCATGACCCTATTCTGAGTAAAACCAGGGTTCTGATTGTAATGTTCCCGCGTAAAAAGATGACATGGACCAACTTCTTGCATCGGGGAGGGATGCTTGTTTTCTGTTGAGAATCATTATGGTGGGTCTTGCTTGGTTTATTTGAGGCAAACTGACCAACCTAACGTGTTTGTTCCTTTCCCACTTGGTTTGATGTGGAGTCGTTTCTTTACTTCCACCCTCCACCGAACCTGACTTATTCTCTGGACGTTTACAAGATGCAAACATTTGTTTTGCTTGTTTTGTTTTTTTCCCTTGTTGAATTAGGATAGCTTGGGGTTAATTATTTATTTGGCCTTGTTGTCTATTGAACCTGAACTCTTGGTGGAAGGTCACGGTGGATTCGGTCATGTTGTATTGTGCAAGAATAAGCTAGACGGAAGGCAGTATGCTGTCAAGAAGATTCGCTTGAAGGACAAAGGCCCTCCTGTTAATGACCGTATCCTGCGGTGAGTATATTTTATCATATAAAAAACAATAGAACTGTTACCTTGGAAAAGTTTATAGGTTTGGATTTTCAATTCTTATTTTTATAGCTGTGGTGAGTTGTTTATTGCAGTTTAGTTTCGTTCAAGTTGGAAGACATAATTGATAATTACAGCTTGGCAGGAAAAGCATTCATCATTTGCTGTTTAGTGCATAATTTTTGGGTTTAGTATGATTAAACTGTGTCGCTGGCTTCCAAACAGCGATGTTTTCCCTGCAAAATTTAGTTTGTATCACGTGAATGTTACCATAATTTCCATTCCTAAACTACTAGGTAATTAGCAGTGAAGTGGTTCATCAGGTTCTTATGTTTTTTTGGGGGGAACGAAGCGGACTTTTTGCGTTGTTTTTCTCTGTAGTTTGGTTTGCCTACGAGGAGGAAAAAACAATAGGGAGAAGGGGACTTTAATGATTTTTCCTTCCTACCTACAATATAGCTGTCAATGTGAGAGGATCCGCAGGGCAAGATTAATTTCATATCGGGCATGACAAGGTTCGGGCACCCAGAAGAGGGTAAGGATGGAAGCGCCTGTATTAGTTGGAACCAAAATTCTATCATGACTAGACTGTCGTTCTAAAATGGTTCTTGTTCTGAATCCTCAGAAGCGGGGTTCCCGAACAGAATCATCACCCCGGTGGAGATTCCCAAAATTTAGGATTCATTGCTTCATTTTATTCTCTACATACCTGTTGTGTTCTTCTTTTTACTCTTATTAGTATTTCTTCTTACTACTTTTAATCAATATCATTTTATTATGCTCTACTTTTTTTTTTTATTTATTCTTATTAATATTCACTGTGTGGTCCTCAGAGAGGTAGCCACGCTTGCACGGTTACAGCACCAGCATGTTGTGCGTTATTATCAGGTATGAGCTTATGAAAAGTTTGTCTTTCCTCTGCATATATTATTTTTCCTATTAACTATTTTTTCTTTATCAGATTTTTTTCTGTTAATTCAAAAGCTTTGCTTTTGCTTAATAATGTTGTAGGTGAAAAAATCACCTCCGTACCTAGCTTGTCTGTGACCTTACAGAATTTTCTTTGTAAATTTAAAGAGCTTTAAGTGCACATAATTTGTCGGGATAAACCAATTTCAATATTTATCAAATACTTTCAGGCATGGTATGAAAGGGGATTTGCTGGTAGCCATGCTGATGCCGCATTGGGGTCAATGACTGCAGTGAGCTCCAGTATTAGTGACACAGTTGCAAGTTCGGCAGATAATGAGAATAAGCTTGAATCGACCTATCTTTACATTCAAATGGAATTTTGCCCAAGGTAAGACATATTCGTTACTTTAGTTTCCTTCTTTTCTTAAATAAATATATAATCCCATATTCGTTACTTTAGTTTCCTCCTTTTCTTAAATAAATATATAATCCCATTTTTCTCTCAGGGGATTTTGTGATTTCCCATCCCTAATCCTTCAATTTTTGGGTTTCATTGATTTTGGCTGTGGTATTATCCTTGGAACTTCTTTCCTCCTCAGTTTTGACTGAAATTCGGGAGTATCTTTAAAGGCATTTTGCATTCCTCTGTTATGATTTCAGACTCCTTTTGTTGCTTGGAATCTGCTCCACGTGGTACACTTATGGAATTCTTCTATTCTTGGTGGGGATAAAGTATAATCTATGATATGAATCCCATAATACAATATGCTAAATTGTTTCATGAGTTTGCTAGAATGTGTTTTAGCTACTATTAGAGTTTCTTCTCCCCTCCAGCTTGCCTGCTTTTCTTCCACACAACCCCTCCCCCCACGGTTGGTTCCAACTTAAATATTTTATTTTATTTTAGTTCCAACAGAAAATGAATGAGATATGATATCATGATCACTAATCTCACTTGAAAATCCTGATAGATAGCTTGATATATGTTCTTGGGCCCATTTCCTGACACCTTAAGCTTTTGGGATGATTGGTAACTTAACGTGGTATCAGATTTCTGGTTGGGAGAGGTCTTGACTCTTGGGTTCAAGTTTCCCCGTTTGCATTTGTTCCCCGTTTGCATTTTGCTTCTCCATTTTGCATCTGTTTCGCTCTATCTCTGAAACTTTGCATCTCCACATGCAAGACAGGGTTGCCAGTGAGGGAGGGTGTTTGATAGCTTGATATATATTGTTTGGTCATTTTCTGACAGCTTAAGCTTTTGGGACAATTGGTAACTTAACAAATCCATGTCGAAGAGGTGTAATGGACAACACAAAAAAGTTGCAGCACTTTGTTATAACGGTGGCATGAGCTTTAATAACTATCGAGGCTCTTTGATTATTTCAGATACGCTCGCCTTTGCTGTAACAGTTAATTGTTGTGATGCAACAAGAGGCGTGGATTCTAATTATGCTAATGTAGTCTATTTATGCCACCTTCCACTTTTTTTTTCCTTAGATTCATTATTAATCTTTTGTGACTAACACGTTGGAGATCGGCGCACAAGTTCACCATTGGTCCATTGAGATTACGGAAGGGAGTTTGAAGTTTGAAGTTTTGGTATACTTGCCATGACAGTTCATTGATTGTCCCGGAGGACTTCTCAGCCCATTTACCTTTCTTGAAGGTGCTAGTTAACAAAGCTGGCAAGTCTCTCTTGATAGTCATGCTAAAAATCTGGTGGTGTTGTGTCCATCTGATATTGGGAGAGTTATAGAAAGAGCGAGGGCTAGCCTGCCGCATAGCTGATCACCCTTTGAACATGACATAACAGAATACTTTACTTTTCGCTGCCTTTCATGGAGGTTTATTTAGATGGAGTAATTTTTCATAGTTTTGATGGGCTTGTGAGTCAATATTCTTATTGAGTTTTAGTGTCCTGTTGGTACAAGCTGTAGGATTCTAGGAGTTTTGAATAAATGTCATCTTCAACACTTGACCTTATACAGGTCACATCATTGTTTCATTACTTTTTTCTCCTATTAAGGCGATTCAACGTTCCTGCTTTTGAATTTGTTGAATTACACCTACAGTGTTTTTTATTGGTAAGTGAGAAAAATTTGTCACAAGTGGGGAGGATCGATTGGGTTAGAAGGGGTTGAATTTTTCTCCAATTAATGATGATAAATATAGTTGGTTGGAAAGGCCTTTAGATGACATGGAAATTGAAGAGATGGTCTTTGATTGTGAAAAAGGACAAGTTTCTGGCGGCTGTCTGTTTTACTTTAGCTGTTTTTCAAGATAGTCAATTTGATGAAGGTTTTAGCTTGCTGAAAGTGGATTCATCAGTTCTTATACAAATGGTACTTTCATATGTCTAATCCCTGAGGAGAATTCTTTGAAAATTTTAGAATTTTCAGTGTATTAGTGTAGTTACTTCTCTGTACATAACCTTGGCTATGGTCTTGTCTGGGAGATGAAGAGCGCTGGTGGGGGTGCTATTTATACTTGTCTGGGAGCTAGTGTTGATGGTTGATATAGTTAGACGCAGCACCCTAAGGCATATAATTTACTTGTTTGGTTACCTTCGTTATTTTCACTTGTTTGCAGGACACTGAGGCAGATGTTTGAATCGTACAATCACTTCGACAAGGAATTGGCATGGCATTCGTTTCGCCAAATTGTAGAGGGCCTGGTACACATACATGCACAGGGAATCATACATCGTGACTTGACTCCAAATAACATCTTCTTTGATGCGCGGAATGATATTAAAATTGGTGATTTTGGTCTGGGTAAGATATGTGCTTGTATCAAGGGTTTTGTCCCTGTGTTTTTTGAACTGTATAACTAACTTATCAATAATGGGGTGAGTTCACTACAAATAGAAGATATATTGGCTCTGTTTGTTTGACCGGAAGTTTTGCCAAAACCATTGTCCCCATTTTCAGGTGTATGGTTGCAAAAACCTTCATAAAACATTTTCCTCATTAAATCGTTTTACCTTAGAAGGCGTAAAATGACTTACCCAAGGAAATCCTGTAAGTTATTTTCCAAGGCGAGATGCGTCTCTCTCCTCTGACAACTCAATGAACACCTCCCTCAACATCTCGGTTGGCATGACAAATTCAAATCCCAAGGTTGTACAACTGACTGTCCAATTCGTATTGCTATACAGAGATCTATGGCAGTACCTTTTCGCTCACATTGATCTCTTCTTTTTTACCCTTGTTTTTTCTGTAGTAGCGTACCATGTTTTGGTTGCTTTCTTGACATGCAAAACCAATCTACTATCATGTCCTACAACTGTTCGACAAAATGCCTTAGTGGAGGATTTCTAATTCTCCAAAAATGTTCAAAATAATAGCTAGTGTGATTTTTCTGATCAAGTAGGGTGAAGTTTTGGACCTTTAAGGACATAAGCAGTGGGCTTCTTTGTGAATATCAGTGTTGCTGGCTTGGTCGGGTATTCCTATCCTAAGTTCTTGTGGAAGTCTTATTGTCACAAACTAATTTTGAAGTCAGCCAAAGCACGGAAAATAAAAATTTTCGTAAAGATTTTACAGTAAAATGTTTTACATGAAAAATATTTTTCATGTAAAATATTTTACACCTAAACAAACAAAGCCATAGTGAAATGGAATGTGCAAAAGTGAATTTATGGATGTCCACTTATTCACATAAAAGAGATTGATTAAGGTCAATCAATGCTGATCTGGAAAAATTAGTTATTTAATTAGTTGATGCCTCAAGTGGCCAAGCTGTTCAGTCTCAATAGTACACATCCATATTGATCATTTTCAAGGTGTAGATTCTGGGAAATACATGAGATTCTACCATTTTTGCATTTTCATGCATGTTAGATGAGTTGAGGCTGAATAAAATTTCATCTAAGAACATATATGACATCCTTGTATCGATTATTCTTTAATGTTTTCTTTTATTTCAGCTAAGTTTTTGAAGCTAGAACAGATGGACCAGGATCCAGATCCTGCAGAAACAGCTGGAGTTTCTGTGGATCGTACAGGCCAAGTTGGTACCTATTTCTATACTGCGCCTGAAATTGAGCAAGGGTGGCCGAAGATCGATGAAAAGGTGAATTATTAGCTTATTTGAGTAGATTCTTTCAGTAGTTTTTTTTTCTCCAGACTTTTTTTTTGTTTTCATTTATGCCATTCTACACCATTTTCAGTCATTTTGGTTCACAGGCTGACATGTACAGCTTAGGGATTGTGTTCTTTGAGCTTTGGCACCCATTTGGAACTGCTATGGAAAGGCATATTGTTCTTTCCGATCTTAAACAGAAGGGAGAACTTCCTGCTGCTTGGGTTACTGAATTTCCAGACCAGGCTTCCTTGTTACGGCGGTTGATGTCCTCAAGTCCTTCAGATCGTCCGTCAGCTACAGAACTACTCAAACATGCTTTTCCTCCACGAATGGAATATGAGATGCTTGACAGTAAGTCATGGAGATATCGGCTAGTATTTTGTACTATGTGGAATGGGAAGAAATATTCCCCTCATGGGAGACAGTTGGTGTTTGCCAGTATTGTTCCGGGTCATTGTCCTGTGATTTTGAAGAGCTTCCCATTTTGATGGAGTCTCTCTGGCTTTAGATTTGAGAATATTTTGTTTGAGTATCAATCATTTAATAAATGCTTTGAGAAGGATAATTCTAAGATTTGGAATAGCGAATTGTTGGGTTTAAAGGAGCTAAAGTAGTTCAATTTTGAGAAGAATGTGAGTTTTGGAAAGCTTGGAAGTAAGGCGAGGTCTTGCTGAGTCTCGTAGAATGTAAAGAGTGGATTGGAAGTGATGATTGGATAGAGATACAAATGAGAAAAGGAAAGGAAGTTATATTAACTAAACAACAAAAAGAATGTTGGTTAAATGAATATGGTACTTCTATTTTTCTCTCTATCTTGTTCAAAAATAGATTTGGCTCAAATATAATAGGATTTCCATTGCTTTGTTCTCTCTCAAACATTGGGCGAAGTTTAAAGTTCCCTAATATGTAGAAACTATTTCAGAGCTTTGAAATTCTAAATTAAAATCTTAATGGTGCTTGAAAACTATAAAATATATTACAGAACCACAATGAATGATTGACATTTTGAGAGTAATTTTTTTCGATGGTAGATTAGTATACTATTCCAATATCTTTTGTTGCACTTACTTTTATCTTCACTCTAAAGTGTACTGGAATACAATAAATACGAATTCATAGTTTCTGAATTTGTTATTGTTATTGCTTGTGCTTCATTTACCGTCTTGCTTTTGTAAGTTGCTTGTGTTTTGCATATAGATATAGTTCTTGTTCTTCTTATTTTTTGGATGTTAGTTACTTTTAATTTGCAAAAGGAAACGATGTGCGGTTCCTTTGATAAGATACTGGTTGGGTATTTTTCTCGTCCATTTATTTGTATTCGTATATGCGCTATTATTTTCAGTTGAAACTGCCATTTTTAAGTTCTTATTTGTTGCATTTGCTAAAGAGGCTTAACGCAGACCTTACTTCCTTTACTTCTCGTGGATCACGCTTTTTGGCATGCTTTGTTTTTCTTCAGAAAATGGAGTCAATTATGTGTATCATTGCTTAGCTTGAGTGAGATTCTTTTTGCTGTCCAGATATTCTACGGACAATGCATGCATCAGAAGATACCAGTGTCTATGATAAAGTTGTGGCTGCTGTATTCAGTGAGGACTTTTTAGGCGCTAACCACAATGAGCATGGTGGAAGACTAGGCTCAACTGGAAGCATTGCTTCATCCATCCAGTACACTGACTCCGATACTGAGGTGAGGGACCAGGTTGCGGAGGTTGCTAAGGAAGTGTTCAGACAACATTGTGCGAAACATGTGGAGATAATACCTGTGAGGCTGCTAGGAGATTGCCCAGCAATCAATAGGTTTTTCTCTATTAAGCTTTTATGGTTGTCCTTATCCATGTTCTACATATATGTATCATTTTCTCGACTTATGGTTAAGCTGGCTTCTTAGTTCAGTTTATGATGTGAAGGAATGCTGTAAAACTTTTGACCCATGGGGGAGACATGGTTGAGCTTTGCCATGAGCTACGGTTGCCCTTTGTGAATTGGGTTATTGCAAACCAGGTACGATGCATGGAATCTTATACTTCACCTTCATAAGAGGTTGATCAATACTTGGTTTTGATTGAAAATATTTGTCCCTGTTTTGGTTTGCTGAGTGCCAATGAATTTGTCAAAATCCTTTTGAATATGTATCCAGTAACTCTAGGTACTTTCCCGCTTCTTTACTCTTTGTTTTAGTGTGACCTATTTCCATGTCATTCTCATGCTTGAAAATTTTGATCGTATGCCTATCTCAAGTATTTTTGCACTCTTGCCTATATTATTCAAATTTCCTCTTTTGCCATTCATTTCCTGATTGATTGTCTTTTTAGTGGAGTGGATCTGTTCTCTTCATTTCAAAGGCAACCCTATCCTTCCTTCGCTACTTTGACACAACTGTTTCAGTGGCTCTTCTTTTCTCCCCTTCAGACTTTTTGGACTTGGCAAACCCCTTTCTTTCGACCTCCAGTAGTCTAGGCAATCTTAAGTGGTTTTTGTTTTTTTTTCTTTTGATCAGCAATCTTAAGTGGTTTTGACAAGGCTATATAGGTTGTGCAAATATGGGTGGCGTGAGGTGGCTGCGGTTATCAAGGGTTATTCGATGATTGGATTGCATGGCGATGGATCATTGTGGTCTTTTCCAGGGCCTCTGAGGTTCCTAGGTGGCCAAAAAAAGGTTCTCAAGATTCTGAAAAGTGGAGCTGGCCTTTGTGGCGTGGAGGTTATGGCAAGTTCAAAATACAGTCCAGTGATTATATGAGTAGTTGCTTGAACGGGCAAATTGGTGAGTGGAGGTTGCTAAGGCTGCAGGGATTAGGATGTAGGTTGATGGACTATAGAAATTGGGATGGGTGGTGAGGCTTTTGAACCATATCTACCTCTTCATCCTTCGTTTGAAGGAGAGAGTTCAACCGATGCTAGGCCAAGATTGGCTTGTGGATGGTAGGCCTTCGATGCTATACTAGTCAGGTGGTCTCTGGGAGGAATGTGTCCCTGATTCAGTAACCAACCAAGCTATATCTATGTCAGAGTTGTAGGCCTACCCGTACGTGTTAATAAGTTCTAGTGTGTATCTGTGAACTACAATATTATGCGTTTTGAATGCTTTTGGCCCTCGCCTGTTTTTTGAAGTACTTCCAAAACTGTTCCATCTCCGGGCTGATCAAAACAATGCGGAAACAGGCTTTTGAAATTTGGTAGCAATGTCGATATCTAATATTGTGTCTCAGTTGTAATTATTGATGGAAAGTGGTAACAATTTGATTGTCAGAAGTTCTGTGCATGTTTAGCTCTGTAAGGGATTCGGTATCTCTTTGCCTTTGGACTGAAATTTTAAGGCAATTCTATTCTTCCAAGTACAGTATCCTTTTCTCCTCATGCAACAAGAAAAAGGTCGATTGTCATGCATGAATTTTCACTAACGGACAATAGAAGTCTTATTCTATCTTTCATGAACAGTATCTGGTAAATTTTCCTGCCTATTCTGTTATGATCTTCCTTACCACAGCACAAAGGACGGTGGCTACACTGCAATTTTCCGTTCAATATTTTGCTTAAAATTCTGCCACTTGCTTATTGTGCGATGCTGTAAAAAGTCTTGCAATTTTTCTGTTATTTGTTATCAATATTTATAGCTAGCTTTCCATTGGGCAATATCTGGGAATTTTTGAACGTTTTTTTTCTCCTTTTTAAATTCTTGTGAACCTCATCCATTTCTACTGCAGAAGGCATTTTTCAAAAGGTACGAGATATCCTATGTTTATCGTCGAGCAATTGGTCATTCACCACCAAATCGTTATCTTCAGGTTTGTATTGCTTTTATATTGTAAAAACTACTTCCATGATCTCTCAGCTGTGTGAATCTATCTATTCTATATACTAAAGAGGTTTAGTCCACTTGGCACTACCTCTCTTTTGTAAGGAAAAAAAAAAAATCCATCATCACCCTCTCCACTTCTCTCATCTCGCGTTCTTTTATTCCTCCACCCTTCCACTTCCCCAAGTCACTCATTTATTGTCCACTACTTCTACATTATTTGCATGTGATTTGAAAAAACTATGGTAAAAAGTGGGCAATTGGCATACTAAAACATAACAAAATGTTTCCTGTACTCCAGTGAATGGCAAGGGTACCGCGCTTGTTAGGCATTAAGCTCTCATGTGATCGTGATAGTGATTCTTAAAATTTGGATAGGAGTCACCTGGATAACAATAGTTCCTTTGTATTAGGGAGATTTGGATATTATTGGAGGAGCATCAGCATTGACAGAGGCAGAGGCTATCAAGGTATTCCATTTTATCTGATCATCATTCTGTGTTTTTGTGCGCGCATTTCTGTCTTTATGTTATGCAAGAAGTTTAAAGCAAAAATGTTGCTCCAAGTTAACACTCTAATTATATAAGTGACTTGGAAGTTCTATCTACTTGACCTTTTTGTTACGTATTTGCCCATCTAGTCTTTCCAAAAACTTGTGGTCTAACTGGGAATCCTCCATATCCTTGGGTCTGCACTTTCTAGCAAAACTTTGTTGCTAGAGGTATATGCCACTTAAGAATCTCTTCTTGTGTTGCCTTTAGCTTGTAAGCAAGTGAAAGGATGACATAACAGGCAGTTTCTGAATTTGGGTTTGAATCACCTGGGAGACGACTCGGTGTGTGTGTGTGTGTGGGGGGGGGGGGGGGGGGGGGGGGGGGGGGGGGGGGGGGATGGGGTGTGCTCTTGATGCGGAAGTCATGTATAAATCACGGTTAGTTTTTGGACATTCATTTTGTCATAGTTATGGTTGCTATCGAATTCAATGAAGACCATTACTTGTGGACTCAATTATCACAGAAAAATGTTGTTATTTCGGTGGAAATGATGCCAAAAAGGTTGGAATAAACTTATTAATTTTTTATTGATCGAAGGTATTATTTGGTAATTCAACGAATTGTTTGACATGGATTGTAATTTTTGTTGATGGATCAAGTGGCCGGATGATTTAGTCAGTCTTACACGCGTACTTGTTGTGAGCATTCTGTTATTCATGTGGCAAAAAGCTGTTACCAAGTGCTGTAGCAATACTAAGCATTTTCTTAGTCCAAATTATTTGATTCTAGTTGGCCTCTGGATATGAATCAGAGGAACTTATTTTTTTCCTTGAATGGTCATTGAAACTTGAAAGGTAAAGCATTGCTGCAGCCTGCAGGACACTAGAAGCAACAATAATGTAGGAGTTGATCTCAATACTCTAAATCACTGTTGTGAACATCTAGTATGAAACAAAAATTTCAAATTGTGGTGTTTTGGTTGGCTCCTTGCCTTCCTTTGGGTTTGGTTCTCGGGTTGCGTTCGCCGGTGTGCCCGTGATCCGTTAAATCTTTGCACTCTTTTTCAAAGATTTATAAAAAAAAATTGCTCATAAAAAAAAACATCTAGTATTAATCTAATAGGGCTTATTTGTTGGGTTGGCCTTTCTTAGACATTTGTTTGTAGCTTCCATCCAAAGGAAATGAGCCACTTGATCATACTTACCCAATCCGTACCTCTTGGAGATCGTGACATGTCTCACTCAAGCATAACCTTTACTACTTCAAAAAATGGGAAGGTGTGAAAGTGTTTCCCACACTTTTTTATTCCAGAAATACCCCTAAGAAACCAATGAAATTACAAAAAAAGAAAGAAAGTGAAGAGGTGCAATGTGTTTACCCAAGAGGTGTCTATTGGGAAAAGATGTAATGCTTGGGCAAACAAGTGTTACTTAAGAAGAGACACATTTATTAGGAACAGTCATGAGGGTTGATGAAAAGATGTGTCAACAATTATAAATAGGTGAATCTGTAGTTGGGTACTTGGGTTTCATACTTTTGTACATGCCCCAATGATGAGAGAACATTTGTGGTGCCATTGTTACTGTGCTACAAGTAATAAGGGAAAAGTTATTCAATGCCCCTAGGGCACCGAGGGCACCGCCACTTGGTGCCCCAAACTCTTTCTCCCCCACATAGTTGTGTGTTCCCCACCACATAGTGTGTAGAGCCCACACAAATGTGTGGTAGACAAGTTTTTGGATCACCTCCAGTTGTTATTTTACAATCGAGATTCTTAATCCTCAAAACAATTGATAATTTATTATTGGTAAGCAACTAATTATTGGGTACATCAAAATACAAGATTCCAATAGTGGTTTTTCCTGTATACTATGTGTCTCTCTGTACCTCTCACGTGCATCGCACATGGGCCTTTACTAATAAGATCTAATTTTTGACATGATTTGGGGCATATTGTCATAGCAATATGTAATACCATCGCATTCCACAAGGTCTCCTGGCATTGTTTGGGACCTGGCGGTTTAACAGACCGATACATAAGTATCTCTTGCTGAATTTCCCATTGCAATCCTTAACTTTGCCATATCAGGGTACTCCTTACTGAATGAATTTCAATGGCATTATTATTGCCGCTGTTTTCTTCCGATGTCTTTTCTGGTCAGTGTCATTGCTGCCAGTTTCTGTTAGCATCATCTTGAGGGCTGAAGTTGCTCTGCTCAAGAAAGTGTAACTCTAATGTTGACATGCACCGTCGTAGGCAGGGACTTGCAACATGTGCATATAGTTTTGGGTAACAACATTCATGCCATATAACTATCTGGCAGACTGTGAGATTGGACACAGAACCTTACTTTTTGATGGTTATGTTTTAATTCCTAACGAACTGATCTATTGGAGAGGCTTAATTGTTTACTATAAGGGAAGGCCTTTTGACATGTTATATTCTCTTCTTTTCAAAATGTGATGCAACTTGAGTCAGATGAGGCACACAAGTGTTGTGATCATACTGCTAATATATTGCACCAGTTGATCCATGTTCTTTATCGCTATATGAGGTATAGTCTTTAGTTAAGCGAGGGTTGCATGATCACATCCTACATAATTTACCAACCATTGTTGAAGCATATTATGCACACTGTAGTTCACACTTGTTGATTTACTTACCTGCGTAAAAGTTTATTCTTTTTTCATATAAATTTCGGGGATTAAAACTTTGCGCATTTCTTGCTTGATATGCAGGCATCGATGGCCATCATAAATCGCTTTTTAAATTCAGAATCATGTGATATTCATCTAAATCATGGAGATCTATGGGAAGCAATCTGGTCCTGGATAGGGATAAAGGTAGAGCATAGACGGAAAGTAGCAGAGGTATACCTATTGTACAGCTATTGAATGGGTTTTGGAAATTTTTGCTATTTGGTTTATGGAAAGAACTGAAAATTGCTTCTGGTTTTTACTTGAAGCTTCTCTCTCTGTTGGGTACTTTGCGTCCTCAGTCATCTGAAAGAAAATCAAAATGGGTGGTAATAAGACGACAACTTCGACAGGTTAGGAAAAGATAATTGAAAACTAGATAAAATTTATTTTGTACTGTCATTCTTACTTGGATGAAACAATGCCATCTGCATCCTGGACTTTTTCTAGTGTTCACTTATTTTGCATTACGATCTCTCGTTCACTCAAAGGATTGTGAGTTGGGCTGTTTCCTTTGGTTATTGTGCAGGGATTCCAAAACCTTCTCAAACAATGGAACTCTGTAGTTCCTATGTTTTGTAAAATACGTTGACTTCATTTGTTCGGAGTACTGAACAGAATAACAAATATATATTTTACTGTTTGGCTCATTGATTTCTTTTACTTTGGCATGACCTATAAATTCCACACTTGAACATCTCCGCTCATTACCAATTGGTTTTGAGATGGACATAAAGTTTCTACAGACAAGTTTGTGGCTGTATGCCCGAAATGCACCTCTTCAGTCTTCACACTTGGAGTTGGTCAGGTTGGTAGGCTATGAGTCCATGACTTTTCCTTTGAACGTTGGTGCCTGGTGATCATCGGTCATCCAATATATCTATATCCGTAACCTATCATAATCATTATTCATGAATTATACAGTTCTGGAATCAATCATTGGATTAATTGCAGAGGCAGAGTTTGTCAATCCACCAGTTGTACCCAGTGATGGTTTCCTGGTTTATTAGCATCATACTGTTAATTCGACTTACAGTTTATAGAGGAAAAACAATTTGAGGGGGTTGGTGTTGTAAGATTTTAGAAATAACTGTGCAGTTAGGGACGCAATTAGAGGACAAGAAGGGAATTTAAATTTTTGGTGTGGAATTCCTTACAAAGAAGTGTTAAGCTTCCAGTAATGCTAGTACTATTTGCCTATGCTACCCTAGTCGAAGACATTGTGTGCTCTTATTGTTTGAACTTCTTGACACATGTCGGGTAGATCAGCGGGTAATTGGGATATGAACCACTTATCATGTTTATTTTTTATTTCCTTAAACTTTGCTATCTTTCAGGAACTCAATCTTGCAGAAGCTGCAGTAAATAGATTGCAGACGGTGGGATTAAGGTTCTGCGGAGTTGCAGATCAGGCCCTTCCTAGATTGCGAGGTGCCCTTCCTGCTGGTATGCTAATTTATCATTAACTTGAGATTGAATGAGATACTTAAGTGGTGTTTAGCAAGATAGCATATCATGTTTAGTGATCTGCCATTGCAGAAAAACTCACAAGAAAGGCACTTGATGAATTGTCAGAGCTTTTAAACTATTTAAGAGTTTGGAGGATCGAGAAACATGTGTTCATAGATGCCCTCATGCCACCAGATGAGAGTTATCACAGAGATTTATTTTTTCAGGTATGCAGCTTGTCTTGTCCACCATGTAATCCAAGGTACATTGCGTAATTCAAGACACCATTCCAAAACGCTACTAAATTTTTAATCATTGTATAGATGGCAGATATTTTCCACAATCAAGCTGAAATTTCCAGCCCATATAATAAAATTGGAATCCATATTGCATCTTTTTTGGGGTGTTCTCATGTACGAAAAATGTGTGGTGTTATGTTGAAGCCCAGAACATGTACCGAAAACAACAAAGGAAACCTGGACTTCTGGATGAGCTAGAAACACTCACCTTCTGAGCCTACTTAAAAGGACTCTCACCCCACTAGAGGCTAGGCTTAAACTTTGAGGTGAAAGCCTGGGAGAACTGGTTAAAAAAATTCTCTTTCCTTCTCATGGGTTGTGGGTTGGTTCCCTCCCAATTGTCATTGAGCGGACTTCAATCGGTTAGGGGAGGGGAACTCTTTTGTTGGAGAGTTCCACTCACCTCATTCTGACCTTCTTTAGGAAATGTGGTTTAAGCACATTTTAGCTAGATAGGTGTTAATACATTAGATGGGCTTTTGTTATTACTTGTACTCGATTTGACATGACAAGCCTCTCGAGGTATATGAGTTCCGTATACTCATTCTTCCTTAGTCCTCGAGTCAGTCTCTTCTTCTTGCTTTAGAGGAAGTATGAGCACCTGTTTGCGTAATCCTAGCTTTCCATAGACTTGAATCTTAGAAACCTAGTGGGTGGACAGAACACTCCACTCCAGAGGGTCTTTTCTCCTCTCTCTCTGAGGTGGCTAGTGACATTCCATAGTTGGTAATGTGAAATTGTGAATGCCAGATGAGGTAAATCTGGGCATCTGTAGTGTAGCAAAGTTGCAAAATTAGAGGAAGAAAGGCTTCACTATACAAATTTACAGACTGATTGTAAGGTTTTGAGGGTCACTCATGTCCCTCAGGAGCATCTGAGTTAGCTATTCTGGACAGTTCTGAACAGGCAGTGGGAGTGGATATTTTTCCTTTTAGGGGATCAGAATCTCCAGTTTGTGCACTTCGTTTGGTCAGGTTTCATCTGAGTTGAATAGAGAATATAAACTTTGAAACGCATCCTTTCGAGGATTTTGAAGCAGATTAATAGTATGGGACTCTCTCAGACTTTGAAAATCAGAGTGGAATGGAGAAGTGAAAAATGTTGGTTCTTGGATGGCTAGGTGGAGGGAGTTGTAGAAGTCGGAAGTGGTGAGGCCTTGAGGGGCCGGAGTACGGTATGTGATTCTTTCTTCTATAGACACAAACATCTTTCTGGGGTGAAGGAGTAGACTATGACTCCTGCCTTTTACGTACTCCTAGAAAAGTTTAAGAAGTACAGTAGAGTACCAACTTATTACCAATTCAACTATTACGGTTAGTAAGTTAGCTGGAAAGAAGTGGAAATTGATGACCATAAATTGGAATGGCAGAGGAAAGGAAGAGAAATGAAGAGGACATAGGTATGTCTGTTGGCTCCATTATGGAGTACGCTTTTGCAGTTTTGTGGGTATGCTGGGTCATGTCAGCAAGAGTTGTGATGCTTATGGAGTGTTGGAAGAGTTGGTTTTCCGTTAAAAGGAAAAAGAAAGCTTGGATTGTGGCCTTCTTATGCATCATCTGGTGGTTGAGGAGGGAAGAAAGGGAAGGATACTTTAGGCCACGAAAACAAGGATTCAAGCTGTTATGTTGTGTCTATTACCTAGGTTTCGTCTTTTTGTATAATTGTTCTTATTGTGTATCCTCCTACTCTTTTGTTGTTTTTTCAAGAAGAGGTCAATTTTGGTGTTGAGCTGTTTTAAGTCTTTGTAGTTGAATGTGCCTTTTAATATTCGCTAGATACAGATCTTACTTTAAAAGATATTTTGGTATGTGTTTTGGCTCTGCTAGTAGCAATGTTAGGTGTTCTTCATCTTTGCACTGGACGGGCGTAGGAGTTGGTGCATGCTATTGGGATGGTTAGCACCTAGCCTTTAGTATTTCAGTAGTTGGGGAGCAGCGGGAACTCATGTTTCTGGATTGTACTTGGGTTAGGGGCTCTATCTTTTTAACTTTTCTCTTCTTGCTTCCATCTTTCTTTTACTTCATGGTACAAGGGTGTTGCCCCGCAGCACGTTCTCTTGCACAATTCTTATTTGTTGCACATAGTAAAAGGAGAGGGGAAAGGGTAGATTTGAGGATTCTACACAACTAACTCACAAAAAACTGGATCCTCTACTAGGGTCTAATAGAGTAGTGTTTCTGTGGTTCAAAAGAAATATTTCAAGCTTGTAAATTTTGTCTGATCGCATGAGGAGTTGAGGAATTCAGAAACGCAACCGGTACGATACTGAGAAATACGTTGTAACTCTTTATGAGAAACAGGACCAGCTTTTGTGTGACAAAGTCACATATCCCCTCGGTGAATGTAATGTGCAAAACATAAGCGTGGGACACCCTCATCTCAATGGCTAGTTTTTGTAGTTGAAGTTGGGTTCCACCTTGACCATGTGAGTTGTGACATGGTATGAGAGGCGAAGTATTTGGGGATGGATAGGGTACGTAACTTCGGCATGCACAAGGTTGTTGTTGCATAGTGAGTGCATTCAACATGAGGGAGGGCTGTGAAGCGAAGACCCCCATTGCCGGGCTATGAAAGTAATGTGCAGTGAAAGGGTGAGGGCACCACTCACCGCAATTGCTAACTTTTGGTTTGGTTCTACAGTTCTTCACTAGATAGTGTAACAAATTGAGCAAAGTCCACTTTGACCCCCTATGGTTATCGCCATGTGCGGATACCCCCCTCGTGGTTTAAAAGTGAGCATATAACCTACCCGTCGTTTCAAAAAATGAGCAGATAGATCCTTTTCCGTCTATTTTAATGGGAAGTGTTATACACTCGCCTTGCAAGCGTGTGAGGCAGTGAAAATACATAGATTTAGGACCATTTTGCCCTCAAATGTCTACAAAAATCCACTCTCTCTCACTTCTCCATAATCTTCCCCATTTTTTCTGCCCGCCACATGTTTTCACCATTTTATCCGGTGAACCTTTAGCATCATTACAAATTCCAAATGATACCCAACGGCCACCCAATTAGAACCTCAACTTACCATGGCGGACTCGCCGGAATCGGTTGCCAACGAGGTGGAGGCCCATCTTTTCTTCTTTTTCAATTTCTTCTGGTTTTTTGAGAGGGTTTGACGTCGCCGGAATCAGTACAGACCTCTCCTCAACTCGACTCCGTCTTGGATCCCGCCCTCCCAACGCAGACCCACTAGTGCAATCAACGACAGATTCCCCCATCCCCAGATTCCCCATGGTGGTGATTCCCATCCCCGGATTACAACTACAGCCTTGCATTACCCATCCCCAGATTCCCCCAGTGTCCTCAACCTATCTCTCTCTCTGTTCAATTTTTTGAAAGGCAAAACCCAATTTTTTTGAAAGGCAAAACTCCGTGTGTATAGTTATATATATACAAGGCCATATTAGACATTTCATCCTTTCCATTAACGGCATAAGCGTTGAACCCCCTTTTAGAAACCACGGGTAGGTTATGTGCTCACTTTTAAACCATGATGGGGTATCCGCACGTGGCGATAACCACAGGGGGTCAAAGTGGACTTTGCTCGAACAAATTTGTATATTGTATTTTCTTAAAAAGTACTTTGTCAATAATTCCATGCAGTTATGCTTGGTCTAGAAACTATTTCAGACATATTCTTTGAGATCCAAAAATAGCTTGTTTAGGATGGATAATTCTGCTCCTGCACAACAAATTCAAGTGTTCTCCCTTAAATAAATATTTGTTTGGTTGGAATAGCCGATGGGCCTTTAAAGTGGTATTTACACTTCCCGCAGAATGCTTCTCTTTCTCACTCAATATTGCTTGATTGATGTTTACGAAACAAATCAAATGTGTTTAAATTTGTTCTAATCAAGTTGGCATTTTATTGGTGCAGATATATGCTAGAAAGGAGAACAATCCTGCATCACTTATGGAAGGGACACTGCTGGTCGTTGGGGGTCGCTATGACTATCTACTTCATCCACTGTGGGCACGTTTCTATGTAGGTTAAGCTTTCTTAACCTGTACTTCCTCTTCCGCTTAAAGCATTAGAGGGTCACGACCTTTGCAACCAAACCAAACTAGGCCTCATGTACAATCTACAAACACGGTGCTATCCCACACAGGAATCTAATACAGCTATGTTACTAATTTGCAATCACTGAGATTCCTCTATTGTCGATAAGGTTTTCCAAGCTCTAATATTGTCAAATATTGGGAAAATAATGGTAAAGCATCCAACTCAAAACAAGTTGGCAATGAGTGGAGAGGCTGCCCAGGATCATATTTAACCAATAGGGACAAGCTCTAACACTCTTGCAACCCCTGAGCCGCACGTGGAGAGGTAATCAAAGGATTCAAAACATAGGGATCATAACGAAACAAAGTGCACTTAAGGCACTAACAGCGAAGCAATCAATTAAGCAGTTGTGTCTACAAGCCTCCGAAAGCCTAGCTCTGAAATGAAAGATATAGTTATGTACACTTGGACCGAAAATATACTCTGTAATGCAGAAACCTCTTTTTAAAAGGCATGGAAATTTTCTCTAAATGAAAGATTTAGCTTTGTTCAGTTCACCCTCTGATATGATAATTAATATTTAACTTAATAGCCTCTTTAAAGTTTAAAGTATAAGTTTCTGAGAAGTCAGTGTCGTGCCTGATGCATAATTAATTGTTCTAGACAAGTACACATTAATTGGCACTTGTATGGTACAGGGGTTATTACCACTAATTAACAGCAACAAATCCGGATAATGATTTTGTCACATACTTTTAATGCCACTGGCTATAAGCAACTACCCAGGTTTCTCTGACTGCTTTTTCAATTTAGAAACACAACTGGTGGTATAATGGGGGAACAAAGAAGTCTGTGTCCAGCTATGGGATGATAGTAATGGGTCGCATGCTGTCATGGACGGGAGAGGAAGGTCTTTCTGTCCAGTTACTTGTAGAAGTTAATTAGGAGATGCAATGCCAATACTTGAATGTATTGCATTTATGTTTCCGCCAAATGAAAGATCATGACTTCAATCTTCCTGGAATTCGTTCTCTCAAATTGATACAATCATCTGTTCGACAGTTGCGTGTATCCATTCTTGATCACAAAGTAACTTCTTTCGTATGTTCCTGACTGGGAAATGATTTTAAAGAGTTCCTCTATTTGTTTCGCATATAATCTCTGCTTAAATTCTATAGCTATATTTTTAAACATAGTATGAACACAAGACATCTATTTGTAATGGGTTACTTGCCAGTATGCATTATGAATCTATCATTGTAATGTGGTGACAAGACTTCTTTCTGACAATTACCAGAAATCAAATCCTCCTGGTGCTGTTGGTGTTAGCATTGCTCTTGAGACAATAATTCAGCATTGTTCTGTAGATATCAGGCCTTTTAGGTGAAACTTATATCCATTAATCTATTTGTTTCTTTTGAATGAAGCTGAAAAATATTTGACTGCAGCATTTCCTCTAAGCAGTTTCCCTAATGTTAGTATGGTGACTAGTGCAGATATGAGGCTAGCAGTAATGTACTAGTTTGTTCTAGAGGAAAAGGTGGTTTATTGGAAGAGCGCATGGAACTAGTTGCTGAGCTGTGGGAGGAGAACATCAAGGTTGGTTATGAAATTTGTAGAGAGCTTAGGCTGCAATCTTTAGAGTGGTTAACTATGGGGGTCACTTAACATGCTGATTCGTTATGTCTATATCAGGCTGAGTTTGTCCCAGTGTCTGATCCAAGCCTTACAGAACAGTACGAATATGCAAATGACCATGATATTAAATGTATTGTCATCGTAACAGACACCCAAAAAGATTCAGTTAAGGTAGTACTCCTGATCTGAGTTCATTTCTGTTTTTTTTTTCCCCTTCAAAATTTATCGATGCATTGTACTTTTTGCTCACAAAGATGATATGGCAGGGCACCATTGAGTTGTAAAATTAAACAGTATCTGTTATTTAAACTCTTGTAGTTCAGTGTTCATAAATTAAGTGTTCAGTGTTTTTGCTTTGTGGTCTTGTCTCTTCTTTTTCGGGCTTATTCCAACAATTTTTAAATCATTATGAGAAAGGCGTCCTTGATCGAAAGGTTTTAAAAGAGGAGCCTAATAGAGACTAGGAGATAAAAAAAAACTAAGACTCCTGTCAACCATTGTGGTGTTATAACAATAAACATGAATGAGATGAGCAAGTAGTTGTTCTTGCAACCTAGTTTTGGTTTGAACATCTCATGTTTTTTGAGCTTGCCCAAAAATTAAAATCAATAAAGGAAACTAAGTCTACTATTGTTTTTGTACATACCCGCGTAGTTTACCAACAACCTAATCTGTGCAGTATGTTGTTTGGCAGCATGCGTAGTTTCCTTCATCTAGCTTTAACAAGATCCTTGTGATGTTGCAAGATGCAATAATTGATGACTTGACATTGTCAATTGGAAAAATGAATATTAACTCCTAGCCAAGCATCAAAAATGAATGTTAAGCCAAGTCTTAAGGGGACGTTGTAATTGAACCTGCCTTTGGAAATCTTTGGTACAACCCTGAAAATGTGACTATTAGTGTTCTTAATATATGCTGTATGGAACCACTTGAAACTGGATTTTCTTGGAAGTTGGAATCGATTACCGATACTCATTGTTTTCCTTGCCATTTTTGTATCCATTTGTGCTTTGAAGCTGGTCCACTGCTGATATATTGCAAATTGATTGTTTCTTTGGGAAGGTCCGTCATCTTGAGCTGAAGAAGGAGAAGGAAGTTGACAGAGAAAACCTTGTGAAGTTTCTATCAGAGGCAATGGCAACACAATTTAGAAATCCATCCATTTGGAGCTAGGCCAGTTCGCTTTCAAGACATTGCCTCTCAGGTTTGCTTCGGCTACTGCATGATCTATCTTCAGGAAATGTGGACTTCAATATATTGGTTGAAATGGCACCCTGATCATGAAAATTATATTATCGTAATTCTAGCTTCCAAAATTACTTACGTCTGCCGCAGGCGAGGGCTTCTGATTCATTTGGATTTTGGACCACATTCCAATGCTTAGGCATGCCCCCAGCTGCCTTTCAGTCGGATTGGAACATGCATTGGAATGCACTGTGTTGGTGGTTTTGATACTCCATGGTGAAGGTTTGACTGCTTTTAGGCTGTGTTTGGAGTAGGGATTATATCTAAAAAATAAAAATAAATCATGGAAGACCGAGAAATGAATTTAGCTTCTTAACTAAACATTTTCCTATATTTTTCCTTTGCCTTTTCTATTCACAAGTTTCTCTCCATGTTCACATGCCTGCCATACCCCTGTTTCCGGCCTTAATCCAAGGAAATTTTTGAGTTTGCTAAATTATTTATCTTATTCTCTACCTGTTGCAGATTATGGTCCCTTCAGATGGTGCTCTTCAATCCTGGACCTGCAACAGAATGCGGTGTGAATTGTCCAGAAAAAGGAGCAAAATCATGCGTCGATTTTGTGGCTGCAATTTTTGGTCTTATCAAAGTACATGGGGTCCATACTCAAGGCCATACTTAAGGATACTTCCCCTTCTCACTTAATTTTTCCAAAGTCAATTCTTTAGCAGAGAATAAATAGCCAATAGTCAATCAATTAGAGAAGTTTCATTTTTCATTAACTTTTGACTTGTGTATAGCAACAAATTTTCGTTTCACAGAAGAAAAAAAAAGGAGGAAAATGACGATTGAATGCCCTTCTTTATTGTGCCCAAATATCAAGGTCATTTGTAAATATGCACATTAAGGGGATGCTTGTAGATTTTGAATCATTATTGTAGAAATTTTGCTTTGTTATTCTGATCTAAGTTTTACGTTTCTTTTACTCTATCTTTTGGCTCTAGTCTGGGGATTTCGCCTGGAGCTTGTAGTTCATCCGGTACCAGGTAATTACCGGATCCTGGTTTTGGTTGGTTTAAAATGCTTCATTTACCCAAAACCAGGTAGCAATGTAGGTATATACATTCCAGAAAATCCTCTTACATATCATTAGGAGAAGTTTTTGTCCAGTCTTCACTGGTTTGATCTTGTTCAATTTTGAACCATCTAGTTAATAATAGTGATCCGAAAGATTGATTTGTTGCTCCATTGAGAGAGTAAATTAACTTGACGACATAAACGCTGTGTGAATAAATCACAGTTGTACTAGAAAAAATGGATGACAAGTACGATACCAAAGAGAAATCATCCATTTTGTATGTCGATACAAAATGTCATGTGTTCACATAGCTATTATTCAACCCAATTGGTTTTTTGCCGGAGTGATTTTCTTTGTGGGTTCTATGAGGTGAATGTGTTTGTATTGTTGTCGTGGGCTTAACTCAAAACTGAACCAAACCAAACAAGGAGTAGTACAATTAGACAGAAACTTCAATGGTACAAATTTATCTTTTGGATAATGAAAGACTCGAAGCAATCGGAAAATTGGGAAGATTATGCTTTACCAGAAATGAAAGTTTTTTTTGAACAGCTTACTAGAAATAAAATTTAGGTAGTGCTTTTTACTCTCAATTTTTATTAATGAAAGGTAACATCGTTGATTTATATGTAAGATGGCAAATAGATAGTGCCAAAAAGAACATTGATTTCCGCACTCCCTTTTAACCATTCACATTCTTTTTTTCTTTTTGTCCGCTTGAATTTACCATATTGTCTTTTAATGTGTGAAAAATTGTATTAAATAAAGGGCAAGATAGTATATTCAAGTGAATAAAGACAAAAGAAAAGAGTGGATGATTAAAAGAGGAGTGTAGAAATCAATTACCAAAAAGAGAAAAAAATAGTGCAATTAATTTTCTTGCACTGCCCTTCAAAGAAAAAAAAAATTTACTTCCACTGATCCCAATTGTTCATCCCATTGTGCTTTCATTTCAAAAGCCGAGTAGTGGATCCACACCCCATAGGAACACAATTTGAGAATCAATTTTGGAGGAACTTTTTTGCATTTTCATTTTCTCCTATGGACGAAAAGGCAGGATTACCTCTGATCTTTTATCCACACACATTATAATACCTAAATAATAACCAAGGGCAACATGGTGAAAAACTAATTTAAAATCCATTTTGATGATTATCTTCTCAAATACTCCACTCCACTACTTAGTTGTAAAATCGATTTTGCACATGTCTTTCAAATACTCTATAGAAATATACATTTCGCAATTCAAAATAAAAATGCGAAAAAAATAAGATCCCAAACGCCCCGTAAGTGAAATGGACATAAGACTAATCTGTTAAAACAAACGTATAAAAGTATATATTAGTTTATTTGGTAAATTTCGACGGACAGCAGCCCTTATAGCTCAGTGGTAGAGCGTCAGTCTTGTAAACTGAAGGTCCGCAGTTCGATCCTGCGTGAGGGCATTTTTCATTCAAGAAAGTTGAGAAACCTGGAGTTTCTTTTTGGGTAATGCCGCGTGTCCCGGACTATCTTGTGCGCACTTCAGACTAATCTCTACACCTCCCACGGCCGTTTCACAAGTTTGCTGCGCGTGGAAATGAGGTGACCTCAAGAGTTGTTAGCAAGAAGAATCGAACATGAATCTTTAAGATAGAGCAAACACCTAAGTCTCAGGCCAAGACCACTTGGCCTTTGGGGTTGCCTAGAGTTTATTTTACACAACTTATCAGAACGAATTAGGTCCACATAAACTTCAGTTTATTGGATTAAGCACTTGCTCGTATTCACTCGTTGATCGATTTGCTACATAAATAAATTACAATTGAACATTTTTTGAAACTTTGAAACCAAGCTAGAACAAAGCTATTGTCCGGCTTGTTCGATTATAACTTTATTTGATATCAGCTCGTTTTATGAATAAACAAAGCTTGAAACAATTCGTAAGAAAAGGTGACTGGTTGAAGGAAAAAGACAGACCCTTTGAATAAGCGAAGCTTTCTCGATAGAAATATTTGCATGCAACAGGGATCTCAATTCCGTGTACCCGGTTAATCAAGGAAGGAACTGGAATAACTTTGGAGCCAGGGTTTGCCCAAGATGTTGACTACAGACACCTAGGCCCATATGATTCGAATCCGATTTTTAGAGTCTATTTTGACGGTGTAGTTGATAGAACTCGCGTTATATCTCTCTTTCAAAATTTTAAAACTCATTTAAGTTTTCAAATCAATCTTCGACAACCAATTGAGCTTCTATACTCTTATACTCTTTACACTAGTTTCCATGTTTTCTTTGTCAAGCTATGACACAAAGCAGTCAGATTTTGCATTTTGACATTAACCTTTCTACTTTCTTTTTTCGGAAATGTAGGATGTGTTAAACCATACGAAACTCCTATCGGGATATGCATTCGATTTTTCCATTGAGCTCTGTGGCATGTGCTAATAACAGAAAAAATGGCAAGTGCTTTTCGTATTTCTTTTTCGGATGAACATTCATTAGAAGGAAACAAATGTGTCGATAAAGTACATTGGATTACAATTTAAACTCCCAAAATTGGGGGGAAAAAAGAATAAAAGACCTCTCCATTCAAGTTCGCTTCCTCGAGCAGATCGTATTTCTCAGAAGAGGAAACAGCCTGAATCACAAGCCAAGGCCCTTACCGGTCACTAAATGGAAAGAAGCGCAACTGAAGAAGTACGTTATACTAACTGTCACGGGGTGGCACTTGAAGCAAGATTATGCTCAAAAGACATCACGCGGGGCTTGTCTATCGATTAGATCCCACCCTAAACCGAACACAAAGAAATAGAAACAGCTATGGCTCACCAAAGGATCACAGACAGCCAAACTTGTCAGTTACCAGTTGCAATTCTTGTAGCACAAAAGCAACAAAATATGTTGGAATTCAGAACAGAAGTAAGAGAATAGAGTTACAGTTGATGCCGAAAAACAAAAAACAAAAGAAAAAATGTAGATACATGAAGTCTACTAATCTGATGGAATGTTGTTTTTTTTTTTCCGGATAAACAGAAATCCAGCACAATGTCAGAATTCAATGCACAAAGAACCAGTTGATGAAATTAGCTACACAATCAATCAGCTAAATTCCCAACTGCATGCATGTCACACGCTTCTTCGCCCAAGAAGGGGAAACAAAAAAAATTTCTACCGATACAAATTCACGCGTATTTTGCTGCGATTTTTTTAAACCTCAAATGATGTCTTGAATCGCTAGAAGTTATGCTGCAAGAACAAGTTTTCTTGAGGAGAAGCGGGTCCTATCTCTTCTTCCAAACTCCTCAACCCGTCGCCGTTGCTTCCTCCATTGCCCAAGTTCCTTAGCTCCACGGTCTTCGGATCGACATCTGCTTCGGAAACTGAAGACTTCCTCCTCTGCGAAGAAGTAACGCTTGGAAACGTAATCCACGAAGGAGCTCTGAACTCGAACCTCTGATCCTCATTTTCCACCCCTTCAGTTTCTGAAGCCGACCGGTTTGAAGACCTTTGTGAGGACTTTTTGTGCATTCTACTGCTTCCCAAAACCACCTCAGTTGGTAAAATAGGTTGATCGTTACTCGGACTACCCATTAATAAAGCAAGTGCTCGTTCCAACGATGTTGTCACTTTGTCCATCGACGGCCTCTCTTTCCCCCTCATTCTCACACACTTACAAGCAACATTAGCAATCCTTTTTAAGGCTTCTATATCCGATGGGGGTTTCAAAACCGGATCCAAAATGGCTTGTATGTCTCCGGCCTTGATCAGAGGAACTGCCCATTCGACAATATTTCCTTCTTCAAATTGCATGTCGATCGCTTTTCGACCGCTCAATATCTCCAAAAGCAAAACACCAAAGCTGTAGACGTCGGATTTGGTCGTGAGGTAGTGAAGTCTGTAGTACTCGGGGTCAAGATACCCAAGTGTCCCCGCAGGGAGCTCGGCCAATGGGGAGCTACTATTGGCAGGTCCCAACAAAGATAGACCAAAATCAGCTACACGGGCATTGTGCTCTTCGTCGATGAGGATGTTGGAGGACTTGATGTCACGGTGGATCACGGGAGGGCAAGCGTAACCATGTAAGTACTCAATCCCCCTGGCTGCTTGGACTGCAATAGTAACCCTCCTTACCCAATCTAATTGCTCCTTTGAGGCCTTGTTCTTCCCATGGAGGTGTTGGTGTAACGAACCATTAGCCATGTACTCGTAAACCAGAAGCCTCTCTCCACCTTCTTCACAATACCCGAGCAAATTGAGCAAATGGGCGTGATTCAATCTTGAAAGTAGATCAAGTTCGGTGTGAAACTCCTTCGAATTCTTCTTCATGTCTGGAGACATTATCGCCCTTTTCACTGCTACCACTGTCCCATCCTCCAATACCCCTTTGAATACGCACGAAAAACTGCCCTTTCCCACTTGGGATTCTTCTTTGAATCCGCAAGTGGCTCTCTCGAGCTCCCCATAAGTAAACATTTGAGCTCTTCTGATCTTAATATCATCCAAATCAGGCCGGATTTTACCACTATCCTTTTGGAACGAAGACACATTCCCACTTTTCCCCTTCGGTTTCAAGTCACTGTCCGAGCACCTACAGTTTCTTAACTTGTAACGAACGTAGAAGATTGCGGTCAAAGACACAACACTTATAAAGAAAACAGCAAAGGCAATCTCTGCAACAATGACTGGCAATTGGAGTGACCAAAACTTTGCGTTCTTGTTTCCGCTAACCGTGTTGGCATATGAACAGTTTGAGTAGCATTCGGCTGAGACACAACTCGAGCAGTTGAATTCGCATAGTTGATCAAACGTTGAGGTGCATTTAGCTTTTTGGTACATTTCAGTAGGGCACCCATTTGTGCAAGGCAAACAAATATGGGTGCCAGGAGACTTACAAGATGAACTTCCATTGTTGTAAAAACCCACTTCACAAGATTCACTCTTACAAAGTCCAGGAGAGACCGCCATTGGGAGAGAGGAAGGAAACCCAGCACCCCAACAAATGGGAAGTAGAGATCCCTCCGCGAGGACACCACAAGTGAAGTAATCCCCGGCTGCGATTGCATAAACCTTCACTCCATTGGGCGGGGGAGTGCTCCTCTCAACAGTATAACCCCAACAAACCACCCCATGATTTTCACTCTTGATTCCACATGCATCAAATTTTCCTCCCACAACCGTAATCATTGGAACTTTTGGAGCCGAGTCCACATTGACTTGACCCGAATGTTGTACCAAAGAGATTTCCTCTTCTAGATTCAAACTCCTCCCCCAACAAAACACTTGGGAATTGGAATTCAATATTCCACACACATGGAACCCGCCGGCTGCAATCTTCTGAAAAGTTAGGTCTTTGGGAATCAAGCTAATGACTCGGCTACTAGTCTCATCACCCCAACAGAAAACAGTTTTGTTTTGAAAAAACAGCCCACAGTTAAACTCAGAACCGGCTGAAATCGACTGGATCTTTCCATCAAAAACATGGTTTGCAGTCATGTTATAACCCCAACAGTCAACAAGAGAGGTGTTTCTTCGCCTCCCCGTCAAGGGTTTCCTCAACCCACATAAGTGGTGGTCTCCTGCGCTGATTTCCACGTATTCGGACCCGTTAACCATGGGTTGGGGAACACCCATTTCAATAAACCCACTGCTTCCCCAACAATAGGGTTGGTTTGAACCGATTAGGAGACCACACACAAAGCCATTACCCGCGGTTAGACCCGTAAAAGCGAAATGGGGTGGAGTTGCATAGATTATAGCTGCATTTGAGCCATAGCAGGACACAAGATGAGTCCCATCCGGTTTTAGACCACAGAAAACTGGACCATTCTCTCCATAAGAAATGGCAATGGAGGACAGGGAGCCTAGGCCTAAAACCAAACACCCTAAATCCAAAAGCACCAAAAACATTAGGGTTTGTGCTAGAAATGTAGCGCTCCATGTCTGGTATTTGGAGACCCAAATGAGAGAATCTCTGACCAAACACCTCAAAACGGCCATCACAGAAATCCAAACCTCCTACTTACAACAAACCAACATGCCTCTGATTTGCATTCTATTTTCCCCTATTCAAGACCCACATAAGAAAAAAACTAACCAAAATTATGAACTCTATAAGTGGAGAGAGCAGCACATGATCACGTTGTCAAAACGAAAGCTCTGTCTCATGGGAGAAATTCAAAGGAATTTTACTTGGTTCAGAAGTACTGAATGAGGAAAACACACAATCAAGAGCTCCTTTTAGAAAGCAAAGCAAACTTACCAAAATCCACCAACACAAACCAACAAGTGTAAAATCAATTTCCGCAATCTCAAGCCAGCAATCACATGATCTCCATCAAAGACAAGAACCCATGTCCTCTTTGATGTTGTTTTCCAAAACCCATCTGACAAAACTCAAGCTCCACTTGTTTCTTGCTGTTAAAATCACATTTTGGAGACCAAAATCTCCCTTTCAAAAAGAGATGATCTTTCCTCCTCTGTAAACTGATTCAGAGAGTGCAACGTCTGCAAAATGGAGTGTGAGGTGATCAGAAGGATTCATGAATTATTGAAAGTTGGTTGAGGTGTGTTTGGAAGGAAGGAATGGGATTGTGTGGGTGAAGGGCATGAGAGAGAGAGAGAGAGAGAGAGAGAGAGAGAGCAGAGGGGAGCAGAGAGCATTGAATGCAATGAAACTGCAACTTCTCAAGATGGGCAAAAGCGTAGGTAGAGGCATTGAATGAGAAGTTAATGCAAAAATTGATCTTTTCAAGCCTGGATTCGTGCACACATGTCCTTTTTAAACTACAGTGTACCTATTTCTAATGCAAAATTGATCTCCTCTTGCAGTTTGAATGAAAATTCGTGAACTTTTTTGCTTCTTTCAATACCCTTTTCTTGTTTCTTGAATTCAGTTCAAATTCATTTTTCTGGTTCAATTTTTTTTTTCCTTTTTTTCACAAAGAGGGATTGAAAAGATTCTACTAGTATTGCCTCGAAGTACTTGTTTGCTTGTACTGAACGTACATCTATTTTTTTTAAAATTGGAATGGTAGTCTGTGCTGTGCGCAAGGGCAGTTCATAAGTGTTATGCACAGTGGCGTAGCCAGAAATCTATGTGAGTGGGGGCAATTTTTGAACACATTTCAACCAAAAAATTGCTCACTAAGCAACGTTAAAATGTTTGTGCTAGGAATTAAAAAACCTAACATATTTATTAATATAGTAAACTATATATAGAATAAAAAAACAAACGAATTGCTTGAATTGTCTCAGCGTATCAAGTCTAAGAGTAATTCACTATACAATATTTAGCCATATTGCTCCCATTGTCAATAATTGCTAAAGTATAAAACGTATAGCCCATGGTTTAGGCATTTATAAATTTTGGACTTAGATTAGAGTTCCAATTAGTAAGTGACTGCTATTTTTCACATTAGACATCTCATTTCGTCAGTGTAATGACAATGTTCAAAAATGTGAAACAAAAAATTGAGAATGAAAAGATATTCGACATGTCATAGAAAGATTAAAAGTAGATTTATGAAATGCAATTAACTAGACAAAATACAAAATATACATTTTAAAATCTTAAATTAAAAAAAAAATCGAGTGGGGGCGCGTGCCCCCGCTCGTCCCTAGCTGCCTCCGCCACTGGTTATGCAGCTATTCTGGGTCGGTACTGGTCCATTAATGAAATCGAACAGGTTCACTTTTTTAATCTCGTTGAACTAATGAATCTTCTAAAAATTCATGTCGATCAAATGCATGTAACTACGTGATCGGAGAGAATTTATCTTACGTAACATTTCAAAAATCATTTTAGTGAACTACCTTGTTGAAAATGTATGTGGTCCGATCACTTAGTTTGCCCGCTTTTTCAATCAATCTGAATTTCACGTGGACGACCTACTCGACGAGCTTAAGAAAGTGAATGTTTCTGATTTCACCATCGAACCCAGCAGGGCCACATATTACCAATATTTCTAATACCTTCCTCCCAAATTTTTTTAGTCCATTATAAAAACTTGTGTGATCTTTTGATTGGAAAATAGTACTGCACTTCGCGCATAGTGGTTAAATTTAAAATTTTTAATTAGTTCTTTAAATTGATCAAAAAAAATGGGAAAATGATGGACAAAAACGTATTTTGATGATTAATACTAACTAATAACATTTTCAGTATTAACAAATGTTTTCAGCCTATACTTAGTGGGTATTAATTATCAAAATACGTCTTTGGCTGTCATTTTCTCAAAAAAATCATACACATGTGTACTCTATTTTATTCGAAAAGTGCACGGCATTTTGTGATGAACTAAAATCTTGGGCTGAGAAAATAGTACGAGTATTGGAAAGTATTTTACGCCTTGTTAGTATTTTTTGGATCAAAAGCTTAAAGAAAATTTAAAAAAAAAAAAAACATAACAGAAAAACAAATTAAGGAGGGGAAATGCGGTTCAAGGACAAATTAGGCAAATTTTATCTCTCTTACAAAATACGAGGAAACAAAGGTCAAGAAAAGGAAAATCATCCCCTTATTTGGAAATTATACAAAATAACTATGAATCAATCCTCAAATTCTGTTAAATTTTCATTAATAATTAATTTTTTCTTTCTATATCTTTGAAACAAAATGCAAATGCTATTCTGTTGAAACTTTTCAGGTGATATCAGCTCTTTTAGAGTTGGTCCATCCAGAGATTTACTTTGACTTCAACCGGGGCCCCCGGCTTGTAGATGATAGAATTTGTTTCACAAGATTATCGATGTGAGTGTAAGTTGGCTCAAACTCGTAAGCTATAAAAACAAAATGGCAAATGCATTTGGTGAAAACAAACCACTAGGACTACTCCAGCGGTGAGAGTTTGGAATTCTCTTTCACAATTCTCAAGTTGAATTGCAATTTTAAATTACTGCAAGAGTTAATTTTTAATTTGTCTCGATCACAATCTTTCTTGAGATGATTATTTTCAAGAATTAAATTCGATTATTATCAGACAAAAAACTTTATTCATCCGGAGAAGTTGCCAAAAATAAGCTTCGAATTAATTAAAATTCCAGGATTGAATAAGTAGTAGTCACCTAGGAACCAAGAACCATAGAAAGCCTTTTTTTCAAAAAAAAATTCACTTTCACCAAGTAAGTGTTTGTTTAAGTGGCTATGAGAAAATAAGTAGTAACTGTTTGTTTTTCATAAGGCCGTGCGTTCGCATTTCACAGAAGCTAAACAGTCTAATTAAACTTTGGGGTCATTGAAGGGTTAACCCAGTCGTTAATTTCATGATTTCAGAATTAGTTAAGGTGTGCGCAAGTGATTTAGACATCTAATATTAAAAAAGAAAAAAAAATAGAACCACTCCTATGCAGAAAAGGGTTTTTCATTTTTTTTGAACTGAAGGCAGTAAAGGTTAAATATGGCTTTTCCTACCCCACTTTCTTATCTTATAAGCAGAGTAGATACTAGACAGTTGACAGTAGCTGCTCCTCTTTTTGGTCAGGGGGCTCTTATTTCCAAGGCCAAAACATGTGAGTTTCCCAATTATCAAAGGAGGCCTATGGCTATGCCTTCACATCTATTAATTCTAGTTCTTGTCCTGTTCTGACTATACAATGCTTTAATTCTCCCTAATGTCTATAAAGACTAACGAGGGTTTTTTAGGTCATTTTTTAGGGTCTTTTGCTTTTTTGCTTCTTTATGATATCAATAATATTGATAGAGATGATTAAAGTATTAATTAGTAGTTGAGATCCAAGTGGTTCACCTTTTCACAGGTCTAGAAGACCCCACACAATCTTCTACTAAAACATCTCCAATAGCCTCAAGTTCATCTTAGGCTAAAATGCTTAGCAAAAAGTACAAAAAAATCAATATTGTCTAGCCACCAAATAACTTCACTACCTAACAGACTAGGCAAATGTCTATTCAAATTCCAAAAATCCCAAAACAGTGTTTTAAAAAAGCACAAAATTTGTTCTCCGGGGCGGTCAACGGCCCGGTTGGCCGGCTTGAAGCCGAGAAACATAAATCCATAGCACAAATTAAAAACCAGATCAGCATGACTTCTCTCTCTCTCCCTCTCTCTCCCTAGAAGAAATCGAAACATTCACCTGCATTTTCATCGAAATCGATTTAACCCAAAACAAATCGAAACCCAAAAAATCGTCTTCATCGAAATTGATTCTACAAAAATAAAACCCATAAGAAATTACCATCCTCAATGCGGGCCGTCACCATCGTCGACTTCTTTGCTCGTACATACACAACACCACGGGGAGAGAGAGAGAGAGAGAGAGAGAGAGAGAGAGAGAGAGAGAGAGAGAGAGAGAGAGAGAGAGAGAGAGAGAGAGAGAGAGAGAGAGACGAAGCGAGCTTGCCGTACTAGCCTGTGGTGACGAGGTACTGTAGCATATTGGGTTTTGACGAGGTGGGAGCCGAGACAATTGGGTGAGGGTTTTGGGCGCTGTCTCGTTGGAAGTGGCGAGAAAGGGGAAAGAGACGAGGCTATTGGAGATGCTCTAAGAGCAAACATAAATGAACCACTAGGTGTGTTTTACTATCTGAAATAAGTATTTATTTTCAAATAAGTTCTTATTTTTTGAATAAAAGATGATGTATTGTGAAAGAATAACCTCTCTTGTAAAGCGAAAAATCAATGCTTAAAAATAAGAACCTTAGGGGAATGGGGATTGATGCAGTTCTAGAGTTCCTATGGTCAAGCACATGGGAGTGCTATTAATTTACGCCTAGGTGCCCCCATATTCATCTTCTTCTTTTTTTATGGGAATTGATTTTCACACTCTTTTTATAGCAATTCATACTACTCGATCATAATATACGAGATTTCGTATGAGTATTGCTACAAATTCTTTGAAAAAAAAAATCTAAGTATAAAGCCATAGCAAAAATGAAAACAAAAGGCAACAGAAAATCTGACATGTGATCCTTGGAAAAAAAATTAAAAATTCCATTTCGACCATCCATTTTTTTTTTTCAAAACCTCGAAAGACACAAAGGGGGAAAAAGTTGTATTTCAAACTACCATGAATCCATGATGGTTTGCTGGTTTCATTTTAAGAGCAGGTTATTTGGTGACTATTCCTGTGTATCTTGAAAAGGGTGATTCTGTTTCTTCTTATTTAGTATTAGTACTTCACATGTAACATAACCCTTGAAATCTGATTGATTCAGATGTTTTGTAGACAGCATTTGGAACACAATCCTGAAAATCATTTTTTGATTTTGGTGGAACTGAAGAATAAAGAACAGAATCCTAAATGTGATTACTTTGACTTGCATTTGGGGCAACCTGTCCAAGCTGGGAGAGATTTTTCAGTGCCGAACGGGTATATTCTACATGGTATCCACTCGGTACATTCGACTCGTTTGATACACTTTTGAACGGCTCGGATTGAAACTCTCTCTTTCCTCTCACCCCAACACTTTTTCTCTCCTTTTTTCTCTCTCCAAATCTGAGCCGTTTAAACACGAAATGGATGGCTCGGATGCGTGAGCGGACACCACGTGATACGGCTGGGCACTGAATTTTTTTTCCCAAACTGGCATTGGGTACCTTAGAAATCGAACAAGACTATAGTAATCAAGAACCACCAAAAAATAGAGGTCTAGTAGAGAGAGAGAGTGAGCATTTCCCAACCACCAAAATTTGAGCTCTAGTAGAGAGAGAAGAGAGGTGAGTACGTTGCGATATTCAAAAAGGACCTGGTAATTAAAGGTGCAAATTTATTACAAAAATCTTTTGAAACTCTTATTGGTATCTTTAGCATGGAGTTTTTAAATATCCATCATTTTTTGAAAGGCACCGTAACTATTCATCCTCGTCATTTTGAACGGTTATGTTTTCATCCCCAAATATAAATAAATCCAAAAATGCCCTTTTTGCACTATATTACTTGTTTTCTTTATACTATATATGCACAGAAATTTGGGACTAAATTATAACTTGAAGGTCGTCCCTCATTATTTTCGGATACAACATGTAACAAAATCCCTTAGATTAAGCTTACCATTATCATCCCAAATTGTTTGAAATCCCTGACATTAAGCTTACCATTATCGGATTAAAAAAAAACAAAAGGCTTTACCATTATCATCCTCTCGACCATCCCTATCGCCCATCCTATTGGCCAGGGCGACCCACTCTCGCCGGCCTCCGCCCCCATCCTCTCGGCATAAATCACTCCCGCCGCCGGCCTCCGTCGTCCATCCTCTCAGCATAAACCACTCTCCCGTCTGTTGGGATTTGTCCCACATTGGTTAATTATCTCCTCCAAAACTAGTATATAAGCCTGGGCAGCCTCTCCACTCTTTGCCAATTGGTTTGGAGTTGGATACTTTAACATGGTATCAAAGCTAGGCTTTCGGAGGCTTTTCCCCTTTGTTTGTGCCATAGTTGCACTTTATTTCATTGTGATCCGTATGTTCCGGATCCTTTGTTTACCTCTTCACGTGCGAATCAGGGGTCGCACGTGCGGGGGAGTGTTGGGATTTGTCCCACATTGGTTAATTATCTCCTCCAAAACTAGTATATAAGCCTGGGCAGCCTCTCCACTCTTTGCCAATTGGTTTGGAGTTGGATACTTTAACACCGTCGGTCTCCGTCACCCATCCTTGTCGGCCTCCATCACCATTTTCCCGTCGGCCTTTGTTGCCCATCCTCTCGGCATAAACCACTCCCGCCACCGCCGACAGGCCGAGGACTCCATTGTTGTTGTTGTTTCTTAATTGAACGTAAAGAGAGCCAAGTATAAGGCAAACCGGCCTCCCATTTCCTCAAAAATCAAGGCGAAGAAGTGAAATTTTTCATTCTTTTTTATCTGGAACAATCGTGTGGCTCATGCATAATTATTAACATTCATTTAGATTGTGACCTCACTGCAACAAAGGTAACCTAAGAAATAGTAGGAAAAGGGGTTGGATTTGGGCTTCTATTTCATTTTTTAATCTTCTCTCTCTGATAGTTTGAATTCATGATGTTTTTTTTTTAATATTTGGTACACATTCATGGTGTCCGTATTTTGAATAGTGCAATTTTTGTATTCATGTATTCATGGTGTATTTTATGATCATGGTGCATTTTTCAACTCAAATGATTTTTTTCATGAATCATGATTGTTTTGGTTCAATTTAATATTTCATGAGTACTCATTTAATTTTTGGAAAAAATTGTCATAAAAATAGATGGTGTGATTGAATGGATGCGTAGAATGTTTGTGACAGTGAAACTATGAAAAACTTGCCATGATTATTCGTGGTGAATTCACGGACGATATGTGATCATGTTATAAAATTTGATTTTCATGAGGGATTTGTAGGAATATTTTATAAAACTTTTGAAATAATATGAATATTTTATGGTGGGATTTGGTTTCAAATTTTGGAATCCTCTTTTACAGAATTAACCATGAAAAACATGGTCAGTTTAAATATTGTCTACGTTTCGAAATATTTTTTATAATAATTTTACAAAAATAATTCATTAAAAACACGGTCGATTCCACCATGTTTCAAAAGGTTTCATGATATTACATGGTCAATATGAAAAAATAAATATGATTTTCGAATTTAAATCCGTGAGATTTAGTTATTACGAATTTTTTAAATATTAAAATCTTTTTTTGTAATTATCTTCCGTAATTATTGTGGTTGAATCCCAATAAATTAGGAAATGGTTGAATCCCATTAAACGAATAAATTGTTAAATTCCACTAATTTAGGAAGGACATATACACACACATATGGATATCTTATTAAAAGGGTATGATAGGTAATTCACTATCTAAAAAGATGAAAACAGAACTGTTCAAAATGACCAGGAGGAATACTTACGTGGGATGAGATCTGAGGATGAATATTTAAGCCCGTGTCTGAGTCATTAAAAATATTTTTACATGGTCAAGAATGCACAAAATGCTCTAGACTGCATAGAAGTCAAATTCTTAGAAAATACCCTGTTTAAGAACGCTCTTAGCTGACTGAATTTCTAGACAGCTGCCAATTCAATTTTTTATTTTTTTTCGATTCCAGACGAATGATTAATTTAATAAATTTGACAGGAAATTTAACAACAATTCTGAAAAGTCGACCAAATGACATTGACAAAAGTTAGTCAAGTTATTTGCTGACCATCAACTTTATGAAAGTTGATAATTTCTCCATTTCTGGTTCTCTCATCCAAGGTCTAACTTTTAAGTTTTAAAAATGTAAGTGTACAAAAAAATAGTTCACTTTTGAGCCGATTGTTCTCACCATGTCGATTACAGTACACTACCCCAAAACAGAGACACTTAGTACTTCATTTCGCAAATACATGGCAAGTCCTTCGCATTCAATCATTCTACTTGCACACTCATTTTACGCATACAAATGCATATACACTCATGTAAGTGTATGGGCTTTGCAAACACTGGTCGGTGTTATAAATCGATTAATTTATTTGCATTTATCGTGACGTAATCTCGTATCAATAGATACACAAGGTTTCAAACATAACAACTTCTTTTACGGCTCAATGTTTTCTTATGGCACAAGACTTTGCAACTACGTAATCATTCGTATTAAACACCACAGATCCTCCAAACGACGGGAGTGTGTACTATACATTTCCGCCTTAGGCTTTCAGCGGTGCCGAAGTATTTTAACAGAGTTCACATCCATGGCACCTAATCATGGCGCCCTAATTGAACACGGATTTGCATCTTTCACCTGATCTACCTGAACTTAAGGAAAATATCAGACTTATACTGACTCATCAGACTTGTCAGAATCACTTCCGTCAGGCTCGATAGCATTTGCTCTGGCAGCCGGAACATCAGGTTTTGGTGGAGGAGCAGGAGGTGCAGCTTTCTTGCTTTTACGACGAGCATTCTCATCACCACTGACTTCAACATGTAAACCACGCACGTCAAGGATTAGTGCATATAAAAATACTGTAGACATCTCCTGAACGACAAGTGTAAGAGCACCTCCAACGACACTAGGCATTTTGCCTATCCAATGTACGCAAAAGAAATACGATTCTTGCATTACCTCGCCACTTTTATGTATTGAGTTCCAACGCTACTTTTTATTAGCCATTTCGATATACAACTTTCTCGGAATTTGAACTTCCAATAAACGGAGGAGAAAGAGGAACATGGAACATATAGTACTTTCTGCATTTGGTAGCTTTCAATGGTTGGCTATGTTTATCCGATGAAAAGGCTCCATTCTAAATGATTTGACGCCTTACTGGATAGCCAGCTCATTGGAGTGGTAAAAAGTTGCGTTGGGTGGCTATTTAAGTTGAAACACTATTTAGGGAGCCTGATGGAGATGCTCTATGACCCTTATTTCCCTTAGTGTGGAAAAAATTCGCAAAAGTATCTATTTTTTCGTGTCAATTGGCAAATGAAGTAAAAACGATACAAGGATATCCATATTCTCAGTTGTTCCACCAGCCATGATGTTCAGCAGATCTCGCTCAACACGCTGTACAAGCTCAGGCTGCAAAGTGTAACAAAAACACAATCAAACATCCATATGAAACAAATAGAAGAACAAGTAGAAGAAAATATGCGTCCCCATATACAATGTAAAAGGATTATTTACAGAGCATAGATGGTACCATCATGTTTATGTGAAAAAGGTGGTCAAATCCACATATTTTAACTTGTCTGAAATATGTGTCTATTTTCGGGTTTCTTTGTCATTGTTTATATGAATGTAAATATTAGCCTTTAAATTTCACCTAAAGATATAAGTAAATTCACAAGAACGGGACAAAAAAGTGCAGTACATGAAAGGGCAAGTTGTAAATCCAATGAACATAGACAAAATATGGACCACAAAAGCATTTCACCTTTCTGCTTTTTTTCTTTCATCATTTTTTGCAGTCAAATGAAACCAGTTGGGTTTGCCATGGATGGATCTCCTTTCCCACTATCTTCATCTATGTAGCACCGACACAAACACGTGACACGACACTGACGCTATGACAAGCAAATTTTAAAAAATTGAAGGATACATTTAACAAATATTTACAACAAAATATTTAATTGTTTTGCTAGTGTCCCGAGAGTGTCCAGAGCATTTTTTTGAGTGTCCCAGGAGAGTCCAAACGAAAAATGTGGAAAACTAAAGGGAAACTTCAGATTTGGGTGCCGGACACTTGTCCGGAGAGTGTCCTACGACACCTGTATGTGACATTGTCCGCGCTACACAGATCTTCATTGATTAATTTACATCAGATAAAAAAAAGGAAAGCATTAAATAAGAGCAACTACGACAGTAATAAGGGCAGTATCACATTTAGATCAGGCTCACGACAAAATCTTTGCCTTCGAGCATCCCTCATTGGAGAGGTGAGGCCATGTCTATACTCCACTGCATCTGGTCTGGGATCACATTGTTCTCTCACCATAATCATCTGTCACCCAACAAGTATTGATATAACTGCATCAAAAAGAGGAACTGGAAGGAAATAATAAAGGTCAAAAGGCAGTACACTTGGCCAATGTCTGCAGTATTGATCAGCACGCTATCATCATAAGTTTTGTATGACTCCACAATGCAAGGAAGATCCAAGGGGGATGCAGGGAATCGATCATTGCCTATGACAAATGTGCCATTCCTCCCATCTTCTGAAACAGATGAAAATTCATGGTTCTCAGGTTTAGCAACCAATGGTATTTAAGAGGAAAAAAAGGATCCCAACACGCGCCTACGAAACACCAGTTTTAGGAAGGCATTATTAAGTGCTTACTTTCTCTCACCTTCTTGAAAGTACAAAATGAACAATTGAATAACCATGGAAAAACAAATCTCAAAAGGCCTCCAAGTAGTCAATAAGTACTTAATAAGAGCAAGATACAAAGGAAAAAAGATGAACGATAACCTTTGATGACTGTGTCGAGTGGGAAAGCAAATTCTTTCAATAATATCCTCTTTACAAATATTTAACCGTTAAGGCTTCAGAGAACCAAATTTTGTATGTTTAATTGTATCACCATACAACAAAATTCATCAGTTCAAAAAAGATGAAAAATCAGAGAGACAAAATAACTTTTCCCTTGAAGATACCATTAAGAGCATCCGAACTTAAACAAACACAACAGACATAATCTTACCAGAGAAAGGCAAATCCAGTGACTTATCATCAGAAGAAGAGCCATTCTCATTCAGAAGGCTTTCAATCCGCTCAGCAACGGAAGGTGGAACTCTGAGTACGAATTGCTCCTCCATGCCTGTAGAGTGTACCGCTAAAATTCCTTCAGTGGTCAAAAATTGGTCCACCAATAACTGCAGCAAAAACAAGGGCTCTAATACATCATTTTGTGGCCAAGGGTATCCATCTCATCCCTAATGGTTGGGAAGGAAATGTAGAGCTATCAACTAGTACAGATCAAGGAGCAGTGAACAGTTGGAATGAATCAAGAAACAAAGCTTCCACTGGCCAGCTCGACACGACGTGGAGCCAACCTGGGCCACGTAGTACCAGGATGTCCATGGGTATCCAACTCACCCATCCATACATGGGTTGAAGACTCGAAGGTATATGAAGCACTGACACTCCAAAAGGGTGTCGTGTCCGCGTATTGGACACGGGGACACGCTTGGACACGTATTGGACATGCCACGTGGCGTGTCCAATAATTTTTATTATTTTTTTATAGGGGACACACAGGGGACACAGATGGGGTTCAAAGCGTAATATTTTTAATTTTGGGGAGGGGGGGGGTGTTAATATGGAATTATTCAAAACATTTGGGTTGAACTATAAATATGCTTTTGAAAGAAAATTGTACAATTTGTGAAATTACTCATATACAATGGTTCATAAAAAAAATTATATTTAGTTATTCATTATTGATTTATACACGTGGCGTGTTCCCTGCCGTGTCCGTATCCCCATTTTTTTAGAATTGTTGTGTCCGTATCCGTGTCCGTGCTACATATCCTCGGGCTCGGGGGATCACATGTAGAGAAAGCACTCCTATTACAAATCTATGCCATCATATAGAGCAAATATGCTATGATTGAACCACATGTGGAAGCTTCTACAAGTAGAGAAGGGAGCCTGGCCTAAAGGTCCTAACATTTATATGCTAGCCACAGGCCCACACTAACAAACCACATCCTCATTAGAGAACGGCATGCTCAACTCATCACATTAACTTACTGTTACTTTGCAGGTTTGTACTCATTTCCCTTGCTCACTGACACGCTCGGCGAAGTGTCCTCTGGCCGACTTCAGTCAGCCGGGTGGTTCTCACTGTGTTCTTTGGGTGTAAGCAAACCATAGTAGCAGCCCAGCCCAACTGAAGCCATTCCCACCCCATTTCGCCATGTTCGGAGCTGATTCATTCCCTTCCAAGCGAATTTATTTTTGACCCGCTGGAAACCATAAAAAGGTTCTTATCCCTAGGTAAAGTCAGGGACTTAAAGGCTATTTCTCCCTCTTAGATCTCATGTTAGAAACCGTGCAACCTATTTTCGTGGGGCCATTATATACGGAGTCTCTGCCCTGACTTCCTTGGGCTCCCGCTAGCAGATGGTATAGGCCCGAGGGATTAGTCGATGTGCATATCAGCTGTCTGGACATCCTGAGTTATCAAAAAAAAAATGTTCATTTCTACTTGAGTGGGATCTTAGCTTTCACTAGAATGTTCAGGTTTCGTGTGAAAAACTGTGTACACAACAAGGGCTTCAAAGTATATTCGAATTGAACTCTCCTTGAGCATTTCCACAAACAGGTAAGATGCAAAACTTATCCACCCAGATTAATTAGGATTACGACCAGGAAACAACAGTTACGCCAACATAAGAACACACCCACACGTGCAATTGCGTACATATGATGGCAATTAACTTCTTCCACAGGAATTAAACGACGAATCGTTACATGTGGCCATACATACGCAGAACGAGATATCTTTGAAGAGATTCGAATAGGGGGGGAGGGGAGTACCTGAATTGATACTTCAATTGAGGAATCGCAAAGAACAGATGAACAAACTTTATTACTCTATCAGAAAGTGGGGGAAAAAACTTTGGAATAACATATAAGCACGAAGACGATTTATACGTATATGGGTATATGTTGGCTAAATCTGGAACAATCGGGCAAAAAGTTTCGGGTGATTGCTGGATCCGGGAAGTACGACCACGAATAGGATACGGCGAGATAAAGTCTTTGGGTTACGGTGGCTAAACGAATCAAACTATTTAAATTTGTGCTCGTGTTTGTTCGTTAAAAGTTATTTAAAGTTTGATTGTCACATAAACCAACAATTTGAAGTTCATTAAGGCCCTGTAAGGAAAAGTAAAGAAACGAAAGGTTTCTCTTCTATTGTTTGGCTGGAACAGAAAAGAGAGAAGAAAATAAATTTTTTTAAGTTTGGTGGATGTTAAATTTTTCCTTCCATTTCTTTCATTTTCCTTCTCATTTCTTTTTTTTTTTTTTTCTTAAGGCCCTATTTGATAGGAGGGATTAGATTATATGAGATTGTGGTCAAACGATTATTAGTGAGGGGACTGTTTCAAAGTTTAATCCCTCATATCACATGTTTGTTTGTGCATGGAATTCAACAACGGACAAGGTCAATCCCTTGTGTCCTTCATTTGTTTAAAGTACCGCTTGACAAGGAATGATTCAATTATCCATATTACCCCTAGTGCAATTTATAGATGAGTGATTTTATTTGAACCCAAAAAATTATCTTTAATCCCGACTACTCTTGACAATCACCTTAGTTAATTTAATCCAAAAAAAAATTGATTTTTAATTGACTATGTGGCCTCCAAAGCAATTTACAAATTCAACCATACCCTTCTATAGCAAGACATAACACTCTACGAAAAAGACTCTTTTAGAAAAACCATCGAAAGGTTCTTACAAAAAAAAAACAACATATCAAAATTATTAGGCTAGTTTTCAAAATGTTTACATTCGGGAAAAAAAAAAACAGAGAGAAATTATATGGTGGCTATTGGTCCAAAACACTATTTTTTATTCTCCAAAAGAGTTCACTTGCACATTACTCAAGCTTCTCTTCATTATTATCATCATTAAAATCCATCTATACATGGGGCGGAAAAAAAAAACTAATGATGACTAACATTGCAAAAAGTAAACAAATAAAACATATCCTCCTAACTCCTTCAAGCAGCACAATAGGAAAACATTAAATTAAATAAGTTTATGCAAAGAAGAAAAAAGATAAGAAGAAAAAAGAAAAGAAATTATACTCCATCAAGCAGATCTAATAATGCAAAGAAGAAAAAAGGAAAAAGGAAAAAAATGTTAACACAAGTGGTTTTTTTTTTGCAAAACATATTTCCACCACTTCTACCATCAAAATGTCAAAAAAGTTAATCGAAACCTAATTTCCCTGGAGGATATTCGGGCAATTTTTGTGTGCAATTCAAGGATATTTTGGTCATTTTTCCATGTCTAATCCTTCCCAACCATAATCCTGGAATTATTTGTTCCACACCCCCCAGGATTGGATTGCCCAGGATTGGATTGTCCCCCATGCAAAGGATATCTCAATCCCATTGGACTAATAATCCCCGGACTAAAATGCAAACAAACGTGGGAGTAAAACAAGTAGGGGATTATTAGTCCAATCCCATCTCCAATCCCCCCAATCCAACACGCCCTAAAGTTCCAAATGGAGCCTAAGATTTCGAACCAAGCTCGGCTTGTACATTATTTTTTGGATGCAAAATGCACGGGTTCCCAAAATAGGCAAGTAATTTAGCTCCGGGGAGCAATTTGTTGAGAAGAGCACCAACCAAACACCATTTATATTACAAGACAAACTTCCTTGCATTGGTTCTGTCCAGGACTCCAGGGGCTCATGAAGTACCAAAGGAGTCAAGACTCGAAAAATAGTACAGTTTTCAGTTTCCGAAAAGACCAGCTTCCCAGCGGATGAAAAAGCACAGCTTTTCCTTCGACTAATGAAAGAAGAAAGGAAAGAAAAGGCCCGCCGCAACGCCCCATATTTTTTTGGATTTCGTTAGTGTACCGCGACTGCAGGGGGGAGTCAGAAATTTTGGTTAGTGGGGTCAGAAATTAGATTCGTTTGCACTTCAAATAAGTTGTGAAAATTTAGAGATTTTTTTGAGGGGTCAAAACAACTAAATTATATCTATTCCTATGAAAATTTGGGGTCAAATTAGTAAAAATGGGGTAAAAATTATACCTATTCCAATGGAAATTTGACAGCCAGGGGGGTTGGCCGCCCTCCCTTGTCCCTTAGTGCCTCCACCCTTGTCCGCGAGTATATCAAGCTTCTCTAAAACAATTCGGGATGTTTAGTTAATCCGTAGTAACCACAGAAAGGGAAACTATTTGAACAAGGGCAAGCGAACCAGAAAAAAGGCAAGCATTGAAGGGATTAATAACGTAGTTCTTGAAGGGAAATGATATTGTCACACCATTTTTTGATAATGCCACACCCTACAAGTGTATTTTTACACCAAAAAATACACTTATAGAGTGTGGCATTATCAAAAAGAGTGTGGCAAAATCACTACCCTTCTTGAACTACTACTGCTGCACCTGCGCATACCTTTTCTTGCTTACCTTGCGGGAAAGGTCTCCCATACAAGCACGATCTCCACGCGCCCACATCAAAGTTTCTTTCTTTCTTTTCTTAATTCAGTTTGAAAATGTAACAAATTTTAAGATTATATTCATTTTTTTTTTGAAAACTGATAATATTCAAACTTGTTTATAAAGCGACTGTTTCCTAAACGATTTTTCATCGGCCCCGTTTGTTTGGGTGTAAAATGTTTTACCTATTTTTCGGTGTTTGATTGTGTAAAAAATGAGGTAAAATATTTTTCATTAATTGAATGGAAATGATTCTCTTAAATTTTCCGTAAGTTATTTTTTGAAATGAATCTTCTGGTTTCTACTGCAATTTTCACTGCTCAGAAACCTCGATCGTCGGTCCAAACCCACGTTCAATTACAATATTCTCAGATCTCTCCACCGATTAAGCCCCCCCTCTCTCTACACTATTTTGTCAATTTCTGAAAATATTTTCAACTGTCAACCAGACACCAGAAAATAAAAATTTAAAGTTTGTTTTCAGAAAAAAAACATTTTACTAGTACATCGAAAACAAACGGAGCCCTAGTTGATCTCAAGCTGCTTAAATTTCTTAAACTTATCAAACAAAGTAACAACTTGCATACAAATTAAAACTTTAACGAGTTTCGAAAAGTATTCAAGTTTAATTTGCTTGTATGGCAAATCGATTCAAACTTTATATTTTTGATGCGTGATTGTATTCAAATTTTTTTATAAAAGCGAGTGCTTCCCGAACGAGATTTCATCTAGTCTATCCCAAACTGCTTAATTTTTTTTTTTTAAAAATATGTTAAACTTATCAAGCTGAGTAATAACTTGTAGTGTAATAGTAAAAGTTTAACAAGTTTTTAGTCGATTCTGATCAATTATTTTTTTAAGAAGCCGAGTAGGATTAATTTGATTTTATCCTTTGTCCATTGTCCGTATCTTCTAAGCGTGTGAGATCGAAACCAACTCATCAGTGACAGAGGGAGACAGATGTGTTTCCTGCAAGCATAGCATAGCCAGTGGAGAATTATAAAACCAGATAATCAGAGCAGTTGTCCCTTCTCCTGAGACTCAGAGCAATCAGTAGCTTAAAAGTCAAATTGTAGCATGTCGGTACAAATATCAGTGTTTTCAGTATGATCTGGACATTGGCAAACTTTGGCTTTTGAGTGTCTCTTTAGTACTAGTCGGTACAATGTCAGTGTTTTTTTGACCTGTAAATTAAACTACAGTGAAAATAAATTGGCTAGCTCTACATGATAATTCGAAAATAGTCCTAATCTAGGATCAATTTGTGCGTAGTGTTATTCTTATGTTGATCAAATATGGTTTGATATATTTTTCGAAACATATCCATGTTGCGAAGAATAGGGCCCGATTCAACGTTTCGAATTTTTCTCCAATTTTTTCAACATAGACGTGTTCCGAAACATTTGAAACAATATTCGATATCAACATGAATTCTTTCCTTGAGTGATCATGAACTCATCAATGTCTAATAGGTGAAGACAGTTGCCGAAATTTGGTTGATAATCAAGACAGTTGGGTAGAGGATTCAGTTAAGGAAAATCCAGTAATTGCTGAAAATTTAAGAGGGGAAAATGATGAGGATGATATTCCTGAACATCATATTGAAGCATACCGAGCTGAAAATGGACCTCTTTCTGCGCCAATCAAAGCTATCATAAATGGGGTAAAAGGGAAGAAGAAGAGGAAGACAATTGATGATATTTTGGGATTTACAAAGGTCAACTCCCTCAGCAACAAGAGTTGGAATAACAAACCAAAGTGTGCGGTTTATAGGTCTGTCGTTGCAGCGCTAGCACTCTCTGCATCTATCTCTTCAAACGGAGTTACTAACAGAAACAGAATAATTTTGGACGAAGCACAATTAATTTGGACCTGCAACAAGATCATGGGGTTGGGGTATGATGGCGAGGAGGATGAAGTCATAAGCAAATTTGTAGGCATGGTACGTGAAGACTTGGACAGAGTTAATAAAGTGCCAGGGCAGGCCTAGCTTTCTATTTCATTGCAGGTCGCTTTTTGAGTCTTGAATGTTGAAATTGGGGTTGTGAAGTGTCTTGGTTTTTAGGTGGGTGGGGTGTCGTGTTCTATGTGGGAGGTGGGAGGTGGGAGTGTGGGGTGTTTTCCTGTTGTTTTGGTTTCGTTTGATCATTTTGGGGGTGGAGTTGGGCGTTGTTTGGATTGGTTTTTAGGTGTGTGGGGTGTTTTCTTGTTGTTTTGGTTTCAATGGATCCTTTTGGGGGTGGAGTTAGGCGTTGTTTGGATTGATTTCTTGTTAATTTTTGGATCTTGATTTATTTATTAATATAATATCCTTTTTTGCCGTTAAAAAAAAAAAAGGTGAAGAGTTCAATCTGCCAATTTACGCCTACTGTGGGCCATCCAAAATGGCCCTAGGACAATTTCGGCAAATAACTCCGAAAACTCTATTAACCATTGCGATTGAATCCTCTCCGATCCAAGATTTAGACCAGAGGAAACAATCTTAATCTAGATCATCCATTGAGAAAATTAATAGTTCATCTCGACACGAAGAGTCTCTAAGGGAATTTTCCGTCGAGATGAACCACTAATTTTCGCGCCGAGATGAACCACTAATTTTCCCAATGTGCGGTCCAGATTAGAACTGTTTCCTGCCGTCCAAGTCATTCTTCATGTGAAAAGTCTTCGAGCAAATCCAAACCATTGGTTGCAGTATTGAACGGTCTAGATTTCGATTGTTCGCTCCACTTGCACCGGAGATGATCCACTCCCTTAACCACCAGAGCCGTTTTAAAAAAAAAGCCCATTCACCACCGGTAGGGCACGTGTCGCCATCCCGCCGGCGGTAAATCGCCGTCCTGCCGGCCTTTCCACTTTGGCGCGTTTTTAGTCCCAACGTCTCTCTCTCTCTCTCTCCTAACTGAATTTTAAATTCTGATCACACTCAAAACAGCAAATTAATCACAACGCGTTTTCTGAAAACCCACCCCTCATTATAATACTCGTCACCTCTCCATCTAAATACGCGTAAAACTCGTCAGATCCCAACTGCCATTGTTTACATTATACTCCATTGATATTACTAGATCCAACAGTACCCCTCACTCTCTCACTCCTACCCCCACTCACTCTCTCTCTCTCTCTAGACTCTCCCTTATTTATCACCCACCATTGCCTCCTATTTTCTTTCAACAAACACAAACCACACAAACCTCTCAATACCCAAATCCCAATTTCCACAATGCCAACCATTTTCTTGAGGATTTTCCTTGTTTACCACCTCCTAAACACAGCCCTCCTATTTTTGGTCCCCAAAAAGCTCAGAACGTATCTCCCTTCCTCTTGGTACCCACAACAACAGCAGCAACAACAACAAACGCCACCCACCAACGCCACCTCTCCTCCACCACCGCCGCCGGCCCGTATCCTCCGGAAGATGGACACGGCCGAGCTCCGACGGGTATTCCAGATGTTCGACAAGAACGGCGACGGGCGAATCACGAAGAAGGAGCTCAACGACTCGCTGGAGAACATGGGGATATTCATCCCGGACCCAGAGCTGAGTCTAATGATCGAGAAGATCGACGTTAACGGAGACGGGTGCGTGGACATCGACGAGTTTGGTGCTCTGTACCAGTCCATAATGGAGGAGAGAAACGAAGACGAAGATATGAGGGAGGCTTTCAAGGTGTTTGATCAAAACGGAGATGGGTTTATAACGGTGGAGGAGTTGAGATCTGTTCTGGCTTCGTTGGGGTTGAAGCAGGGGAGGACTGTGGAGGATTGCAAGAGGATGATTCTGAAAGTGGACGTGGATGGAGATGGCACGGTTGATTTCGACGAATTTAAGCAGATGATGAGGGGTGGTGGTTTTGCTGCTTTGAGTTGAAAAAAAAAAAAATGAATCCATTTTTTTCCAAGGTGGGTTTTCGAATTACGATTAGGTTCGTGAGGAAATTCTTCGGATGCTGAAATCGGTCACAGAAAGTGCATGGACGGCAGATGATCACGATGGTCGTATAGAAGTGTCGAATTCAAGCTATTGATTGCGTGACGAATAGCGTGATTCAATTGATTTCTGTGTCCGTCCGTAGAATTGTTGGTAGTTTTTTTTTGGTTTGTAAGTATTGTCAATGGAAAGGTCACTTTTTGGTGGGCGAGCAAAGAAATGGTCACTTTTTGGTGAACAAAATAAGGTCAACCTTCATCATTTGTCAATGGACATTAGTTACATTTCCTCTGTTGTGGTATATTTTTTGTTTCTAATTTCAACATTTGCTAGCCCATTGACACATTGAACAAGTGGGGAAAGAAGAAATTCAGTAATCCAACTGTAGGTTTGTGATGCATAATGATTAGGACGTTTAGGAATAATGTGTGTCTCTCTACCTAACCAGTAATGATACCGGTACAACAAAGGTTGTACAGCAACCACGCACATATCGATTTTGCGTCCGTCTCGGATTCCATGAAGATGATCGGCGCCTTTACATTAAGGCTCTGTTTGTTTGGACTGAAAATATTTTCCCCGAATCAAAGTTGGATTTTTTTGGTGTTTGATTGAACAAAAAGTATTACAAGTAAAACCATTTTGTCGAATTAGCGTAAAATGACTTGCGCTTGTGACGGCCGTAAATCATTTTTCCGATACTGCATTGTGCATTGAGAAGCCTGCGTCACCCATTGCTGACAATTGAGTGCACGAATTGGCCACCAGGCATCAACAGAGGCTTTTGATTCTCTATGTGGAAGTCTACATTGAAGCAAACCAACTCTCTCTCTCCCTCTCCCTCTCCCTCTCTTGATTGACTTCCACTCTCTCCCTTTTCAATGAACTCAAGTTGTATTCTCTCTCTCTACAAGCATCTCTCTCCATGTATATCTATCTATCTATATACTGTACAAATGTGTTTGAGCTTCACGAACCTTCAAACTCTATTCATAATTTTTTAGATCTTCCACCATTTTTGTTTATATAAAAAAAAGAAAGAGAAAAAGAGAGAAATATGGGGAGAGGGGAGGGAAGGGTGGTGTTTGATCAATATTATTTCACAAATTTTTGTACAAAATTCACAAAGACTGAAAAGAAAAAGAGGTATGCTTCTTACCTACATTTTGATTTTCCTTTCTCTATTTATTTAGTACTAGTAATTTGTTTCAACTCAAACCCAAGTGTAACTCGGCTGTTGGTCTTACAAGTCCCAAATTGATGAAATATGCCCACTCTCTATTGTTTATGCTAGAGGCCGGGGCACACTCAATGTGTGTGCAAGTTGAATCTTGTTAAATTTGTGAAAATTTGATCAAAATTATTATATGCGGCACTATCGCGTGATACTCCAAATTCATTTTTTTTCACACATCTTTCAGTGTATAGAATGAGACCAATGCTAGCGTGCATCGAATACGGGACCGGATAAAATATTGAACTATCTTTTTTATTAACTAGCATTTTTGTCCGTTCGATACACGAGACTGAAAATAAACCAATGAAATTTTTTTTATCCCGTACATCAAACAGACACAAACTCTAGTGAATATGTATATATTTGTGCCAGGCAACTGCACTTCGAAGCTCCCGCTCCGTGAGAAACGTTTTTATCAAAACAAACCAATTTTTTTTCCTGCTGGCATGTACCAAACAGCCACAAATAAAAGTTCAACTATCATTTTACCCGTAAATAATTTTGCATAAAACTATTTTTCAATGTAAAATATTTTACATCAAATCAAAAGAAACGGAGCCTGTATAACTTAAAAGTCTTTGTTCACAATATCCTAGCCATGCTCATTCAGCCCCAGCAAAAAGAAACCCACGATTAGGATTGCAATGAACCGAGTACCTCGCGAGCTTGGCTCAGCTCGGCTCGTTAACGCTCGGCTTGGCTCTTTTACTAAACAAGCCAGGCTCGAGCTTGAGTTTTCGGTTCGTTTAGTAAACGAGGGCTCATTTGAAAAAAGTTCGGCTTGTTAAAGGTGGCTCGACTCAATTAAAGAGACTCATTTAGTAAATGAATAAGCTCGGCTTGTTAAGGGCTGTACTTGTTGACTCGAGGTCAAATTTTTGGCTCGTTTAGTGGACGAGCCGAGTTCGAGATCGACAAAACTTAACTCGACTTGGCTCGTTTGCAGCCCCTATCACGATGTTAGATGTGGAAAGATGCTCAACACAATTTGATGCTTCTGAAAAGCATCTTTCAATGGGGTTTTCAAATGCAAGTGGGGTAGAGTGGAGTTGGCGACTCCCTTATATTTTCATGTACATGGATATGGTTCGATTTTCGTAAATACCCCTCCTCTCCCCAAGTTCCCTATAATAGAGGGAATGGCCAAAAAAAAAAAAAAAGAATGGCAAAAACTCCGGTAAACACCCTTCCCCTAGTCCCCTATATTAGGTTTAACGAATGACAAAAAAGAGAAAAAAAGAAAAGAAGCCCCTAATGCTACGAGCAATTTATCTAATCCCACAAGTATTAAATGCTCTGCTGTGTAGAATTTAACTCAATTGTCCTCTTTTGGTCGAAAGGTAACTTATGGAACTTGTTTTCCAAACTGCCCTTAATTCTAATTTGACTCTTCAACTACCCAACCCATCCCCTGACAGCTTCCTTCTAATTTGAGTGGATGGCAGTAAACGTCAAAATCATTCATCCTACTCGTAGAAGAGAAAAAATTCTTTCCACCTCAGGTGAAAATTCCATGGTTTCCACCACGCACTGCGGGCCTTGCCATTTATTTTTTTAATAATCTAAACCGTTCATCTTGTAAGGCCCACACAGTTGTACATTCACACAAAAAATTATATTTATCGGATATCAATAGGTATATTAAAAATTAAATCTTAGTTTATAAAATAGACGGTTAAGGATAGTTTAACTTTAAAACTTATCTACGTCAATTTTTTAAAACCAAACTTCAATTTTTTATATACCTATTTATGTCCGATAAAGCTAATTTTTTGTGAAAATATACTACTTTGTGAGTTCTACAAGATGAACGGTTCAAATTACTATAATTTACACACGGTGAGACCCATAATTGATGGTGGTGGAAAACTTGGATTTTTCGCCTTAGGTGGATGGAATTTACACTCTAGAATCCCTATCTTGTTTGATACTGAGCAAAGTCAAATTTTTTACTGAAAAAAACAAAACCAAAACTGTGCTTTTCTCAGCACACTCCAGATTTTAGTACAGTATTATTTTTTTTCTCTCAAAATCATTCACATTGGTGAGTGAGAAAATTTTCGGTGCCGGATGGATATATCTTACGTGGTACCCACTCGGCATATCCGGATAGTCCAATACACTTTTGAAAGGTTCAAATTGAAACTCTCTCTCTCCTCTCACCTCAGCACTTGAGGGTTCATGATTATGTGAGCTATTTTTTACTCCATTAATCACTCACAAACCATCATCTTGTCTCTTACAACATAATTCAAAAGGACAATTTATGATACGAATTGCTATTTTTCTTTGCCGTTTCTCTAAGGGAACATGCCACTTGTTCCGGTAACAACCACTCCGATCACAACTGATGGTAAGATATCTATTTTGTCTGGAGTTTTTGATAGATATTCCATATCCTTGCATTGAGAAAAACTCTCGAAGAGTATCGAGAAGTTTTTCTGGAGATTCAAATTTCCAACCAAATTGCTCAAGCATATCCTTCTGTTTGTTTTCTTGATTTTGCATGTCAATTCCGTGTTCATCAATCTGATCACTAGAACTTTCCTGGAGGCATTCAATTGGTTGTTCACGGTCCATGGTTCAATTGGGAAACAAGTTCCATAAGTTACCGCTTTCGACCAAAAGAGCACAATTGAATAATTCTACACAACAGAGCATTTAATGCTCGTGGCATTAGTTAGATAAATTGCGCGTGGCATAACTACTCCAGGAGTATTCTGCGGCTATAGAAAGTGGCCCAAGAAAATGGGATCGCGATCATGTGCACACTTATTACTACGACCAGTTTATGTGTCTGGAGTTATTGCCAGTTTAATGCTTTGCATGCAAATACTTCGTCTGTGTCCTTTTTTAGAGTTCAGTATTTTATTTTAGGCTGTCTTTTAATAAATATTCATTTTGTAAAGTTAATGGATAAAAGTTGGTGAATTTTTCATTTTGCTCATAAAAGTAGATTCTATTTTGAAAAGTTGGTGAGTAAAAATGTTAATGATAATGTTTCCATAGAGGGTAAGAAGGGAAATTGGAGGTAAAAGTCGATATGAAAAATGTAATGATGATATCTTTTTAATAAATTGAAATTACGAAGCATGACACTTAAAAAAGGATGGAGGGAGTATTCGAGTATTATCTATGGAAAGGTCCACCAGATTGGTGACCAAAATGGGCTCACATCCATCGTTCAGTTACATAACACTTTAGTGTTTTTTTTTTTTTTACGACAGAAGAGATAGGATGTTAGGGATTAGTGGTTAGTGTCACAAAGGGAGCTCACCTTCTCTACGGGGACTCGAACTCAAGACCTCTCTGTTATAAGGGACCTAAGTTGTTTAGGGATTTTCATCCGTCAAATATTTATGTCGTCGCTAAATAATTGAGACATTTAACAAGTTTTAAAATGTGAATTGTCAAATATTTATTTCATAAATCTATAAGTCGGGAAGCTCAATAGTTCGGATTAAGTTTTGGGCCCATGGTAATCTGGGCCGAAATTGGAGATTAGTTGGGCCACATAAGCGAGCCCAGCACACACGCAGGTTGAGGAACTGGATCATTTTTCCCACTGAGCAGCAGTCAGGTCAGGGCTTCAGCTTGGAAGTTGAAGATATTCCTCGAAGTGACATGCGGACACAGGTCTCTCTGTCTCTCTCTCTCTCTCTCTCTCTCTCTTCTTTTATGCGATGAATTTGTATGTCTGTGCGTGTTATACTGATTTGAATGGTTTCTGAAATCCCCTATGTGATCTCTCTGTTCTCTCCATTATACATATTTCCTGGGTTTTTTAAACGAAAATTCGCAGGAGGAATCGATTTCATTATTTCTGAAATTGTAGGTTAATTTGACTGTATCCTGAACTAAAAACTTGAGTGAAACCCTCAAAAGCGAACTCAGCCCTTGTCTCGAAACTCATACCAAATTAAATCTTATTCGCTTTTTGAACCCAAATCAAGAAGACCTAAGTCATATACCAAGTGTACAACGGCTAGTTTTTGGCTGCTGGTGGTTATGGTGGTGGACAGTGAATCTGACGATTGTTCTTACCTGTGGTGTGAGGTTGGTGGTGGTGGTCAATCATACTTAAGGCCCCCACAAGTTCAATCACAAATTCGCAACAACAAACTTAAACCCAAATCTGCTACAGCTTTCCTTGGTGGTGGTGGTGGTGGGCAGGGTTGCTGGAGGGGTGGAGATGTTTGGGTGGCAGCAGGGACGAAGTCAGAAATTAAGTGTCGGGTTGGCCCATATAAGTATATCCAAGAAAGAAGAGAAGTTACTTTTACAAAAATGATCTTTCGTGCAAAAGCATTGGGAAAATTATTAAATTGTTAGAATTGAAGGTATTATGTATTATGCAAATAAGTGAAGTTTTGCTACATCTTTGAAGAAGTACTCACGAAAGAAAGAGGTGACAACGAGAATTCTAGAAAATGTGGGGGACCATTATAAGTACACCTCCAATTTTATTGGGCTATTATATAATAGTTACTAGAAACTTCAGGGTGGCCATGGCAAGAATTGGCCCCCATCTAGCTTTGTCCTTGGCAATAGCGAAGCTGGCGGAATTGGATGGTGGCTGTGGCAACTGAAGGGGCAAAATTAAATGTTTTTGAAATGTTTTTAGCCAAGATTTTAGTAAGTAATGTGACTGCTGGGATAGTGACTTCCAAATGGAGCTTTTCCTTTCTTCTTTTCTCATAAGGTTATAATGTCTTCTTGTAGTTTACATGGAGACACCTGTAGAGGACAAGTTCATCACCACAGAAAGTTTAGTGGGAGCAAAATTAGATTTACTTGATGTTGGAACAAATCAAGAACCAAATGAGGGTATGTCATTTGAATCAGATGAAGCTGCCAAAGCATTCTATGATGAATATGCCAGGCGGATAGGATTCTTAACTCGAATCGTATCATCTCGTAAGTCAGAGCGTGATGGATCAGTTATATCCCGTCGACTGGCCTGTAACAAGGAAGGATATAATCGTAACAATCGAAAGCCTGGGCCATGCCGAATTCGAAAGCGAGAGAGCCACAGGGAAGGTTGTATGGCAATGGTTCTCGTGAAAAGAGAGAAGCTTGGGGAATGGGTTGTGACAAAATTTGTTAGGGAACACAATCATCCACTGGAAGTTTCTTCGGAAAAATGGCGTCCAAATCGAGTAAGTTTTCCTTGAAGCTGCAACTTTTAAAGTTCTTATATACGTATTCTCCCTCTATTTCCTTCTACCTTGTTGGATGTATGTTTTGGTAAGTCTACTAATCCAGATATTGTGGAGATACAATGCTAGTATCTCAGCAAGACTATTTACCAAATTGAAGCTAAGAAATGCTGAAACTATAGGATCACAGTATTATGGTCAACCTTGGAAGTTTAGAATAATGGCGCCATACCTTTGGGTTATGGTACATTCATAAACAAGCTTCTGTCTTGAAAAATTTGAGGATTACGTTCGCTGATGCATTACGGTGAATTAGTTAGATTTATTCTTAGAATACCTTAATCAAGGGCTTTTCATTGTAAAGGGACAAGTGACATCCAATTTAATCCCCATGAAGCTGTTGACTTCCGTTTCACCTGATTGTAACCATCTCTCCACGGGCTGTGACCCTCGTATTATAGCAGTGGTCAATCCTGCTGAAATGTAACCAAGTTTATCTCGTTTCTAGGAACAATTTAATGTAGCTGTCATCGCCGGAAAAAGAGGTTGGAACCTTGGTTGGGCTGCTTGGTCTGTCTTAAAGGACGACATTGGCATGCTCCTGAAAAACGTTTGTCCCTCATTCTCTGAAATTTGCTTATTTTGTAAAATACCTCACTCTTCTACTCAACTTTAACCCTCTTTCTTGGTGGCAACTCAGTTTTTTTTTTCTCTATTTCGTAGCCTTTGATTTCTTTGTGCAAAAATCTAGCGTGGTTCGTACAAATTGTGTCTTCAATGTAGTAGAAGTCCTTTCTTTATTTACGGTTTGAGAAGTCTAAAGTAGTTTTTCTATGCTATGGAAGAAGCCAACAAGGTGATGATTATTGTAAGTGAGAATTTTCTAAAATATTTGTAAAATTTAACCATTTTGATCCCACCATTGTCGAAAGTTCCCAAACCTACCACTATTTTGAATCTTATTCCTATAAATTCCCTTATATTGGACTAGCATTCAAGAAATTGGGGATCAAATATCAACAAACAATGATGGGCAGAAGTTGGAGAAGTTGTCATGTCCTAGGATTTCTTACACATCTTAGAACAAGATACTAAAAAGCAAAACAGACCAAAACCACCTATGACATTTGGATTTTGACAACATTTGAACAACCCTTGGGCTACATGTTTGCCCCAGTTTTTTTGAGGTCAGAGCCTATTCCTTCCGATTCTTAATATTTGTGCAATTATGGTAAATGCATATACAAATTGTTTTTTCCTTCGGCTAAGTTTTGCATATCTTGACATGTCGAATGACCTGATATTGAGATTGCTAAAACACAGGTTGATCAGGAAAAGACTAATGGAATCCCCTTATTCTATGAAACCTTATGGAAGTCTGAAGTTTAGAAAACCCTAATTCTTTTGATCTGATTGGTTGGTTTACGAAGGACATATCTTATTATTCTTGTCTGAGGCTTGTATAAGGTCGCTTTCAAGTCATTATTCATGCACTTCTTGTTCTTTCTTGTTTATTGCCCCATCTTTTTATCTATTTTTTTTTCAAACTCTGTTTTTTCCGTTAACCAGTCATTATTTTAGCTTTGTGGAATGGTGTGATTTAATTTATCGGCTTTCTAGAGCAATGCTATGTGCACACGTCGAAGCTGTGCACATAATTAAGGCTGTGCAGAACAGACTTTCCTTTCTGTCTTATGGTCGTCTGGGTTTTATGTTAAAATTATTGATTTTTGTGAATTCCGATGGCAGTCTTTTGACAAGGACCAGAAGATTAGAGAGCTATCTTCTCAGCTTCGTCATGCAAATCAGCAGTTGGAAGCATGTCAAGAACAGCTAAGAACAATTACGGCATGTATGGAGGAACATACACAATGTCTATCAACAACGGTTGAAAGCGTTGTGAGCAATGTCAAACAAGTGGAATCCCAACAGAATGAAATTTCAGGACACTTGCAAAGTGACTAATTGTAAAGTGCAGCCTGTGCAGGAGTGCAAAGTGTACTTTAATAATAAAGTAAGTTAGTAATAGTTACGCAACGTACCCACATAGAAACTAGAACGATAATTATTATTGAAGCCAATAGTGCATGCACATTAGTATTACTGTTCAGTTTGGTGATTCACTTGTTTGCAATTAAAGATGTGCTTTGTTTGTAAAGAAGTTGAGTAATGATTTTATCCCAATCCTGATGCACGAGTGCAAATTCCGTAGTCAAGCTTCAATTATGCTACAGATGAACACACTTTGCACGCACGCATTCACAGGCTTACAAAGGTGGAGGGCTCCATACACACTGCACTGCACAGTTTGTGTTAGTGTGTTTGTCTCTAGACCTTTTGTTAAGCTTTTGGGATCTTGACCTTCTGCCCCATCTTCATCTTCTTTTAATCTATTAGTTTCAGGTTGTCAATGGTAGCAGATGTAAGACCCAATAATTTGTGTTTAGTTTCAGGTTGTCAATGGTAGCAGAGGTAAGACCCAATAGTTTGAGTTGTGATAATTTCTGTCCCATTTAGAGGTCATATGATGTTTCAACATCGTCTAATAGCAAAATAAGGCTTTGAAAGATGTGGGGAACCGCATGACTTTGCTTCAGAACCATTGAGTATTTTCTCCTGTAAACGTAGTCCTATCAAACGATATGTAATGAAGGGTAGATGATCCTTTTTTTCTTACCAAATATAACACGTTCTTGCCATAATCTACTCAATAATACAAACAATGTAACAAACAAAAATACGGACATTAGAATGTGCTGTCTTGGAACAACAAAAACAACAACTACAACAAGTCTTGGTACAATAATAAACAACAACAAAAACAAGAAGGACGACGACGATGAAAACAACAGTAGGTAAAATCATCAGGACCATTTATGGAGCAGAGATGCCCTTATTCATATTACACAACAAAGGAAATGAGAAACATCGGCGACTGAAATGCATTCATCATAATGTGAGTAGTACTTTGAAATACGTGGAATTCTTTATCGTCCTGAACATGAATTTCCTTCATTTCATGTGTCGACAGTAACACCTGAGAATATAAAAATCCAAACTCAACATATCACTACTCATCAAGCACACAAAATTTAAAATTACGAGTAGGACATTATACGAGATCCAAAACTTGAAGTATCAGGGTGAAACAAATCGACGATGAATGCATGAAAAGAAATAAAAACATGGAAAAGTTTGTCTGAAAAAATTACTTCAAACGGTTAATATAAAGATAGATCTTGATATAGGTCAATATAACACCACCGGTCATGGTGCTACTATTTTTTATCTTCTCCAAACCAAACATAGGGACACTCAGTCATCAGCTAGCAGCAAAGCGCACACACCCAAGTTAGACTTAACCCTGTTACATTCATAACTAGTTCCATGCATATCTATCTACCTAGCCACCTCACAAGCCAAAGTCAAATCCTTAGGCTTTTTATTTTTATTTTTTTAATTTTTGTGTTGTAGACATAATTAAAGACAAGACAAAAGTGTAAATAATACCTATGGTTAAGCCTCCAATTTATTGATGATAACAAAACTATTAGATAGCTTAAACATGAAAGTGAGTTTGTAATTGTAGTCCGGATATTATAAGTATTATGCATGGATTTTATGCTCCTCAATTCAAGAAATGTCAATAAGTAAATTTCTTATATGGCAGGATCATATGACAAGAATTGTACCCAGAAAAATAACAAAATGACGAGGTAATTATCATGTAATAAAAATAACAAGAATTGGTCCCAGAGGTTTGCTGTCACCCATGAGGTTTGTACCCAGACTACCCTATCATCTGGGAGTAGTGAGCTCTGGCGCCCTCCCGGTAAGTTATACTACTAAGTTTCCCCAAAGTTTTTGTTTGGTAAATTTTTGGCTATATTTTACTTTTTGTAATTTTTTTGTCGTAATTTATAGGACTAATTATTTGTCTCGATGGGATAAATAAAAAAAGTAGTACAAAAATGTGGAGTGAAGTTGAAAAAAATTCACATAAGCTAGGCGGCACTAAAGACGGAAATTCATATAATGCAAGGTTCGACCAATATATTCTTTCAAAAAATAACGAGCTTTGTGCCCATTCGATGCATGGGAACGGAAAAAAAAAATAACGTGAACTCTTTCTATTGTCCCGTGCATCGAATGGGTACAACGCAGGTTTTAGGACTGATCATTTGAATTGATGAGCTAAATCAAATAAATGCAAAAAAAATGTGGACCGGAGATGAAAACTTTTCGTATAAGATGGCAGTAAAGACAAAAATACAAGCCGTTTGACATTTTTTTGGTCGCTTTAGTGGTTTTTTCTTGTAAATTTAAAATAGATGAACAAATATACCAAAACAAAATTTAAGAACGGGGCCAATTGGGATGAGATATGCAATAAATCTAAACTTGCAATCAAACCTTTAATTATTGCGGGGTGATTCAGAACATTATTCAACTTCCCCAACCTCTTGGAACATCACTCGACTTGTCCATAAAAACTTGTCATTATCCTCAATAACCCAATAGTGTTTGCTTTTGTCGAAGAACTCTGTTGCCATATAATCAATACGAAGAGATTTGAGTTTGCTGAGGTTGCGGATACCGGAGGGCACCTCCTTCAGTTGTGACCAACTTCCAATCGCAAGCACCTCAAGAACGGGCAATCCTCCTTTCTCTATTATAACCGAATTCAATCCCCCAAAGAATCGGAGGGATAGCGACTTAAGCTTCGGAAACCCTCCGACATCGAAATACAATTGTCCTTCATCATTCCCGCTGTAAAAATTAAGTTTTATCAAATTAGGTAATGCTTGAAGAGCTTTTATTGAATGAGCACCGATCAACCCTGACTCACTTAGATCAAAGGAAACTAGATTATCGAGTCTCGATATCCAGTTCGGTAACATTTTAAAACGTCCGATAAAGTAGAGACGTTGAAGAGATTTGGGGGGAGAAGAAAGAGAATGCAAATCTAGAATCGTGTTCCTTTGTATAGACATAACCTTCACAGATTGAAGGTGATTCATCTTCTCGATGGCGGCACAAAGAGCCTTCCCATGTTCTCTTTTCATTTGGTGAATACCCAACTTCCTTAATTGCCTCAAATTTTCTAGCTCTTTGATTAAATTGTCGTTTGCTCTTATGTTCTTCAACGTCTGCAACTCTTCTAAATGCCCAATCCTTTCTTCTATCTCGGGATTTCCGATAAGATGCCGCAACTTACAGAGTCTACTTAAGATCCCAATTTGAAGCACTACTCTCGAGTATTTTAAATTCAAAGTTTGTAGGTTGTGTAGATTTCCAATGGACTCTGGAATGATCTTCACTTTTGTCCTCTTGACACTTAAGTATCGCAAATGAAGAAGATTTCCAACTTCTTCATGAAGTTGATCAAGAGGAGCATCCTCAAGATCTAGTACTTTCAGAAGCTTGAAATTACCGGCTAGAGTACCCAATAACTGCTGCTCTGGCAACTCTCCCACCGAGAAAACAAAAACGGAACGAATTCTTGATTTGGTACTACTCATGATTTCCCAATCCTTATTCGTTACGTTTCGCATCTGCATTGACCATCGTCGAGTTTCATTGTCCCAACTTGGACCTGCTTCTCTCAAAACTTGACAAAAACCCAACTCCTCACACTTTGCGAGGATGATCGCGTGGACTACATCATGGACTTGACATCTTTTAATTCTACCATCTAATTTTGTCTCTGAAACTTGAACCAAGCTTCTATGAATGAGCTCAGTCAACCGTTCTTCTGCAACTTCTTCCAACGTTTTTCCTTTCTGTCCTTCAATGAAACCCTCGGCTATCCACAGTCGGATTAATCTTCCACGGGTGATTTGATAGTCCTCGGGTATTATGCCAAAGTACAAGAAACATGGTTTAAGGTAGTAAGGCAGGTCATGGTAACTAAGGAGCAAAATTTTCGTGACGTTTGTGAGATGCTGATTCCTTTCCAATTGGGATCCAAGGCTATCATAGAATCTTTGCCATTCGGATGCATCCTTACTTTTAGTGGACAAGAGAGCGCCTATTGTCACAATTGCAAGTGGTAATCCTTCACATTTTTTCACAATGGCACGGGATACTGTCTCCAACTCGGGAGGACAACAACCATCAAAGTCCCGCTGGAACGCTTTCATGCAAAAGAGCTTCCAAGCCTCCTCTTTAATTAGGGGCTTCACCTTGCATATGTGATCCCATGAGGATTCCTTGCTAAAAGAAGCAACATCTTCCTTTCGTGTAGTGACAATTATTTGACTTCCTTTGTCGTTTTTCGGTAAAGCGAGTTTTGCAAATGTCCAAAATTCATGACTCCATACGTCGTCAAAAACAATTAGATATCTCTTCTGAAGTAAATATTCCCTCAGTACAAGAATGAGAGATTTTTGGTCCATCGTATCGATTCCTGCGGGTGCACACTAGTTTGTTGTTTGAAATAGCTCCTTTATCATTCTTCTAAAGATGTCCTCCATCTTGTATGATTGGGAGACTGATACCCAAGCTCGGCAATCGAAGTGTTCAAACACTTTAGGGTTGTCGAAAACTGTCTTGGCAAGAGTGGTCTTACCACAACCTCCCATACCTACCAGTGAAGTGACCGTTCGGTTTGATTTTCCAGTTATCAGCCTATGGATCAGTTCTCCCTTGGTTGAATCAATGCCCACGACTTCATCTTCCTCTATGAAAATGGACGCAACACGAGGGTCATCGTATCCTTTTTCTTCTGTTTTACTGGTTGACCCATGTTCTAAAGAACTGAAACCATACCTATCAGCCCTTTCCTTGATATCACGGATAGTCTGTTTGATATCGTTAATTTGAGAGGCAAGATCATGTCGTAGCTTGAGTTTGGTGATTGAGCTAGCAAGTTTGCGAAGGAAACCGAGGAAACCATGCCGTTGCCGATTTTCTGCCAAGTGGAGTATGTATTCGTCCATGACGTCCTCGATTTGGTAAGCCACTGCCCTTACTTGTTTTACCCAAACTTTTGCCCTTCCGTTTTCTAATTCTGCACTTGAATCTGCTTTTTTTACGAAAGACATTATGCTTTCTAATTCATCTTTGATACTGGTAACTTCTGAGTGGATGTTCCGCAACAAGTTCACTTCACTTGATAACAATGGCACCAAAGTACTATTGATAGCAGAGGTTACTGCCTCAAGTGTCATTACGTCAATTTTCTTGCTTAACATGACAAAATTGATTAGTTTCATAGCGTATATACTTTCTCAGCTGATACAGTGTGGAATTGCCCAAACAAACACACACTAGCATGAAGAATCAATCAAGCAAAGAACGCAAACAGAAAAGCAGAACACATGGATTTTACGTGGTTCCCCATTGAGTAATTGGGTACTTCCACAGCTCTCACTTGCGAGTGACAAACCAAAGCGGAATCAGGTTACACAAGCCTACCAATAGTAATCCTATATTACTAACTGAATAAAAAGATGACTTACGGCAAAGATTGTGCTGGAAGATCAGTGGGCGAACAGACAACAATATTGGTTGGAACTACTCGTCACTCTTCTGTAAAGTGATAGATCATATATTTGTGTCTTGGCATTGAAAACTTGGATTTTAAACAAGAAAAAGCCATGAATAGTCTAACTCTAATTATTAGGTTGAACAGTTTGATTTTTAGAAAACTCAAAGGGGAATAACATATGGTATATAGAAGATACAGATATGAACATGTTTTGGAAAAAACCCATCATCAACCTGCATTTAGAGTGCTTTATTCAAGTAAAAATAAATTTCCTCCAGACTAGCGAAGATCTTATTTTTCGGTATATGGTACCCTTATCGATGGATATATATTGATGGTTACAGTTCATGCAAATGGTGTAGACAGGAGTTTTGATGTACCTACAACCACCCACGAGTCACACGTACCCCCAAGGCATTGCCTTGGGAAATTGAATACAAGATCTTCAAGCTTATGGGTGATCCCAGTAACAAAACTTGAACTGGGCCCTAATGTGTATAGTTCCTCTTTTTTCCACAAAAATTGGGAGATAGTAGGGTCTGATGTCATTCTGGCAGTTCAACAATTCTTTAGTACTGGCTATCTGTTGAGAGAGTGGAATTCTACAGCTATCTCTTTAGTTCCCAAGGTCCCTACTCCCTCTACTATTACGGATTTCAGGCCTATAGCTTGTTGTAATGTCATTTACAAGCGTATTTCCAAGGTGTTTGTTTCCAGACTTCAGCCTTTGTTGGCTTCTATTATTCAGCCCAATCAATATGCTTATGAAAGAATTGGTTAGAGATTACCATAAGGATTCAGGGGTGGCTAGATGTGCTCTTAAGCTTGATCTCATAAAGGCCCAGGATTCCGTTTGCTGGGACTATCTCTTTGCAATTATGCAGATCATGGGGTTCTGTCCTCTGTTTATCAGATGGCTGTCTCAGTGTGTCACCACAGCCATGTATTCCATAGTCATCAATGGTGGTATTGTTGGGTACTTTCCAGGAAAAAGGGGTCTTAGGCAGGGTGACCCCTTGTCCCCTTATCTTTTCCTCTTAGTTATGGAAAGCTTCTCTTCTCTACTGCAGTTCAGGATTGGGCAAGGGGCCTTCTCTTGCCATCCAAAATGCAGAGACCTTCAGTTATCTCATTTATTGTTTGCTAATGATTTGTTCATCATGTGTGCAGCATATCCTTCCTCTTTTCAGCTTGTTAGAACCATGTTGAATGATTTTTACTCCATTTCTGGGTTAAAGCCTAATCTTCATAAGAGCTGTGCTTACTTCTCTGGGGTCTCTGATGAAGGCAAAGATTTTGTCCATTTTGGGGGCAAGTGTGGGAAAGTAAGACCAAAGCCATAATGTGACGATCCAGAGAGGGCCAGGGGCAAAAACGAAGCTGTTGGTCAGCAGTTCTTGCATGCCACGGTATAGATGTGCGAGGACTAACGGGGCTAGGGCCAATTTTTGGCCCGAAGCCAAGGCCTTGGCAATATCAGGAAACTCCTTGGTATTCTATTCGAGGAAACACAAAAAATGCACTTGTTCAACCAATAAACAAGGAGAGCCACGTGCTCCTCCTTGGTAACCTCATTTCCTTCCTCACCAGCAAAGTGTTTCAAAAAGGTGGAATAAGCCAATTGGGCCGAGTCTGGGTATGTAAAGGAGGGGGTTTTTTGAGAAACAAAACAGTCGGCCCTAATCCCGTGCGGGCGAAGGCCGGTGAGGAAAGCAATATCTTGCATCGCGATGCTCATCATGCCAACACGAAAGTGAAAAGCGTTAGTAGGGACTGACCAGAATTGGGCCGCAGCCATGAACAGGGCTTTGTCCATGTCAATAAGGTGACGACTGAGCATGAGGGCTTCGTATATCCCGATCTCCTTCCATAGTCCTTCTTTCACAGCTGCTACACGGTTTACCCATTGGATGTATTGCTTGTCGGGCCTGTGCCAGAGCCGATTGGGGATATCCCTGGGATATGCGGTCCAATCGGCGGTGATGCAGTCAAACGGTAAGGCTTCTTCTGCAAGAGGGTAGAATGGGTAAAGCGATTCCGGGTAGTCGCCATTAAAAGCAGGCCCAAGCCCCATCTTAACAGTGTGGGCAAATGCGATTTTGCCCGATTTTTCTTTCCTCCGGGAAAGGGATTCCGTTCCCCACCCTTTTGAGAAAGGAAAGATGCTGCCGGTTCGCGGGAGCGCTTTTTGAAGCTGGACGTCAAGCGCTCGCAAAAATAGAGAGTCGCCACTCGGGTTTGAAGGCCCGACACCCAAGGAACCGTATTTCGAAGCACTTGCCGCGCTGTTTGATTTGAAAAAGTTAAGGAACCAGTCCGTCATAACCATATCTGGGTTCGGGAGCCAGGTTACGAGAGGGGAAGGGTTTTATGGCACCCCTCTTGCCCAATCCGGAGATCGGTCTCTACTTAGGCATTTGCAAAAAGATGTTTGTTTGCGATTCTGTTTGATTAATCAATTTTTAGCCAATTAGGGCGGGGGAACAGTTAAAGGGGATTAAAACTGTAACATGTTTGCAGGATGTGATAGATAGCATGGATGAACAGTTAGTATAGGATGACAACAGACTGCTGTGGGAGTTTAAACAAACTGGGGAGCCCCTGTTTTGGAGTGACGTGCGCAGGAAGAAACCAACATGCACTGAACAAGTCACTACATGTTGTTTACTCCTGCGTGCACAACTCCAAGATACACGCGCGCCGGTGAGCTTAAACCCACAACTCTTATTCTCAAACCTTCTGGGCTCTGGAAGGACCAGTGCACACCCAGGACAAACCACGCAGTTTATAGGCAGCATAATATACAGTTTAAAGGCTTAAAAGCCCTAGAAATTGATAAAACACCCCATAAACAGTGTGGGGAAAAAATAATGGCCTAAATCCAAGTTACCCGTGCAAGGCCACTCACTGGTCGGAGGCAAACTGTCGCGCGATGGAATCACTCTGTCGCGTGAGGATGCGCCCTGGCGCGCGATGGTGCGCCCTGGCGCACTGTCGCGCGATGGAGTGAGACCCTCGCGGGATGGTGCGCCCTGGCGCAGGATGATTGCGCCCTGGCGCAACCTGACCAGTGCTTGGTTCACATCTTCCTGGGTTCTAGGACAGGTCCAAAAAGACCTCAGGGGTACTCCAAAACGACAAATAAGCATATTGAACTACCGCTAACAATTTCTAACAAAGGAATAGCAATAGACAGGTTATTAGCATGCTTAACAGTGATCTATATACAAAAATACAACATAAAACAGTAGGACACCAATCCCCACGCGGTCCATCGCGTGCAACACCGAAGTGTCGCGCGAGAGAGTGGGACCATCGCGCGTTGGTTCCTACCATGACGGTTTTGAAACCTTGCCAGCTTTAGAACCAGGACTGGTATTGATTACCAGCCTTGGCCCTGCCAGCCCCCCTCAGGGATCAGAACATAAACAGAACAAAGGTAAGCTATACCTTTGGCTTCGGGTTTGAAAGAGTATTTGAGCTTTGAATTGAGGTTGAGGTTGTTTGAGGTGTTTGAGTTGAAGAAGAACAAGCTATGCTCTTTATTGTGCTTAGGGTGTAAACCTTTGAATGCCAATTTTTGTTAACCCTTTTGAAAGAGAAACAATGGAAAATGCTAACCCCTTTAATGGAAGGCCAAAGGGGGTATATATAGGGAGAGGGGGCAAATCTGGTTGGAAACAGAGGCCTTCAGCCAGTCCACGAGGCCTGGCTAAGGCTGCATCAGTGGCCAACTGTCCTCCTCAGGAAAGGTCGGTTGTAGGTTGGACCATCGCGCGATGGAGTGAGTCTGTCGCGCGATGGGGCGCCCTGGCGCACTGTCGCGCGATGGACTGACTCTGGCGCGCGATGGTGCGCCCTGACGCGGGATGGTTGCGCCCTGGCGCGGACCAGCTGGGCTTTTGGTTTTTGAAGTGGCTTAGGCTAGGTTAGGTTCAAAGGTTTTGCAAACACTCAAAACTCAAACACGCTATCATTCCCGGGGTGTTCTTGATCCATTTCATCATCGGGGAATCAAAAACTGTAAGTAAACTAATCTGGAAGCCTAGATTGGGGTGTCTACAGTAGCCCCTCTTTGACTGCACTTGAAGCACCATCGACTTGGTACAAGTAACGTCAAAGAATTCTAGACACCCCTCAAGGCAATCCAGAGCAAAGCATACTAGCAAAGTAGACATGTAAACTTAAGGAACCTGATTGGTAGAATTGACAGGCAGGTCCATTGCCGGGGATGAAGGTAGAAGTGGACGAGTGAATCGCTGCTTGTTGATCGAATTGGACAGGACAGGCTGTCGCTGCAGATGTGGACGGGACAGGCCGTCGTTGCTGGGGATCAAGCTATCCTCGGCACAAAGTATTCCAACAAACATGGGTAGGTCGTGTCAGGTAGGTTGAATTCCATCTGTTGGGAATCAGAGCCAATCTCCTTATCAAAGACCATCCGAGACAGAGCAATAAGCTTGCTGGAAGATGCGGGTGAAGCTAGACTGAAGTAGAGGTAGTTGTTTGGGGCAGGCCGATGCGGACTCTCCTGGGGAACAACTAGTTGCGGATGGGTGGACCATTGAACAAGACATCGGACGATAATCTGATCGTCGTTGTGGATTGTATGAGCGATATGGCTAAATACCGTTGATGGATTTGACAGGACCGGCTGTCGTGGGTGCAGACGGAGAGATCAATGAGCTGAGTGATCAAACCGCTGAGGAATTTGACAGGATGGGAGGATCATCAGTATAAATGATCGAGCCGTTGAAGTCTGGACGGGAGGATCATCAGTATAAATGACCGAGCCGTTGCAGACAGAATGGGACAATCATCAGTATAAATGATCGAGCCATTGAAGTCTGGAGGGGAGGATCATCAGTAAAAATGACCGAACCGTTGCAGACAAGATGGGACAATCATCAGTATAAATGATCGAGCCGTTGAAGTCTGGACGGGAGGATCATCAGTATAAATGACCGAACCGTTGCAGACAGGATGGGACAATCATCAGTATAAATGATCGAGCCGTTGAAGTCTGGATGGGAGGATCATCAGTATAAATGACCGAACCGTTGCAGACAGGATGGGACAATCATCAGTATAAATGATCGAGCCGTTGAGAAATGGATAGGACCGGCTGTCGTTGATTTGAGACGGGCAGATCAGTGTGCAGAATGATCGAGCCGTTGAGAAATGGATAGGACCGGCTGTCGTTGATTTGAGACGGGCAGATCAGTTTGCAGAATGATCGAGCCGTTGAGAAATGGACAGGACCGGCTGTCGTTGATGATATGGCTGATTATCGTTGATTGTCATCGTTGAATGGACAGAGACAGGCCATGTGGTTGTTTGTTGTCACAGAATGGGCAAAGACAGGCCATGAGGTTGGACGAGGTTGTTTGTCGTCGTTGAATGGACAGAGACAGGCGACGTGGTTGTCATTGCTGATATGGCTGACCATCGGGAATGACTGAGTCGGACGACATGGCTGACCGTCGTTGATGATATGGCTGACCATCAGGTTTGGAGAAGGACGATATTGCTGACCGTCGTTGATTGGATAGGACCGGCTGTCTTTGATTTGGATCGGGCGGATCATGCTTCAGGATGAATATGCCGATGTGGATTGAGTTGATTTTTGATCCCCCAAAGTGCATTCTAAGTGCCAACAGAGTAGGACAGAGAGGTTGTGTGCTTGACGGTTGTCATGGCAAATGAGATAAGGAAAGTGGCATGTGGCATTCCCCCATACTTGCACTATCCCAAAGAAGTGATTCCGGCATAGAATTTTTCTGCTTTAAACATTTGATATACAATATGCAATGATATGTATACAATATGAATGCACAAATTGAAAATGCAGACACAAGCTAAGGGCGGCTCCTAGAAGGACAACGATGCCTAAGGACTACCACTGAGCCCCAGTACTTTACTGTCTTTTGCTTCTGAGATGTGCATCTAGATAGATAGATATTGAGTGGGCTGGCGTGCCCAGTTGACATGTAGCGGTGTGGCATTGGGCCTGCATGCCCTTTCTTTGATGCACGGGCAGATGAGCCCCAGAGATATACTTTGCTTGGCCTTGGGCTGACATGCCCTTGCTGTCTCAAGAGAGTCCACAGCTTGTGGATTACAGATGCAAGAGTAGCAATGTAAAAATTGCATTTTTCAGTTTATTGACATATAAACCATTCGCTAATATCTAATTTTGCATTTGTCAAGTGAACTGAGTCGACGCACAGACACGCACACATGCATAAACTCGCCTAGCTCAAACGAAAAGGGAGAAAGATCCCAAGGATACGATGCGGATCTTTAGACACATGGAGAATAATGAAATTTTGGGCATTAACGTGCCAAAACTCACAATATCCTTATAGACAGGTGAAACTGACACTTGCGCAAGGTCAAAATATATGTACAGTGACCTGGATGAACTGAGAAAAGCATCTCGACATGACAATGGATTGAAATCTAGAAAAATGCCACAAAGATGGACATAAGACGCAAATGAAGACACATATAGGCCCAGACTGAAACCGACACCCCCGTGCAGTCACATTAAGTCTACACGACATGACCAAACTTGGCAAAAGCCCCTTGAACAGGACTCGAAGGCAGTAGCTGACTGCTATCGATTGCTGTACGAATTGAAAAAGTGCGCGCAGGGTTGAGACCAACGCACATAACTATGAACAAGTGCAGGTGAACCTCAAACTAGCGCATATAAATGCAAAGCTACTGCAACTGCTCACATCAGACTTTGCTGAATTTAGAATAAATTGTGAGCCGTTAGGCCTCACCAGCATTTCGTTCTGTTTTTGATGCTTAAAATTCTTTTAAGGCTTTATGCTCAGCTTTTGAAATTGAAATAGTAGTTTGAAATAAAATTGAAAGACGAAGGATTTCCCCCTTCAGACTCCTCTCATGCAGCTTGATCTTCGATCCTCTTCGACCTTCGATGTGTACCAAGCGTCAACCATGGATCCAATTGATAGATTGTGACCGAGTCTCAATGAGAAATTGCCTACGTATCCCAAGCTAGGGAATCAGGTCAAAACGTAGTTCAGGCTAAGGTTCACTCTAGTATTTACCTCACTTTTTACGCTCTAACTTTTGCCTAGAACCGCCCATTTGGGTTTTCGGTCTAGCGAGCTTTCAAATGTTGCCTTTACTTTTGCCTAGACCTCCTTCATAGGTTCTCGATCTAGCAGGCTGCTCTAACTTTTGCTTGGAACTGCCCACCCTTGGGGTTTTCAGCCCAACGAGCTTCTCTCAGGGAAAAAGGCTTGTGAATTGATCCAAGTTGACCAAGGTATTGATTTTGATTGCCGTTGAGGTCAATGAAATGGCCGCAGCCCCAGATGAAATGGATGCAAGGTCCAAAGTGCTTCAATTGACATGCCTCGCTCCAAGCCAATTTTGAACTTTCCAATCTGTGCTTGGCGGAACGCTGTTCCTGCAAATTTGAGGATGGTATGAGGCGCTGGACCTTCTGAGCTTTGCTTTGCATGGTTTGGCACCCGGTAACAAAGGGATTCGATATTTCTTTTAGATCAACACCAAGCGTGTCTTTTGAGACCATGCCAAGTCATTGATGAATTCTTCGAACCTGTCTGACCGGGCACAATGCTCCTCTAGGGGCGGTGTTGAACCAAATTTGAACCATTGGGAGGTTATCCTTGTCTTTCAAGTTTATTTGAAAACTACAATTTCAATTATAGGCGGAGCATGCCTTTCGTCTTCCCTTTTGGCGAGGGAACACATTTCCTTGGGATGACCCCATCGAAATCTATCCCTTCGTCGTTAGGGTCGACACAATTTATTCAAAAGCCAGCGAAGTACTTAGAAACAAGATAATGCATATTATAAAGAAAGCCCCTCAGGGTTGCCAAGTATAGCAGACTCAAACTTTAAAACAAAAGCTACGACGTGGAGGGTCAAGAGGCACAACCTCCGACTCAAAGCTAGACTTAGACAAATGCAAACGACTCTGTGTCAGACTCAAACAAAATGCCAATGCAAACTAGACGCGATTTGAAAATGCAATATTTAAAAAGCTACCCATAGCTTCCACAAAAAGAGGTAGGATCCAGCGGGTGTCAGGCCCAAGCAACAGCACTTCGGCTTCCTCAGCTTTTTTAACCAAACCTACTCGGTGCTCCTTTGATCAATGGACCTCGGCCGGTCAGTCTTCCCTTTTGCAAGCCCCTCATCACTGTCAAACCAGGTGTCGGCAGTGAAGACCTCAATTGCCCAACCTACAGCCATCATGTTAACCTCCGGTTCAAACGAGATGGATACGACTAGTTTGGGTTGGCTTTCTGGGATGATATAGTGGCTAGGGTTGAATATGGTGGAGCTGGGGTTGATTTGAGTGGAGGTGATAGATATCTGACCAACCAGAGGGTCAGAGTTGTGTTGAGGCAGGGAGTTGGAAATGACGTTGGGCTTTGGTGGAACTTGAACCGTGCCATTGTCAATGAGATCTTGAATCTCATGTCGAAGACGATAACATGCGTCAGTAGGATGGCCAGGCATTTGATGGAAGGCACAGAAGAGGTGAGGTTTGTAACCAGAAGGTAGGACTTTTGGCGGAGAAGTTGGCGTCAAAGGCTTGAGATGCCCAGACTTGACAAGTTTTTCCATCACTGCGGACAGAGGTGCCTCGAAGGCAGAGAAACTCCGAGGTTGGGTTCGGGCCCGGTAGCCTTGGGCATTTTGAACCTGGTTGACATCGGCAGTGTGATTGGAGTCAAAAGCCGGAGCATCGCTCCCACTTGTAGCAGTATTAGAGTAGTTGCTGTTACCGAACAACGTGCTACTATTTCCAGAGTAGGGCCGTGGCTTCGCTTTCTGTGAGGAAGACTCTCCCTTAGGCAGAATTCCACTCTGCAGTGCATCTTCAATGGCCAGGCCAGAGTCGAAGAAGGTTTCAAAGTTAGCAGACGCTTGAACAAGAACCAGGTGCCTGGCATAATCTGGCTGGAGATTGTGGGAGATGATGCGGAGCTGATCCCTCTCGCTCGGGCGCTCAGTCATCAATGCGGCTTTGGCTCTCCACCTCTTAACAAAATCCGCAAAGGACTCATTTGCTTCCATTCTGGTGGACTCCAACTCACGAATAGTCATCTTTAGCAGAGAGTTGTAGTTGTACTGTGCAACAAAGGCAGCCCCAATGTCTTCCCAAGTTCTTCTTTTGGAAATGTCGACCGACAGAAAAAAATGGAAGGCAGGCCCAGAGAGAGTCTGAGGAAAAAGCTGAGACATGGCCTCACTTTCTACACCCAACAACTTCATTGCAGCATGATAGCCCAGTAGATGAGTCTTCGGATCACCACTCCCATCGAATTTGACGAAGTTAGGCATTTTAAACCGCTCGGGGAGCCTTGCATTAGGGTACAAACAGAGGCGATCCAGGTCGATTCCCCCTGCACTGATCTTCTCGGATTTTGAAACAGCTTCTTCTAGCTTAGCCATCTTGGCCATGAGAGCAGCTATGCCAGGGTTTTGAACAGGCCTAACAATAGCAGGGTTTGGATTTGGTGTAGGCACACGAGCCTCTCTAGGGTTGGGCTGAACAATGAGACGCCCTGCATGGTTTGGATCCTCGACAAAGACAGGTTCTGCATGAACATCCTCATCGTCCTCGCCTTCCTCTTCGGCTGCTGGTGGAAGACGAGTGTTGATAAGGTTACTCAGGCGAGTGATGGAAGCATCAGTCTGAGTGGCCCTCTGTTGCATAGCAGTGATGCTAGTTTGGATATTCATGAGGATGGTTTCCAAAGTGAGCGGTTGCGGTTGATCTGCCATGACTGGTTTTTCAATGGAGCTTGATGAAAAAGCTGAAGATAGGGAAGCCGGCGGCGTGGCTTGTTGCAATATCGATGGCGAACCCGACTGTAGGGCGGCCAACAGTGAACCTGGAGAAGCCTCCGTTGTAACTGGCTAGGGTCCTAGCCTGACAAACCTCTTGAACAGGATGCTGAAGACGTTCCCAAGTAGGTTTGGCTCTTCCTTTCGGTACTCTCTTGTTTGGTGCAATGGTTCCAAACTAGACAGTAAAGTAATCGAAAGCTCAGTGACGTTCCTGCAGCATGCTATGTACAAGAACAATGCAATGTGCACATCATCGTCGGTGTCCTCCTAGACTCTACAACTACAAACGAGCCTGTCTCATGATGTTCAGACGCTGCCAAAATCCTCGGAATTCTTTTCGAGGGTGTATCCTTTGAATAGATCAACTAACACTAAGAGATGTCAAAACAGACTAAGCCTTTGACTATTCCATTCTTGAAGTTTCAACTTTGAATTCAGAATAACTCGATATTGATGACATGACACCTTAACTTTGAACGCCGCGGTGTATAGTGACTTCGCACTTCAACCTGGGTAGTGCCAGTGACACACCATCCATACTTTGTGGTTCCTTATTTTCGGTTTGAAACTTCAATTAGGCATGAGCCAAGGACTTAAAAAGGTTTGATTTCCTAAAGTCTCGCTGATCTAAGGAATTTGAAAATTGATAACGTGCACCATCGAGATGCATGACTCTTCATCGGGCCTAGCAGCGTCCTAATAGGCATAAGACAAACTCGAAAGAGAGATAACCTAGAAGCCGCCCTAAACATGCTTCTACGCAAAACAGTATGTATGTACAAAAACAGAGACGAGTTTGCCTCACGAATTTCAGACGTTGCTAGAATCCTCAGAATTCTTTTCGGCCATGTGTCCTTGAGTAGGTCGTCAGATCCTAAAAGATGTCAAAATAGACTAAATCTTCGACTAGTCCCATTTGAAGGTTCAACTTTGAATTTGGAACAACTTGGTGGTGATGACATGGCACCTTAACCTTGAACACGGCGGTGTATAGTGACTTCACACTTCAACCTAGGTGGCGCCAATGACACGACATCACTACTTTTGTTGTTCCATATTTTCGGTTGAATTCTTAACTGGGGATGAGCCAAGGATGTAGTAAATTTTGATTTCTCAAAGTCTCGTTGAACTAAGGACTTTGCGATTCATAACGAGCATTCGACAGAATGAACGACTCCTCATCGGGTCCAACAACGTCTTAGATTGCACAAGACAAACTCGAAAGAAAGAACCACTCTAAGCATGCTCCTATGCAAAATAATGTATGTACAGTACATGCGATAGGGAAAGCAGTAACACGTAGACAGTATATGGGGGTTAGATGCAAGTAAACTTACCCTGTAGGTACCTGTCCTAGTTTGAAGAGTGCTAGTGCTTTGTATATGCAAAGGCTGGTTTTGGCTTGTAACAGGTTCCTCGGACTAAAGCCAAGATATACCTCCCGTTGCCCGCGTAACCGCAGAGCAACAGTCGAACGGTAGAATGACTCATCATCGTCGAAGGTTGTTAGTCATTCAGGGTCCCCGGGCTCCGGTAAACCGTGCCGGATTGCCAAAATGATTCAACGAGGCTTATCCCACATCGATGCAAATGAAGAATGCCAAAAAGTCTGATTAATGGAACAGAATCGCAAATTTGCAAATGCCTTTTCAAATTTGGCTCTCTTTATTGATCAATACTTAGAAGAAACTACACGAGAGAACAATCGGAAAAGCCCCAGATTGGATGGCCGGACACGAGGTCCTGTTAAATCACCAATCCTTTCTTTAGCAGCGCGAAGCTCACTATTTTGACAGACTTTTGTGGGATTGTTCTCAAGCGTATTAACTTCTAAGTATAGACCAATATTGATTCGATCCCCAGCAGAGTCGCCACTGTGGGCAAATGCGATTTTGCCCGACTTTCTTTCCTCCGGGAAAGGGATTCCGTTCCCCACCCTTTTGAGAAAGGAAAGATGCTGCCGGTTCGCGGGAGCGCTTTTTGAAGCTGGACGTCAAGCGCTCGCAAAAATAGAGAGTCGCCACTAGGGTTTGAAGGTCCGACACCCCAGGAACCGTATTTCGAAGCACTTGCCGCGCTGTTTGATTTGAAAAAGTTAAGGAACCAGTCCGTCATAACCATATCTGGGTTCGGGAGCCAGGTTACGAGAGGGGAAGGGTTTTATGGCACCCCTCTCGCCCAATCCGGAGATCGGTCTCTACTTAGGCATTTGCGAAAAGATGTTTGTTTGCGATTCTGTTTGATTAATCAATTTTTAGCCAATTAGGGCGGGGGAACAGTTAAAGGGGATTAAAACTGTAACATGTTTGCAGGATGTGATAGATAGCATGGATGAACAGTTAGTATAGGATGACAACAGACTGCTGTGGGAGTTTAAACAAACTGGGGAGCCCCTGTTTTGGAGTGACGTGCGCAGGAAGAAACCAACATGCACTGAACAAGTCACTACATGTTGTTTACTCCTGCGTGCACAACTCCAAGACACACGCGCGCCGGTGAGCTTAAACCCACAACTCTTATTTTCAAACCTTCTGGGCTCTGGAAGGACCAGTGCACACCCAGGACAAACCACGCAGTTTATAGGCAGCATAATATACAGTTTAAAGGCTTAAAAGCCCTAGAAATTGATAAAACACCCCATAAACAGTGTGGGGAAAAAATAATGGCCTAAATCCAAGTTACCCGTGCAAGGCCACTCACTGGTCGGAGGCAAACTGTCGCGCGATGGAATCACTCTGTCGCGCGAGGATGCGCCCTGGCACGCGATGGTGCGCCCTGGCGCACTGTCGCGCGATGGAGTGAGACCCTCGCGCGATGGTGCGCCCTGGCGTAGGATGATTGCGCCCTGGCGCAACCTGACCAGTGCTTGGTTCACATCTTCCTGGGTTCTAGGACAGGTCCAAAAAGACCTCAGGGGTACTCCAAAACGACAAATAAGCATATTGAACTACCGCTAACAATTTCTAACAAAGGAATAGCAATAGACAGGTTATTAGCATGCTTAACAGTGATCTATATACAAAAATACAACATAAAACAGTAGGACACCAATCCCCACGCGGTCCATCGCGTGCAACACCGAAGTGTCGCGCGAGAGAGTGGGACCATCGCGCGTTGGTTCCTACCATGACGGTTTTGAAACCTTGCCAGCTTTAGAACCAGGACTGGTATTGATTACCAGCCTTGGCCCTGCCAGCCCCCCTCAGGGATCAGAACATAAACAGAACAAAGGTAAGCTATACCTTTGGCTTCGGGTTTGAAAGAGTATTTGAGCTTTGAATTGAGGTTGAGGTTGTTTGAGGTGTTTGAGTTGAAGAAGAACAAGCTATGCTCTTTATTGTGCTTAGGGTGTAAACCTTTGAATGCCAATTTTTGTTAACCCTTTTGAAAGAGAAACAATGGAAAATGCTAACCCCTTTAATGGAAGGCCAAAGGGGGTATATATAGGGAGAGGGGGCAAATCTGGTTGGAAACAGAGGCCTTCAGCCAGTCCACGAGGCCTGGCTAAGGCTGCATCAGTGGCCAACTGTCCTCCTCAGGAAAGGTCGGTTGTAGGTTGGACCATCGCGCGATGGAGTGACTCTGGCGCGCGATGGTGCGCCCTGGCGCGGGATGGTTGCGCCCTGGCACGGACCAGCTGGGCTTTTGGTTTTTGAAGTGGCTTAGGCTAGGTTAGGTTCAAAGGTTTTGCAAACACTCAAAGCTCAAACACGCTATCATTCCCGGGGTGTTCTTGATCCATTTCATCATCGGGGAATCAAAAACCGTAAGTAAACTAATCTGGAAGTCTAGATTGGGGTGTCTACAAACAGTAGACGTACGGGGCTGGGTTCGATCGATCAGGATTTCGGGGTTGATGGAAAGGTTTTTGGCTTTGATGATTCTCTTGATCTCGTCGGTGTAGGAAGTTGGGCTCTTGGCCGGTTGTTTAGCCCTGAAAGTCGACATTATTTGGAGCTTTTTGGGTTCAGCAATGGTGGCTAGGGTTTCTTTTTCGGCTCTGGATGGAGAGAGAGAGATGGGCAGCGGGAGATGAAGAGAGAGAAAGAGATGATGAGACGGCAGAAGTTGGGAACTGAGGAGTAGAGTTCAAAAAGCTTGGGGATTTGCACCGCCTCCTTTTTCTTCTCCCCACTTTTTGAAGTTTTGTTTCTATCCTAATTAAGGCTGTGCATGCAACGAGAGTGATTGGGTTGGAAAGGGTTTCTTTGGAGGCTTTAGAGTTCCAAGGAAGAAAGGAGACTTCCTTTATGGATAGGAGCCCCACATAAAGATCTGATAATAATGGCGGCCAGTTTCAAAAAGGAAAAGTATTAGGCCACGTTTGGGCCTGGTATAATTCTAAGTGCGTCAAGGTCTGTGTGGATGCCAAAAACTGTGTTCTTCGAAACGCCTTAATCTTAACAGAATCAAGGCGTAGGGGGGGCAATGTTTATACCCGTTTTTGGCACCACGGATCGGGCTTGCCATGATTGGAATTCTTTTAAATAAATTGGGCCGAGAGTTAAATAAATTGATTGGATGATTTTTGGGCCATGGGTATTTTCCCATTTGGGCCCAAGAACCACATAACCCATGTAAAGAATTACAGCCCAAAATATTTTGCAGCCCACGGTTAGACCCGTGAGGAAATGTTGGTTTGACCCATGAAGCTAATCCACGGTTTTTAAGCTCATAAAAGGTGCTGAAATGAGATGAGGAGCAAGGCCCACTTTTGTAGGGAATTGGTTGTTCTCTGGCAGTTGGGATTTTCTCAATTCAAAGGCCAATTGACCAAGTCAATTGGCCATGTGGTACATTGCGGCACAAAAGGAGGAAAGTTGGAAGATATTTTCACCAACACATGGGACACGTGTCACTATGTGAGAAGCCCACTACCCATGATCAAGTATAACTGCCGTCAACCTCTGAAAACAGCCCACTACCTTACATGCATGAAAAGTGGAGCAGTCATGGGACACATGGCAGCTTGTGCTGCAAAGCTGAATTCGAATTCAGGCCTGAATCAGCTTGTGACCAAGTCAAGTCGCCATGTGTCAAGCTAGCATAAGAAGGGGAGATGGTGGGTAGTTATTGTCACATCACCCATGATCTACCAACTACAAATAACTGCCCATGATTCAGCATGCATAAAAGGAGGGAGCATCATAGGACACGTGGCAGCTTGAGGTGCAAAGCTGGATTCGGATTCAGGCCTGAATCAGCATACTGCAGTGCCTATAAATATAAGTTCACAAGAAGAAAAACGGGTCCAACACCAATCAAAGCTTACAACCAAAGTCTTCCCAGCGAAGCACACTTTCCTACTTTCAATAAAGTAGACTATCGAATACTTAGTATTCAACCCCATTCGAACTAACTTCTTCAAGTAGTTTGAATTTTACTTTTCTTGTACCACTTTATTATTCCGGAGTAATAAAGTTTACGTTTTCACGTCTCATTTCCTATACGACTAGGAAATTTAAATTCCACAACCGTGTGGCAAACCACGAACATTCTTACGATCTTTAACCTTTGGGTCGTACGCAATCGTTCTTACGATAGAAGTCAAGATTCACGGGAATCTTCACCACAAGTTAGGCGCTACAAGTCTTGGCACGCCCGCGCTCATCGCATTCACACCCATTTGCCAAAAACGCGAGTTTTCAGATATACATTGATATTCGAACTTGTTGAAAATTATTGACATATTATCCTCCGCCCATTGGGCGGAGGTTAGCAAGAGCGATGAAAATATAGCTATGCCACACTATATATACACGCAGAAAGAAAGAGAAACAGGAGGGAAGATTTCCAATTACCTCTATTCTGGAGAGTGAAAACAGAGAAATGAGATTATGAGACCCAAGTTGCAAATGTATATCTGAAAAAGCAAATGGAAAAGTATGTGGTGATAATTGAATTGCCCAAACCCAAACAGACACACACAAGAATAATAAATCAAGCAAAGAACGCAAAGAAATATAATAGCATGACAGAGAGATATATGATGTTCCCCTAACTAGATAATCAGGTCCATCAACGGTTAATACAACAGTCCTCTGATAGTTAGCGAAGTGGAAAACCAAAGCCAAATCGGTTTTCACAAATCCACAAACATCACCCTATATTACTGACTGGATAGAACAGAAAACTTAATTAACTTAAAGTTTTTCTGGCTATCATTTAGCATGGGAGGCTCTCAACAAGGCTTTGGTGGAGGGTCCCAATCAGACCTTTCAACCATCCCCAAGATCAGACACTTCGGAAGACTTTTGTGAGAATATGCAAACGCTCGCCAAGATCAGACACTTTGGTGGCGTGCATGTAGAAATATTCTCGCAACCAAGGAAAATCTTCATCGTCGTGGGGTTTGCTTTGAACCTGAATCTATTGAGCATTTGTTATTTACATGTTTTTGGCCCCACCTAGTGCGGTTTGCTTTGTAATATTTGTAAACTTAAATAATACCATACCGTATACACAGCGGAAATAAGATCAAACTAACCTCTAGTCATTGTTGTTCAAGTTGAACACCAAACACACACGTATTAGATCTAGGTGTCTTCCAACCTATGCATGTCTTGAGTTGCCTTGATTGATGAATATAATAGGTTTATATAGATGCTAGGTTAGGGACCCTTAATCTTCCTCAAGAAACCTTATAGTTTCCCTCAATTATGGAAACACACTAATGGAAACAGTGGAAAGCTAAAAGCTTTTGAAACCACCACTACATATAATGTAAGTGGGCAACTAACTATAATCACACATGTGACTAGGTGGACCCTAAAACATTTCCTACATTCTCTCTCTGGCCCACGAGACACATGTATATCACATTAGTGATAAATACTAAATTGCCCATATCCTTGAAATTCATAAAACCTCCTACTCCATTGAAAAATATCAAACATGAATCATAGCGGTAGTGCCGTAACTAATAGGCTTTCCCTTCCATGTATTACAATGTGTGACACTGTCCAACGAGTACCGGACAAGACCGAATAAGATAAACTTGATAAATAACTAACTAGTAGTTTATTAGGGTCCTTTTTATTTATCTCAACGGATAAATTTTATAAGTACTTTTTATCTTATGTGCACATGTACGTCTTTATTCTCTAAGAACACTTATAATGTGACAAAACTTAAATTGAGCAACATACAAGAGAAAATCATCATAAAATGAGCTAACAAGCCATGCATTCACTACATGACATAAACTGTTTGCCGACAGAAATTAGCTCAATTCTTTATGCTTAATAGTCACAAATTTTGTTCATGAATTTTCTCCCTCCTAATGAGACACTTTATGTCGATATACGTTATTTGGGTTTTATCTTTATCTTAGAGTAAACCATAACCGAAATAAACTTCATGATGGTCTCAATATAATATCGACAACCTGAGACCCTATATAAGATGCTAATGCTATGTAGTTTCATGCATAACTCCCACTAATTTCTGCATTCGAAGAAAATAACAACTTGAGACATGATTAATGGGATGCATGTAAAACAACCTAAAATTCTTAGTTCTTTATAAGTACCTCATAAAACCTTTATTTGTAGCCTTCTAATGCTTCATATCATGGTCACTTGAATATCGACCCAGTAAACACTCGACCAATATCCATATAGCCCAGAAAAATGTATATGCTCCCACTAACCTTACAGAGTATACTTTTTCTCTATTTAGAAGCAAAATGACCATTTTTTTTTTGGCAAGACTCTTTTCTCAATGCTATCCATGCCAAAACTATATTGGATATTCCAATGGTCCTTAAACCACCAGTATAGATAAAGAAACCTAAATGGATATTACTTTGAGCATTAATCCTAAAGGGTTAAACTTTTCCCACTATTAATGTTCTAATTTTATTTTACGCACTTGATTATGTGACTATAGATGTTTCATTCACATAGTGCAAAATCATGACCCCTGCATCAGAGAAAAAGGAATTTCTAGATAGTCAATATAATTCCCGCAACTTTATAGCAGAATACGAGAACCAACTTTATAAGCAGTTTGAATGGCTACAACAACCAAGAAATTATGATTTTCAATTTATTTGTAAATTCTAACCTTCCTGTGGGTACAGGTGCATCACACATGAATTTACATCACTTTATGAATAAGATAAATGATCAAAATAATGAGAACAAATTCTCCGTACCTGTAGGCATAGGAAAAGTTTATTCTCGACTTTCAAATGATTATCTTACTCAACTTAAATCACAAAAATAACAACCTCCTCGCAAGAGTCATTTTCATGAATTAACTTCAACTTTTATGCTAATCTTTAACTTAATAAAGTATATTCAAACCTCCCTGTGGGCAAACGTGCAATACGTACTGAATCTACTTCACTGCAACAACAAGAAGACTAGCAAACTTCGAACATTAACATAAAATGCATAATAACGGGAGAAATTTCTATTTTCATGTGAAATTTTTCATTTTTGTCCCAAATAAACTAATAAAATTAATTATTCTCCTGCGGACAAAAATAATTAATCTTATCAATTTAAGCTTAATGGTAGATGTCATTTAACATACTCAAATATAGTCCAATGACTATTCCACTTGAGACCATCGTCACATCAAACATTATAATATTTCAAGATGTTGTGGCTAATCTCAAAATATTATAATGTTTCAAGTCACCTCAAAAACATCAACCAAATTTTAATGGGACAAACCTCATAACGTCCACTCGTACCGTTAGTAGATCTCATGATCAAAGTTCTAACATAGATTGCAATCATGCATAGTAAGCAATATGGGCTTTAAATGAAATCAAACTTTACTATACATAGTCCGAATATGCAGAAAACATCAAAGCGTGTTGGTAGAACCAGTGCCCAATTAATTCTTACCAATAAGCTTTATTCATGATCTACAAAGGCAGAATCAACCAATATGTCCACATAGAACCAAATAGATTTGCACATGCTAAACTTGGATTTATCTTTGATGCCTAGATCCCATAGTTGCGGTATCTCTGAGACCAAATTCTTGACCAAGTAATTGTGAAAGATCTTGGAATGAAGTACATAAAAGTAAGAGAATTTGATCCACTGGACACATAAAGTATAAAAGACTTTATGACCACACTACTGCAAACTAACATGTGAAAGAACAGGAACGATCATAACCACATACCATTGACTGTATGCGATCATATTTGTTTCACTATATCTGACCAAAGAGCGTAGAGCAAAACAAAAATCACTTTTCAAGTATTCAATTATGACTACAGTTTGATCATGTTCTACCGCAAACAGGATAAATCAAACATGTGTACATATGCAGGAACTTTAAGAATTGTATACTAAATAACATGGATTGGAGGTTGCTCTGATACCATATGTAAACTTAAATAATACCATGAGTATAAGATCGAATTAATCTTTAGCCATTGTTGTTCAAGTTGAACACTGAACACACACGTATTAGATCTAGGTGCCTTCCAACCTATGCATGTCTTGAGTTGCATTGATTGATGGATATCATAGGCTTATATAGATGCTAGGTTAGGAACCCTTAATCTTCCTCAAGAAACCTTATAGCTTCCCTCCATCATAGAAACACACTTATGGAGATAGTGGAAAGCCAAAAGCTTTTGAAACCACCACTACATATAATGTAAGTGGGCAACTAACTATAATCACACATGTGACTAGGTGGCCCTAAAATATTTCTTACAATATTGCCATTCGTGGGGCTGATGGTTCTATTCTCAAAACCAGGTGGATTGTTCGCAATCTGACAAGCAAAAGTTATCTATGTTGAGCAAAGTGGCAACCATCGGTTGGTTTATTTGGAAAGGCCGCAATGAGTGCTTTGGTTTTAATGATTCCCCAGTTAATACGAGGGTCCTTATTCGCGTGCTAGTTTCTCTGGAGGAGAGAGGAGTTGACGGTCAGGTTACGGTCTCTTCTCAGGCCAATTGGGCACCCCCTCCTGTTAGGTGTGTTATGGTTAATTGTGATGCTGCTATGATCTAACTTCCAAGATATCAGCATATTGGCAAAGGGATTGCCCTGGGTCTTCTCGTGTATAGGTCGTCGAGGAAATGAAGCTGATCACTGGGTTGCAACCTCCCCCAAACAAGATGTCTTTTTATCCTTTTCCGTTGTTTCATAATTTTGGATTCAGATGTAGCTTTTGTGTCTGTGTAGCCTTTTTGGCATATTTTTTGAAGTTAAAAAAAACAGGAAAAAAACACTAGGAAAAAAGAGCCAACCGTATCAACTAGAGTACTGATTTTTCTACAAATAAATATGTACCAAGTACCGTTTCAGTCTTATTCAAGCCATGAAGAAACTTGACCTATGGGTTAGGTATGGTTGGCCTGGTGGACGATGGTTGGAACTTAGGGACATTTGCTCCCTCATAAGTCTTAGCTTTTAATTCTCCTAGGTGGAGTCAACTCATGCGGGGCCAATCCTTAGGGCTTCTATCCCTTTTTAAATTGGCCCCCCGCTAGTGGAAGACAAAATAAATCCACGGATTCATCGATGTGCGTCTGTGGATTCCTTTTGTAAGAAGTCATACAGTGAATTCTACTTTCTTCAGTAGTACATGATATCTAATGGCACGTGAACGTATGGTTTATGTTATTATGTAAAAGAAGAGAAGAATTAACAAGAATGGAAAACACCAGGGCGAGCTAGCATAAATTGGGGGTCATATTACATGATCAACCCTTCCCCCAACCCCGCAATGGCGGGAACCTCATGCACTAGGTTTGCCTTTTCTTAGCAAATTGAGATCATCAATTTATTTTTTCTGTAAAGCAACAAAAACATATAAATTGGTTTCGAAAATACATTTATGTTGTCCAAAATGGATTCTAATATGTCTGTGTTTTATATTTGTATTCTAAACTATTTGGCTACATACTTGTCTTCTTAAAATAATCAGTTGATATCGAATGAGCAAGATAGTTTTTTAATATGCATGGTTGATGGTCTTGATGAGTTTTAAAACATGAATGGTTCGGACTTTCAAGTGAAAAGTAACAAACACACACATAAATTAGCAAAATGAACAAGAATCAAGGAACAACTTTACAAAACAGCGAAAATTAATTAACAAGAGAACTCAATATTTAGGCAAACTTAACGATGACAAATATAATTTCATCACAAGAGAACTCAGTATATAGGCAAACTTAACAATGACAGATATAATTTCATCACAAGAGAACTCAATATTTATAATTTAAACACAAGAGAACTTAGGATTTTGGCAAACTTAACGATAACAGATATAATTTCATCACATGAGAACTCAGTATTTAGGCAAGCATCGAAATTTTGGCTGAAATGATTATGAAAGGAACCAGAGATCCATAGATTCATAACAGAGAGTTGAAGCTTGTTATGGTTCCAAATTAATGAAGGGGAAGCAATATGATGATGGATGAAGACGATGAAGCAGCAGGCAGGGGAGATCTATAGACTATAGCAAGGGTACTACTGTGTATGGACTTTTCACAACTGAATGTGAAAAGGATTGTACTGAGCAATTTCGGAACCGTGTCCTAAAAACACGGACGGGGTCCGTCCATTGAAGAGTCAGAGGGTTCTTTTTTTTTTTTTTAGACAAGTCAACCACGTATCATTTCAACGGCCCACCGACACTTGCAATGGAATCCAACCAAAGCTATAGAGATAAGAAATCATGTGCATCCCAGCCAACAAATATACAATTTGCATCACATAGCTACCTAATTACTTCTATCAAGACACAACACACCCTGTGCAAGCAGAACCGACCCTTCATGTCAGCCAATAGAGCAAGTCAACAACATAGAAAAAGGCACCAAAGGTATCACAACGTTCACATGGCGATGTTCTGAGAAAGTTCAACCAAGGCAATTAATTACTTAACTTCTGAATATACCCCTCTAGAAAGCAAACAATTCTGGGCAAAATAAAAATACAACAAATATCAACTGAAGGACCAAAAAGAGAATACCGAATAGGAAGTAATGACCTTGACGACCCGCCAAGCTACAATGACTTGTCCAATTAATTTTTGGAGTCAAACCGTAATAAAGTAATTTTCTGTGAATTTCCTAGTTTCGATGTGGATGGTATGTCTTTGATGAACTGATGAGGGAATTAATAGAGGTGCACTTAAGTCGACTTGAACATCCTTAATCTCTAAAAAGTAAAAAACGATGACTTGTCCGGTTGGAATGCACAAGCTACATGTACCTTTTGAAATGTATGAGGAAAGCGCACGCCAAATTGGAAAAAATGGGGGAAGGCTTGGACACAAAGTCCATTTCCTCATTAAACCATATTGACTTTTTCCTTACATAGTACAACCACTTTGTGTGGTCAGCCAAAGTATGTTACTTTCATAATAGTAGAACTAGTAACACCATTCCAATCAATTCTTCATTTGTTCTCTACACCATTCCAGTCATCTCGCACGCTTAGGCGTGGGGTTGAGATGGCCCCAAGAGTTGTTGACAAGGAGAATCGAACCTAAAATCTTAGGATGGAGCTAGCAAACACCCAAGTTCCAAACCAAAACCATTTTTTCAACCCTTGGGATTTGATACTGTGCATGTTTGATGGTGGGATAAGAGATGTTAGACTAACAAGAGGAATCAAGGTCGAACTTACATGTTTTCTTTTTACTCCTATTTCATAACCCGGTATTTGTTTGTACACGGACGTAAGGCCGGATTGGACAAAAGTGAACTATTTGTCCATTTAGTATCGGACCCCGGATTGGACAAAAGTGAACTATTTGTCCATTTAGTACCGGACCCCATTGGGGGATTAACTAATACAGTACCAGAGGGAAAATTCCTCTTCTCCATATAATTTCCCTGTGCATCCAACGGTCCGAAATAATCCCATTCATCTTTTTCCCTGTGCAGCAGTCGTTTAAGTTATAGATCAAGAAGTCGATCTAGGAAGGTGGAAAGGACAGTTAGAGCTGGGCGGGCTTGCCAATTCGTCTAGATTAGTGAACTTTCTTTTTATGTTCGACCACGAAGCAGAGTCAAACATAGTACAACTAGTCTAATATTCACATAATCAAATACGTGGATCCTATCACCCCACTTGTCCTCTTTATTCCCATCTTATCCAATCTTTCTTAGAAATATTCCGACAATCAAACGTAACGTGCCCATATCCACATCTTCATTAAGACTCTGCATTCACAACCACTATTTTACGTCTGTTGAAGATGATCAATTGAGCATTGAATTTTGGGGCCCTGCAATTGATCACAGCAAGTGGGCAGTCGATATCGATCAAGAATGGTTGGCTTATTTATTTCTTTCAAGTGAATGTAAGGTTGGAATTGTGGATACTATAGTTTAAGGCCATCCACAGTGGTATAATAAAAAATCAATTGTTTTTAAAGTTAACAATGTTGGTGCAAAAGATGGCTCACAATGGTATAATCAAACTTAGCAACATCCTTAGAAAAAATCAAATTTTGGACTTTGGATAACCAAAACTAGCAATTTTTTTCAATAATCAAAATTTGTGGACTCCACGCGTGTTTTCATTGGGTATTTTTTTCTTCTCTTGTTTGCCTACTCTATATCTTCTTTACTTCACCCATATACTATTTCTCTTTTTTTCCCTCAAAAAGTGAAGTTCTTATATCTCTCGATCATTTACAATTCAACCCATCATCGCTGGATTAAGATATTTCACTATTCTTTCCCGTTTCTATTTTTTTCCCCCAAAAAATTCATAATAAGAGGGTAGAAAGTCACCGATTTTTTTCCAAAATTAAGAGAGGGAATCGATATATTTTTGCCCCAAAAAAAAACCGAAACTAGAGGGAAATGAATGGCATAAAACAGAGGGGAGAGAGAGTAAAATTGTAGTGGACCCTTATTTTGGTTATGAACTAGAAGTGACCATTGTGAAGCTCAACATTGTTAAGCTTAGCAACCTCTTAGGTGAATAATCAAAAGCTGATGTGTCAACTTTTGGTTATCCTTTTTTGATTATACCACTGTGGATGGCCTAAAGTGGGAACAAAGTTGGAATTTTAGTTTTTTTTTTTTTTTCTGGAAAAAGGCAGATTTTTCTTTGTTTTTTTTTTTTTTTCCCCACAACGACAACAAGTATAATACTATAGATCAAGAGAACAAAACATCAGAAGAAAACTCAATCCCTAAGAGCATCCACAATGTAATAATCAAAATCAAAAGATTGCTAAAGTTAACAATGTGTGCTTAAAAAAGTGCTCACATTGTAAAAATCAAAGTTAGCAACCTCTAAACCAATAATCAAATTTGGGCATTTGAATAATTAAAAGTAACAATGTGTAACTTCACATTGCTAACTTTAGCAACCCTCTAAATGAATAATCAAAAACTGACGTGACAAGTTTTGATTATTACATTGCGGATGCTCTAAACAAGGATCAAGAAATCAAAAGGAGGGGACTCCGTCCAAAGACTACACCCAACTCCAACTAAACCATCAACTCTAAATAGGCGAAGCACAGCAGAAAGTAACAGAACCACCCACGCAGGGGTGAGAGAAGTCCTATAAACGGGGAGAAATCTGGGGACACCAAAGAAAAGAACCAAAAGACCAAAAAGAAAAACCAACCCAAACCCAACCCTAACAGAAAATAATTATAATAATACTCCATCCGTCCATTTTTTAGAGTTCAGTATTCTATTTTGGGCTGTCTCGTAATAAGTATCTATTTTGAAAAGTCAGTGGGTAAAAGTTTGTATATTTTCCGTTTTGCCCATAAAAGTAAATTTTATTTTGAAAAGTTAATGAATAAAAGTGTAATAATGATGTCTTTATAGAGGGTAAGTAGGAAAAAAGAAAAATTAAAGCTATTGCAATTCGATGGCAACTTACCGGTATCGCAGGAACGAGTAGAGGAAAGCCGAAGACAGAACTAGGGATCTGCAGATAAGGTGCAAGAATTTGCAAGCATTTGTTTTCCAATGCGGTGGTGAGGCATGACACGAACAATACATGCGTGAGAGCCCATGTCCCCTTCGTTCCAACGCACACACGCACAAAGTAAGCAAAACAGACCACCTACAATGTAATTACCCTCCTACCCTAATACACAGACCAGCCAACTCTCAATTGAAGGGCAAAATTGGGAAAAATTGCCAAAAATAGCAAAGCCACCAAATCAAACTCGTGGTACTTACTGTACAAAGGTGTATGGATAAGACAATATCCAAAGATTGGATTGACCTGGCTATCATATAGTCGCGGCGGACTTGGTTCGCACTACTTCCAAAAGCCAGGCCATATATAAAAATATATTTCCTTGTGCCTTTCGTATGTGACTTATAGCAGAACTGACGGATAAAAGCACATGATTCAAAAGACCTATGAATAATCAACAGTGTTTCATGGAAATATTGATTGCGCAAAATTTCAAGATGCTTACTCCTAAACCAATTTACAGAACGATCCAGATTAGGAGGAACAAACTCTCACTTAAAGAATAACACATTTGAACCAAAAATATCATTATACAATAAGGAAATAGCTTGACTTAGTGACCTGGCAGTTGATAGATTTTGAACAATGAGGCAGAGGTGGTTGTTGTGTCGAGGCTGAAGCTAAGCCCGAGCTTCTCAAAAGGCCATAGGTTCCCCTATTGAGCATTTTAGTGGGCTTCCATGCGAAATCCCAATTTGAACAAGATGTAAAGGTAATTAAAGACTATCTTCACTCCATACTAAAACAGAGAAATAATGAAGAGCTACTATACGTTCAACCTACACGACTACAAACAATGTGCCCGGTAAGATGGTTTAGATACTTAAAGGCACCAAAAATAACTACTTTTAGCGAATAAAAACATTACTAACGATCATTACAACCGCAGCCATGCTCCATCAAATGATTAAAACCAAACATGGTCTCATTTATTCAATAACGATAATGCAAACTAGAGTAACTAATTTCCACACCCTCCGTTGACTGAAACAAGGCTCTCTTTGTACATAAAATTCCGCTCGCCAGAAATCTTCACATTCTTAGCCTGTTTGGTAACAATGTCATACAAGATTAGCGTGTCAAGTTCAGATCTCCATTTTCGGATTAGAAGCTCATTCTTATTCCAGAAACCCAGAGGGGCCCATGAATCAGGAATTGGCACTTCCATAGTTAATTCATGAAACCACCTGTATGAGGACTTCTCAATCTCAACCATGCAGTCGAAGTCCTTCTTCATCACCCATACTTCAATATATGTGCTGCCTTCCTCGAGGAAAGAAAAAATAACCGCAAGGGAATCCCTTATCAAGCCAAGGCTACAATCCTTCCGTTTGATGTAGTCTACATTGGGGAAGCGGGTTAGCTCCTGCGCGAAGGTGTTGAATTTCTCTGGAAGACGTCCCATGTGGAACAACTCCTTACTCATGTCAAACGAAAGAACCAGCCCCTCATAACAACTGACACTGCATAAACTGTAATTGTGAAGTGCGAACCAATGAAAAACACCATCGCTTTTGTTGTATGTGCTTATTTGTGGGCCATCATGAATGAGTACCTCTGGGAAAAAATGATCAGCGTGGAGAACTCTCCAAGAACCAGAACTGGAGTCGAAAACTTCAACAGAATTATTGTAAACACCAAAATCATCATCCCCAAAATATGAAACTTAACCACCTTGTAACTTTTAGTTTTGAGATCAAGACCAAACCCTACCAAACGTCTATGTAACTGGCCATATGGTGGTAAGTCACAGATGGACATGGAGAGAATGCTAAATGCCATTGTTGCAGGGTTCCATAGCGCAATATATAGTTGGTACCTCCTTGGTACTTCCATAGATTCCATCCTTACCGATATTCGAGACTAGACAAAATATGCCGTCACATGGACCTAAAACTAAATCTGCTTTCCTGTGAAACCCGCAAGTAAGATTCACAGGTTGAAAGTCACATCTGGAACATTTTACGAAGGTGTGAAAGCCAACATGCCCAACCAAGAGACCATTATGGTTAGTATTCCAAGTGACCAGCGTAGTAGGATTATCCTTTTCGAGATAAAAGGCAATAAAGATAGGGTTTGTAGGAAGAGCACGCCATGTTTTACAGACACACTTTAATTGGGTTAGAGATTTGACAGGCAACCTCGAGAGGATTTCAATTTTAAGTTCTTCAGGAATAAGACTCCAGGAATGAAACCCCCTCCTCCTCCTCCTCCTTGCAAACGATTGATCCTCCTCCTCCTTGCAAACAAAAAAGAAATATATCTAAACCAAAGCACTTAAAAAGGGAGCGTGCATAATAATAATAATTTGTTTAAATGGGAAAAAGAAGAAGGGCATAGCACATCTATCTATCTATCAATATCCTATAGAAATGTATGTGAGCTTCCAAACACTCCAAACTTCATTCCCTAATTTCCTAGATTTTTCACTGTTTAAAAAACTAAAAAACCCCACATTCACACAATTCCTAGATTTTCCATTTATTAAAAAAAAACAAAAAACAAACCCATGTTTGTCTCACACACATCCATATCCACATTAACCTGTGTTACGCACTTCCAATCCCCACCCACCTTTGTCTCAATTTCGGTTGAATAGCCCTAACACTATCAACTGCCACGACCCCACGCCTGCTTACGCTGCTCCCGCATCCATCTATCTCTCTCTCCACTCCTCAACCACCACCACCCCATGCCTCTCTCCCACACCCACACCTACACCCACACCCTCACCCCTCTCTCTCACTCATTCTCTCATGGGCTATGAATACCCCTCTTCACTCCTCCCACAATCTTTCACCAAGTTCCTTCGCAGCCAACCACCGCCCCACCCCCACTCTCTCAATTTGGTAGTACTACCCCTCCTTCACTTCTTTTCTCCCTCTTTTCCGTCTTTCCCAATCTAAAATTCTCTCTTTCATTTGCAAATCTAAAATTCTCTCTTTCATTTGCATCTTTCAGAAGCGATGTTCAGAGGTGAGGGGCGTCTTCCAGAGGCGAGGTTCAGAGATGACGGGTCAATTGTTAGATCACGGGCCTTCAGGGGTTTCTTCAATTCAACCAAGTAAGTTGATTTTCTCTTCATTGAGTTCAACATAAATGATAGATTGGACCCCAATTCCATTTTCTCTTCAATTTTTTTTCCTAAAATTGTAGGTTATACAGTTACAATTGACTGCCTTTTCGTGTTCGACAGAATGGTTCGCTCATCCTTTGTGTGCGAATTCATTTTGGCAGGTTTAAGGTTTTGACAATTGAAAGCAATTTGAGTCTCACACCGCTCCTAACCACTAGGTATGATTTCCTCTCTATCGCTCTCTCTGATTTCCTCTGTATGGGGTGGTTTTTTGGCCAGCATCTGTATGGTGTTAATTCATGTGGATGTACTGTATTTGGTCATAAATTTTTTATTTCACGAATTGAAATTGAGTTGGGTATTGATAGGTTTTTAATTACTTTGAGTACTATCTAAGTTATTCTGTCTCTCTGCATAAAATGCTCAAATCTCTCCAACGATGGCATTGCACAAGAGCTCTCCCCTCTCACATCAAGTCCGATTGAAAAAGAACTAAAAGTATTTCACCGCGCCCGCTCTCTCTCCTCAACCTTTTTACCATCGCTGATACCACTACTTCAACCCATTTCAAGTTAGTTGGTTATTAATGCCGCTGTTTCCAAATCTAGTCTTTTTCGTTTGTTTGTTTTTCTTCATTTTTTTGGTCCATATCTTCATTTTATTGATTCCCGTTTACAAGATGAACAATGAGAATGTTAATCCAAATGTTGCCCAACGCAATCAAAAATGGCCATTATTTGTATGTCATACCAATACTAAAATGTCTGAAGAAGAACGCCATGTTAGATTAGGGATTTTATGCAACGAAAAGCTTATTCGTGATGGTATTTTTTAATCAATACTTATTTCTAATCAACTCTTCTTTATCACCCGTGGATTTTTTTATAATGTCACCCGATAGGAGTGCATGTTCAACTTCATCTAAGGGGGCGTACCGTTACAGTACTAAGAGAGATAAACTTGAATAACACAGCACCGTATGGTAAAAATTCTGACCGCATGTTTGGTGAGTTTGATTTTTTTCTGAAATCTTGGACTAACTCATCGTGCATTTGGATTCTACCTATCGACAATATAAAAAAAATAAATTACGTGGACATTAACAAAACAGAATTACCTATCAACGATGATTAACATAATTTTTAGTTTTTGTTTGGGTCACTTTGATTTTTTTCCTGAAATCTTGGGTCCACTCATCATTGTTTTGGATATATACTACCTCATGACAATATAATAATAAAAAAAACACAATTACATGGGCATTGAAAAAACAAAATTACCCATCGACAATAATGAACATAGTTTTTTTTTTTTTGGGGGGGGGGGGGGGGGGGGGGGGGGGGGCTTTGCCGTTTCATGGTTTCAAATTTCAATTATAGTCGTTGTTGAACAAAAATATAAGGGTGATCACATGGTTGTGCTCGTTTTTTTTTTTTTTTTTTTTTGGACGAGATTGGGTCAACTGATCATGGCATTTTAATGTTCTACTATCCATTTCATATATCCCATAATAGACATAGTTCAACTGCATGCAAGCGACTTTAAATGTGAATTTTGGTCCTAAATTGGTAAGCATAAAGAACTATACATTATATGAAGACTACATCAAATTGAAATTTTATGCCTACTTACATATTCTCCATTGTTTATATTAAGATGGAGAAATTGGTATGCCTCAAGTTTCTCCAAGATTCGAGTAGCATGACGATGCTCAAGCAGCATTTGAAGAGCAAGAGGCAGAAATTGGTTTGAATTATTCACACGTATTTTTGGTATAATGTAAAAATGGTAGTCACATACTCCACTGGCTCAATGGAGCTCTTGCTAAAGGATAGGAAGACACAATTTATCTCACGATGTGTCCCATCCTATTTGAAGGAATTAGTGTTAAATGTAAATACTTAAAGGCCATATATAAATCACATTGTATTTTATAAATATAGCAATACCTTTATTTGCGATGTTTGGCTAGGATAATGGTGTGCAGATGCTCAAAGACTATCTTTCTCAATATCATGGACACGCATATGTTTTTATTATTCCTGCTCGAAAATCTGTGTGTCTTGACCATTGTGCCTCTGCGGTGACTTTCGTATTAAAGGTTGATTGGTCAGAAAAATGTTTGCATTTTTTTAAAGGTGAGTTGGCCTTTTACTTTCACTGTCACACCTAGATTATATATAAATCGGTTCATATTTCGTGATGAATTTAATAATTCTTGATCTTATTTATGTAGGAAAAACAAAGTTACAATGGGATTGTCGTGATAACAACTTCGCAAAAGCATTGAAAGATTTTATAAAGACATTTTAATTGTTAGGTTATGTTTTACAGATCAATTTAACTTTATTTAATTTGTAGTAAGCGTGGTGAATGGTTTATGGATTTGGAAATGTTTGGACCTACTTTAATAATTTTGTTTTAGCCATTGATTTAAATGTGCACCTTTTTTTTTTGAAAGGCGAAGAAAATTTTATTAATCTTTGAGAAGCTACCAAGACTAAAAGGAACAAGAATTAAACGACATCATATGCCTAAACAAAACCTAAGAATAATCTTGTGCCAATTCAGACCTAACAGAGAGAAGAAACCGAGATTGACAAGCTGCCAACCCAGGAAATGAGCTAAACTCAAACACCTAACGGGCTTAAACACCAAAAAGGCCGATTCATTTGCATATCACTGGTCTTTGCTAGTTTAAAAATTTTTCAATATGGATCTTATTTTAAAGATCTCATCATCTTTTACACGGTGTAAAAACATTTAAAAACTATTTTCATAAGCACATTACTTTTATAAGCTTAGAACGAGGTACACAGAAAACTCTCTCAAGCTAGAGGAATTTTGTTTGCAAATCAGAGATTAATGTAGCACAATGCAATTGATAGATCAGATCGAAACAATTTTTTTCTCCTTTTTTTTTTTTTTGGTTTAATTCGTTTGGTACCTTTCAATCCTAGCCGTCAATTGCATTTTTTAACTGCTTGTATGTGCTTCATGAGTACCACTTACCCTAAAATCAATTTTCTAGAATGCAACTCTCTCAAACCCCATTTTCCGCGAATAAAAAAAAAACCATCCTATTTCCGAGTTCAGCTTCCCTCCACTGTTCAAAAGTCCATTATTGTCCCTTTTTTGGCTAGGATTCTTTTTTAGCTAGGATTGCCCAAGCAAAAATTAACGACCCATACTGTGGATGACAGACTTCCCACTCTATGAATGGGACTTTGGGTTGAAGAGACAGAATGGTTGGAGATGAATATATTTTTTTGCACTCTATGGATGACACTTTTTAGTTTCATCTTGATATGTGCGTTTCTTTCTATAAAAATACTACCATGGTTCGGGTTGAACGTGAGTTTGAGTACTCTATGGAAATTTATTCTCATTTTGACTGTCGCATTTGTAGCCATTATCCAAGAGCAAAAAAATCGATGGCGTAAAGCTTTCTATGAAAGGAGATAGAATGATACGGCGTAGGTGAGGCATGATAATTGACAACCAAAAAAAGGGATTGGGGGAAGCTGCTGTGCAGCTTTGTGCTGCACAGCGTGCTGCGCACTCGTCGGCGAGGTCTTGCCGGCATCGGTCCGGCGATCGGAGACGTTCACCGTGTAGAACTCGTCAAGTACTATAAGTGTACCAAAAATCAACTTGATCAAATATTGTTAAGTGCCTCATCGGAATACATATAACTTGAAAAAAAATAAATCCTAATGGATACAAAGCACTAGATCAAAACCACTGAATCCATTTTGTTCAAGTTATATGTGTTTGGATGAGACACTTAACGATATTTGAACGAGCTGATTTTTGGCGCATGTGTAGAACTTGACAAGCTCTACGCGGTGAATGTCTCCGATCGCCGGACCGATGCCGGCAAGGCCTCGCCGACTGGTGCGCAGCACGCTATGCAGCACGAAGCTGCACAGCAGCTTCCCCCGGTCCCAAAAAAGGGAGGGCGTTGTTTGGGTGCTTTACTTTTCCTAATTGTGCTCTCTATTGATTAGTGAAAAAACTTGCACTTTATTTGCTTTGGTTCATCGATTGGCTTGTATGTTTTTAGGGCTTTCATTTTGCTTCTTTCCTTCGTTTCTCCCTGCGGGTCATGTGGTTTTTGAGCAGTTTTATAGATTTTATCCTTGAGTACCAACTTTCATTCCTGGATTGGTGAAATTCATTGTTTTGGGTTTACTTTTCTGTAGATTGTTTAAACCTTGCATTTTCCATTTCTTGTGGTTGGCTACGGTTGATTTTGTGACCTCTGTCCCTACCAAGAATAATCTTTTGGTTAGGATGATCTTGGATTCGAATGCATATTTTGAATATATAGATCCCCATTAAATTTGTATTTTTACCACTAATTATAAATTAAAAAAAGAAGCAACACGAGTCACATGACCCATTCGAACATTAAATTTTTACGTGGCCCATTCCAGCACTTTTTTTTTTTAATAATGTCAAATTTACAAACAAAAGGCTATCCTTGGTCGCCTCTCTACTAAGGACAGAATCCTTAAATGGGGGATTGCCTCACATGGGGGTGTGTGTGTGTGTAACGTAGCCACTCTCACTTGTTTTTTCAATGTTCTTACTCTGCTAATATTTGTATGTGCGGTATTTCATCAAATTTAATTACATAGCGACCCCACCCCCGCTTCCCTTTCCCTCCCCCCCCCCCCCCCCCCCCCCCCCCCCCCCATTTTTTACCTTAATTAATGACATTACAAGAATACGAGTCATGGACTCATGATATAGCAAGTCAATTTATTTACTAATAACATTAAAATTAGAATATGTATTTTTGTGCTGTGCTGTGCCGTGCCCGACTAGAACCATGTCGTGCCCGCCCACGTGCCCACTTTGACCGTGTCGTAACGTGCCACATTTAAACGTCTCATGCCCGTGCCGTGTCGTGCCGGCCTGGCCCACTTGATGAGCAGGCCCTACGTACCCGGTGTACCCAAGCCTCCAAAAACATCCATTTTGACTCATTTTTCCTATGCTATACCTTGTGGTCACTTCTAGAGGCTAGGGCACCCACGATGTGTGTGCAAGCTAGTCGAATAAACGCCTCTCTTCTTTACTCTATCTGTCCCATTTTGATAGTCCCTTACGAAAAGACATGCAATTTTTGGATCAAAAAATAAAGTAGTTCAATTTTTTTTTGTTTTTGCACCAAATTAAAAGCTTATTGATAATATATTACTTACTTACTAAAGGAAATTAAATCGTTTAATAAAAAATACAATTAAATTTCAAAATGTTTTGATGACTGTATATTTTTGTCTTGGATGGACGGAGTATTCTACGCGAGAAGTATAGTCATTTTCAATCGGTAATTGCCAAAGGATAATAGCCGTCATTCTTTTAAATTTTTGAAGTCATTTATAATTGAATCTACGGTAACATCATGGCAACATTCTTTGCAATGAATAACATCAAAATATCTGTAATTAATTCATACTTCAATTAGTTGGAAAGCCTAGTCTATAAAAAATCATGTTAGAAAAATTTGTTATGTTGTATCAGTATTTGTAAAAATTAAAAGCGTAAGAGCGTGCACCATATTGCGCTCCCCTTTCAACATTCTTTATCAAGTAAAAATAAAAATCCAAAAAGTAATTCAAAATCATTAATTTAAACAGGAGTGAAACATACTACAATTTGAGTTTCAGATATTAATTTAATGACTATATTTTTAAATCAAATAAATCTAAACAGTGTATTTTCTTTCTGACACCCTCTATAAGCAAAAAGGGGAAAAAAATCTCATTTATTGTTACGTGTGAAAGAAGAACCTAGAGGCCTCCCTCCTCTCCCTGGAAAGGTGTGAATTCTATGGCTTTTTAATGGAAAAATTCAAAAAAAATCGCTGAACTTACACCATAATGTCTCATAGACCTCCAAACTTAAAATGTATTTTCAATTTAACCTCCAAAGTATACAAAAAAAACTTACAATTAAGCCTTTGCCGTCATCTTCGGTCAAGTTACAAACGGAATTGTGAGATGTGTACTATTCATCTATCGTTTAATATTTATTTTGACCCATTACGGATTTTATAAAGATGATTAAAACTGCAAGTCACTCTTAAAATATTTTTTTATAGATTCCCTAAAAAATAGCCCAATCCATCCGATATTGGTAGGGCTCTCATATGAGTTTGAGCTCTCTTAGGATGCTCATTGAAAGGTCTTAGAGCGAAAAATTCACTATGACCATTTAGTATAAAATTATCAGAAAAATAAAAATCGCACCAATTCAAACAGATTGAAAAATGGAGCATTTAATTTTTTAACTAAATTTTAAAAAAAAAATCCCCAATCAGATTGAACAGGATAAAAAAAATTGAGTGCTCTAATTTTCAATCTGTTTGAACAGATGCGAAAATTTTATTTTTCTGATCATTTTATCTTAGATGGCCATAATGAAATTTACTTTAAGACCTTTTAATAAGCACCTTAAGAGAACCCTAACTCATATGAGAACCCTACTGATATCGAATTAGGCTATTTTTTTTAAGGAACCTATAAAAAAATATTTTAAGAATGACTTGCAGTTTGAATCTTTTTTATAGGATCCATAATGGGTCCAAATAAATATTAAACGTTGGATGAATAGTAGACATTTCACAATTCCATTTGTAACTTGGCGGAAGATGACGGCAAAAGCTTAATTGTAAGTTTTTTTTTTTTTTGTAAACTCTGGATGTTAAATTGAAAATACATTAAGTTTGGAGGCCTATGGAATATTGCGGTATAAGTTCAACGATTTCTTTGAATTTTTCCCGGCTTTTAAATACCAATCCGGTTTTATTTTTTGGCTAGTAAAGGACTGAAGGAGTGATGATAAATGGAATAAGGTATGGGGAGTTGTATTGTAATTAACGGGCTAAGCTGTTGCTACATGTTAATCAATGAGTTGTCTTTATTTGGATTTTTTTTTTTTTTTTTGCATTTGTTAGTTTGCCGCATAACTTTTGTGGATTGGAAAAGTTTTTTTTTTTTACTTTTATCTAAGTATTTTAAAAAATACTACTCTTTAGCAAAATAAGTAAAATAAATTGACTTATTTTGCTAAAAAATGATTATAGACCTTTAGTTTGGTTCTTTTTACTTTTTTCTTCCTCAAGTAAACTTAGGACCATAGGTTTTGCATATCGGTACATGTTTTGCATATCAAGAAAAAGTATTTTTTCCCTTTTATTGTCTTCTTATTATCCAATATTTTCCAAGAAAGGCTCAATTATCTTGCTTTTACTATGATCAAGAACCATAACAACCTTGCCGGTAAATAATATATATACATTACTACCTCTATCCCATTTTGATAATTTCTTACGAAAATCATTTTTGAAGTATTTTCAGATCAAATTAAACATCTCGATTAGTCTTTTAATTTGGTGTGGGAAAAAACCAACAAATTTGAACTACTTTATTTTTGGGAATTAATTTTGCCACTCCTCTTTTTGTTAATGTCACTCTCATTTTCTCACAAAACAAATCATTTAACACAAAGAGGAGTGACATTAATAAAAAAGAGAGTGACAAAATTACTCCCCTTTATTTTTTATCCAAATATTGCATATCTTTTAATAAGGGACTATCAAGATGGGATGTATGGATAAAGGAGAGAGACATTTATTCGATTTGCACATATATTGTGGGTGCCCCGGTCTCTAGTCCCCATTCTATTGATTAGTTATAGGTCCTTCTTTGTTAACTAAAGTTTCTTTTGCAAGAGACTAAAATTAGCATTGTGCCAGAGATTAATATTAGCGTTGTGCCCATTCAATACTATTTTTTATCCCGCGCATAGAACGGGTACGTTCGATACACGGGGTCTAAAAGACCAATGTTATTTTTTCATCCCGCGCATAGACGGGTACGTTCGATACACGGGGTCTAAAAGACCAATGTTATTTTTTCATCGCGCGCATAGACGGGTACGTTCGATACACAGGGTTGAAAAACACCAATGTTATTTTTTCATCCCGCGCATAAAACGGGTACGTTCGATACATAGGGTTGAAAAAAACCAAAGTTATTTTTTCATCCCAAGCATAGAACGGGTACATTCAATACACGGGTCAAAAAAATAAAGTTATTTTTCAATTCCGTGCATAAAACCGATAGAAGCGCTAGCTCCACAAAAAAAAAAAGTAAAATTTTTTGCTGAGTACAAAAAAAAGGAATTGATTTTACCACTCTTATTTTTTTTTGTTAATGACACTCCTTCTCTCATAAAATAAATCATCTTATATAGACACAAAGGATCCCAAATTTTTTTTTGCAAAATAAGAGTAAATTTACATATGTTTAAGAGAGAGAAATAAAAGTATTACTTATGTAATTATGTTGTATCCCAGCCATTAAATCAATGTGATTGAATCCAAGCCATTTAGATCAACGTGATTGGATCAAAAAAGAAAACATTTGTTGGTATTGAATCAAAATTCCTCTCAGATCTAAAACCACCCACCCACCCACCACCGGCTTCTCCCTCTCTCTCTCTCTCCTCTCTTCTCGCGCCCAGTCAACAGTCAGGGAGTCACTCTTCCCCCTCTATCTCTCTGTCCACGTACCCACACCCACCCAAAACCACCGCCCCCCAAATTCCACAAATCCACCACCCAATCGACCACCGCCGGTGCCCCCGTTCTCTCCCGTCCATCTTCATCTTCTCCAATCACATTAGAGGAGATGCAGCCATTTCCGTCACTTAATGGATCTGCGCTAAAATGGAACCTTCGGTTCGGCTATGGTGGAGAAAGCCAACCCCAAATGACGCCCACGAAGCCGGCGCCTGTCCGGCCTCCACTGTTGCCGCCGTCGAACCTACTCTTTCTCATGTGAGTTTTTCCAAATCTAGCATTCGATTTTGTAGTAAATACTCATATTTCCCGATTGATTTCTGCACTATCTTAAAAGAGAGTGAGAAATAGAGTAAAAAACAGAGTGAGAAATATATAGCACACCTCATTGAATCCACAGAGGATTATTATTCAGATTTCTGTAGATTCTTTCATTACTCTCCTGACCAAAAAGATTTTGCTGTTTGGGGAAGGCAAACAAAATCTAGCCATGATTTTACCAAAGCACCCTCAAACCAAAACCCAAACCGAAAACTGAAGTAAGGAAAAAAGGACATGTAAGGAAAACATTGAAAGTCCAAAAACCCATTAAAGTAAAAAAAAAATCACCAAGGTCTGCACACCCCAAACACTAATCAGAGGCTGCAAAACTACCAAAACAACCTCAGCAACACTACCCAACCATACACTCACCGCATGCAAACAAGGGCATTTAAGTATTTCAAGAAAATGGTTTCGTCCATCTACCAATTCTCCTTAAGGAAAGCAGGAAGGGATATTGGCAAAAAAAAAACTTCCAACTCCGACTCTGATAACGTCGGGCGTATCAAAAGACAGAATTAGGAGAATAAATATCAGTAATAAAGAACATTAAGTGGAAAATATGGATCTACATTCTACAGGAGGGAAAAAATAGTAGGTGGATCAAAAGACAGAATTAGGAGAAATATTTTTGACCATGCGATCCTGCTAATGCAATATATATCACTGGAGGACGCAGCTGGTATTCTTTTAAGGTGCTTCCTAAACAAATACTACTCAAATATTCAGCTTCCAAATATATATCCAGATCCTTTTATGCTTTACCATTTCCATTCCAACATTTGTAGTACTAAACATTTTGTTGCAGGGTGGAGTGATAACCGAAACGTTGCCATGGCTGTGGTCGCTGCCTACCAGTTTGTCCATATGATAAAATAAGTAGGTACGCTCAGTACTCTTTCATTCGCTCCAGACTTCACTTATTTACTACGTTGGCCTCTGTGTCACATAAACCTTTTTCTCCCTTAACGATTGTGGAATTCGCAATCTCGTGCGTTTTGCACCTCAAACAAGATAGATTGATGGTATTGTATAGTAAATATTGTTCTTTACTAGCTGCAACCTGGTTTAATTGATCCAGGCGCAAGTATTACATATGAAAGAGAAAGATGTTTCCGCTACAGCTGAGCTTCTTAGAAGAGGTGATGGTGATGCCTTAGAGTCAAAACTGTAGTCTCTCGAACGGATCTGTTTATAGAGATGGCAGCATTTCCGCCTATGAGACTTAGCAAGCGAGGAGTAATAAACTCTCCTATAAAGAGCATCTCCAGCATTTCCGCCTATGGCAGGCGCGCGTAGCCTACACTTTCTACTTTGCTTTCTGTCGTAAAATTACTTTGAACAAGTGGAGCTAGCTGACAAATTGTACTTGTGTCTTGTGATTACCGTCATTTACCAAAGTTGGATGGTCGGCCCATGAGTGGAGATATCGGGCCGAGGTGCCACAAGCGCAGCGATCTCTTTTGCTCTATGTTTGGCTTTTTTCTTTTGATAAGTAGTAAAAGCGAGTATAATTTCCTTGGAATTAGTAAGACGTACGTTATATCGATTACCAATATCGGGATTTAAAAAAAAAAAATTAATAGTTTGGACGGCCCAGATCTGTTCGGCTGCCGATGGGTATTTTAATCATTTCACACTTTAAAACAGCCGAACAGATCTGGGCTGTCCAAAACTTCATTGGACGGCCGAGATGATGCCCGGACACGGGACACGTGGTGCCCGCCCGGCACTGAAAAATTTCTCCTCGTTGGGACGTGTTTGGTATGTTCCTGGCTGGAGAAGGTTGTTGCTTTTATTTTTTTCTCCTGGTTTCTCCTGTTCTGTTTGCACTTTCCTTTCCTCCTTATTATTGCGTTTGGCTTGGCACCAAATCAATGAGACACTTGAATAATTTCTTCCAAGTTATACTTGCAAATATATCAATCAAGTTTTGATCAGAAGAAGCAAAGCGATTCAAGTACATTTTATTTTGGATTTTTAGTTCCAGGTACCGTTTCATTTTGATTCAGGCCACGAACAAGCTTGACCACTGTGTTACGAAAGGTTGGTCTCATGGTCAATGGTTGGAACTTAGAGTTTGCTCTCTCATAATTCTCAGCTTCAAAACTTTTGAGGTGCTATCAATTTTTATGAGGCCAATCCGTACTTAGCTTTTGTCCTAAGTTCAATTGGGCCCTGCTAGTAGACTGTAAAATTAGTACCGCTGGCGTGCGTAAATAGTCCCAGACACCCAGATTAGAAAAGAGTACGTTATTGATTTTTTTCCTCAAATCCAATGGACTTAAAGAACACTAATCAGTAATCACAGCAGAATGTGAAATCAAATGTAAAGAGTTGATGTTTCTTTCTTTTTTTGAACTGGTTAATGTTATATGTCATTCAAAGTTTGAAGGCATTACAAATAGCATCTAAAGATAATGAGTGAATCAAAACTATCAAAACCTAAATACAAGAGCCTACTACAAATGCAGGCCGGCAAAATGTTAGGACATATAAGAACCATTCAAAGAAGAAATCCAACAAGGATCTCCGGTTCAAATCCTAAGAAAGCACATAGTGAAAAGGAAAGATATGCAAATAGTGATGGCAATTGAAGACAAGAAAGAAATGTTAATTTAAGCATCCATTTGGTGAAATCTCTTAATCCTTCAAGAAAAAAAAAGTTTTACGTTAGTCACCAGGATATGATATCTAATGGTTTCGTGAACATTATTATGCAAAATAAGGAGAAAACTATGCCACACGAGAATTTTTTACACCCATATATTACTATAGGCACCTCTGCTAATAATTACCATTAGATCTTTGAATTTTGGATCCTATCCGTTGAATTTTTAATTGGACGTTAAGTGCAACCGGTGAACCCACTTCAACTCGCTAATGGGCTAGCCCAATTGGCATATTGTGGTCCTCCCTATGTGGGAGGTTAGGGTGGAAGGTCAAGATTCGGGCCTCGTCGTGGGCATTTGGGATTCAAGCTTATGAATAGCCTCTGAAATTTCTTTTGGATTAACCCCCGGTTTTATACAATATTGACAAAAAAAAAAACCACGTCAACTCCGACGACGTCGGGCGTTTGCTTCGTAGTTGATGTGCGGAGTCCAAAGACAGAATCCGGAGAATAAATATTAAATAAAGAATATTAAGTGAAAGCTGTGCGGCTCTGTGCTGCGCAGCCACCGGCGAGGCCTTGCCAGCGTCGGTCCGACGATCGGAGATCTCCACCGTGTAGAGTTCGTAGAGTACTACAAGTGTACCAAAAATCAACTCGAACAAATATTGTTAAGTGTCTCATTGGAATGCATATAACTTGAAAAAAAAAAAGAATCCTAATGGATACGAAGCACTAGATCAAAACCACTGAATCCATTTTTTTCAAGTTATAAGTGTTCCGATGAGGCACTTAACGATATTTGATTGAGCTGATTTTAGGTGTGCATGTAGAACTCGATGAGCTCTACGTGGTGAACGTCTCTGATCATCGATCGGACCGATGCCGGCAGCATGCTGTGCAGCACGGAGCTACACAGCACAATCCTCGGATCCGGAAATATTGATCTACACATAAAAAAAAATATTAGGTGGATCAGAAGACAGAAGAAGGAGAAATATTTTTGACCATGCGAGCCTGCTTTTTTTGAACGTCGACAAGAATTTTTTTTATTAACCTTTGAAATTGTGACAATGATTAATAGGACAAGGAGAGAACGTAAAGTCCAATCTGAGACCCAATCCCATAATTGGCAAGATGCCAACAAGGCAAACACCGAATGGGAACAAAGCCCCAATCTGACCATGCAAGCCTGCTAATGCAATATATCACTGGAGGACGCGCAGCTGGTATTCTTAATTAAGGTACTTCCTTAACAAATACTCAAATATTCAGCTTCCAAATATCTGAGATCCCTTATGCTTTACCATTTCCATTCCAACATTTAATTTGTGGTAATAGACATTGTTGCAAGGTGGTGGAGTGATAACTGAACGTTGCTATGACTGTGTTCGCTGCATACGGCCGGTTTGTCCATATGACAAAATGAAGTAGGTACTCTTTCATTTGCTTGAGAGTACTTCACTTCTTTCTAATTTGGCCTCTGTGCAGTCATATGAACCTTTTTCTCCCTTCATGATTGTGGAATTCGGAATCTAATGATTTTGCACCTCAAACGATATAGATTGATGGCAGCATTTCCGCCCATGGATATCGGAGGTATAGTTATATTTATACCAAAAGTCCTTTCAAATAATAAAAAGAGAGTTTTACCGAAAGTGAAGTGATAGGGCTCGGACATAAGAGAGTTAAAAAGTTTCGCAAAATCTAGAAGTGACGAACCCATATACTTTGAAACGACAGGCACAAAGGAAAAGGACCTTGTTCAGAACTTGGGAAATACCGACGAAGATTGGCAGGTCAAGAGCCTCTTTAGACTAACTCTAATGAAATGGCTGAATCAACTCCAATGCAATAGCTAAACCCGACCTTAAAACATTTTCAAGAAGCAGTTGTAAGAAATTGCATTGCAAACAAATGTGTGATTATTCTTCTACATCGTTAATCAATGTGATTGAATCAGCTTGGAAAATTTCTCGTTTGTCTAAATCTTGTCTTGTTGAGTCGTCTCCACTGAGCCAATGACAAGTTCATTGGTTTCTAATGGTCAGAATTTAATCTTTAAACGGGTGAATGAGTGCTCAACGGGCTCACTAAATGATCCAATTCCAAGCCGTTGACACTGCAGTTCAATATTGGAACGCATTATATATAAAATAATACAGACATAGGATATGTTGCCTTGGTACAACAACAAACAAAAGACAACACCGAAAACTAGTCAAAGTCATAGGAACGATTTAAGTGTAGGGTAGTGATACCGTTATTCATGTCACACAACAAAGGAAATGAAAACCAACGGCAACTGAAATGCATTCATCATGATGTGAATGATGTGAGTACGAAGTACTTTGAAATACTTGGAATTCTTTATCGTCCTGAACATGAATTTCCAACTCAATGTATCACTAGTCACCAACTACTAAATTGAAAACTACTAGTAGGACAGTACTACGAGATGCAGAACTTGAAGTACTGGGGTGAAACATATCCACGATGAGCAAAACATGTAATGATAAAAGAAAAGAGTGCAAAAGTGTTTCTAGTCTAGACCTTTTTGTCAAGCTATTGGGATCTGGATCTTCAGCCACGTACATCTCTGTCTTCTCTGTAATCCATTAGTTTGATGTTATCAATGGTAGCAGAGGTAAGACCCAATAATTTGGGTTGTAATAATTCGGGTCCCATGCAACCGAGGGGGACACAAGAGGGGCGCAAGCGTGAAATTTATGAGGTGGCACGGTCATGCGAAGTTTCAACATCCTACACTAACACACAATGATAGAGGGTTGTGAAAGATGTTAGGCAACACATGATGTGCTTCAAAACCATTGAGTATTTTCTCCCGTAAACATAGTCCTATCAAATGATATGAAACAGGGGAAGATGACATACACAATATGTTGCCTTGGTACAACAACAAACAAAAGACAACACCCGAAACAACAGCAGCCCAAATCATAGGGACCATTAAGTGTGGGGTAGAGATACCATTATTCATGTTACATAATAAGGAAACAAAAACTAACGGCAGTCGAAATGCATTCATCATGAAGTGAATGTACTTTGAAATACTTGAAATTCTTTATCGTCCCGAACGTGAATTTCCTCCACCTCAAGTGTTGGCAGTTACACCTGAGAATAAAAAAATCCAACTCAACGTATCACTACTCACCAACTACTAAATTGAAAATTACTTGTAGGACACACTACAAGATCCAGAACTTGAAGTAATGGGGTGAAACACATCCACGATGAGCAAACATATAATGAAAGAATAGATCTATAAAGATGAAAAAATTTGCCTCACGAAATTACCAAAAAGATTAATCTAAAGATAGATGTTGATAAATGTCTATATAACACCATTGGTCATAGTGCTCCTATTTTTTATGTCTTGTTTGGATGGAAATTTAAAAAAAAAAATCCAACTCAAAAAATACTCATTACCCCTATTTTCAAACTCAAAAATTTTCAAAGCACAATCTAAACAAGGCATTACATTCTCCAAACCAAACCTAGGGACACTCAGCCAAGAGCTAGGAGCAGCACAAACACAGCCAAGTTACAGGTAACCCTCCTATATTCATAACTAGTTCCATGCATATCTACCTAGCCACCTCACAAGTCAAAGTCAAACCCTTAGTTATTTTTGTTTTAGGCATAAAGAACAAGACACAAGAGTAAATAATACATATAAGCCTCCAATTTATTGTCGATAGTCAAATTATAATTAGATAGCTTAAGCATAAAAAGTAAGCTAGCAATTTTAGTCCGGGATATTACAAGTACCATGCATGAATTTTATGCTCCAAAATTCAAGAAATGTCAATAAGTAATCGTATATGGAAAGAGCATATGACAAGAATTGTACCCCAAAAAAACAGAAAAAGAAAAGGACGAGGTAATTACCATGTAATGAAAAGTACCCACCTACCTAAACCACCCTGATCGGTAGGTTCAAGGGGGGTGCGGAAAATGGTATATTTCACAATTGATCCATACATTGTAGATGCCTCAATTTTGTTTACCTTATTTTCTAAGATGGGTCCTAGAGGTTTGCTCACACCCGTGAGGTTTGTACCCACACTACCTTATCATCTAGGAGTAGTGAGCTTTGGCCTCCCGGTTGGTTTTATAAGTTCTCCCTAAATTTTGGGTCGGGTAATTTTTTTGCTATTTTTACTCTTTTTTTTATCTTCCTGTATAGTTTTCCATTAAATTTTTTAGGATGATTAAAAAAAATGTGGACCAAAGATGAAAAATGTCCATATAAGAAGGCACTAAAGTAAAAAATACTAGCCATAAAAAAAGAAATAAATGAAGGAGAATATATATAGTGTTTATCATATGCCTAGGGGCATACGTTAAAAAAAAAAACCATAAATCTAAACTTGCAACCAAACTGAGACAAACCTTTAATTGTTGCGGGGTGGTTCAGACCATTATTCTTCACCAACCTCTTTCATCATTCACCCTCTGGCTTTCCCTCAAATCTTGGAATTCCCGAGGAGTACACACTTTATGCATCCTTTTTCTCCCATCCCTGAATACAATCAGGACTTTCGGTATATGCTCAACAATCCAATAGCCTTGGCCTTTGTCTGGTTGCATTCTGTCTAAGAACTGTGTTGGCATATGCCAAAAGAAAAGAGATTTGAGTTCTGTGAGGTTGCGGATACCTGAGGGCAACTCCTTCAGTTGTGGGCAACCTCCAATTTGAAGCTCCTTGAGAACCGGCAATCCTCCATCCTTAATTATAATCGAATTCAATTCTGTCAAGTTTTCGAGCCATAGTGACTTAAGCTTCGGAAACCCTCCGACGCGGATATACAATTGTTTTCCATCATACCCGCCTTGGATTCCAAGTTCTATCAAATTAGGTAATGCTTGAAGAGCTTTTATTGCACGAGCACGGCTCAACCCTGAATGAATTAGACTTAGGGAAACTAGATTATCGAGTCTCGATATCCAGTTCGGTAACGTATCCAAACGTCCATCCAAGTAGAGATCGCGAAGAGATTTGGGGGCAGAAGAAAGAGAATGCAAATCCAAAATGCCGTCGATGGTTATAGCCGAAACCTTCAAAGATTGAAGGTGATTCATCTTCTCGATGGCAGTACAGAGAGCCTTTCCGTGTTCTCTTTTCAGGTGACTAATACCCAACTTCCTCAATTGCCTCAAATTTTCTAGCTCTTTGATTAAATCATCATTTGCCTTCAAGCCCCGCAATGTTTGCAGCTCTTTTAAATGCCCAATCTCTCCTTTTATTGTCATTCCGTATCCGATGAGATGCCGCAACTTATGTAGTCTACTTAAGATTCCAATTTGTAGTACATCCACGTTCGTGTATTTCAAATTCAAAGTTTGTAGGTTGTGTAGATTTCCAATGTACTTCGGAATTATATTAACGTTTGTACTCTTGACACTTAGGTATCGCAAATGAAGCAGATTTCCGACTTCTTCATGAAGTTGATCAAGAGGAGCACCTTGAAGATCTAGTACTTTCAAAAGCTTGAAATTCTCGGCTAGAGTACCCAGAAATAGCTGCTTTGGCAACTCCCCCACTGAGAAGAGAAAAACAGAACGAATTCTGGATTTGGTACTACTCATGGTTTCCAAATCCTTATTCGTTACAGTTCGCATATGCATTGACCATCGTCGAGTTTCATTGTCCCAACCTGGATATGGTTCTTTTAAAACTTGGCAAAAACACAACTCCTCACACTTTGTGCGGATGATCTCGTGGACTAGATCATGGACTTGGCATCTTTTAATTCTACCATCCAATTTTGTCTCCGAAACTTGAACCAAGTTTCTATGAACGAGCTCAGTCAAGTGTTCTTCTGCAACTTCTTCCAATGTTTCTCCATTATGTCCTTCAATGAAACCCTCTGCTATCCACAGTCGGATTAGTCTTCCACGGGTGATTTGGTAGTCCTCAGGTATTATGCTAAAGTACAAGAAACATGGTTTGAGGTAGTAAGGCAAATCATGGTAACTAAGGAGCACAATTTTTGTGATGTTTGTGAGATCCGGATTCCTTTCTAACTGGGATCCAAGGCTATTATAGAATCTTTGCCATTGTGATACATCCTTACTTTTCGTGGACAAGAGAGCGCCTATTGTCACAATTGCAAGTGGTAAACCTTCACATTTTCTCACAATGGCACGGGATATTGTCTCCAACTCGGAAGGACAACAACCATCAAAGTCCCATTGGAATGTTTTCATGCAAAAGAGCTTCCAAGCTTCCTCCTCAATTAGGGGCTCCACCTTGCAGACGTGATCCCATGAGGATTCCTTGCAATAAGAAGCAACATGTTGGCTGCGTGTAGTGACAATTATTTGACTTCCTTTGTTGGTTTTGGGTAAAGCAAGTTTTACAAGTCTCCAAAAGTCAGTACTCCATACATCGTCAAAAACAATTAGATACCTCTTCTGAAGTAAATATTCTCTCAGCATATGAATGAGAGAATTTTGGTCCATTGCATCGATTCCCCCAGGTGCACACTCCTTTCTTGTCTGACATAGCTGCTTCATCACTCTTCTAAAGATGTCCTCCACGTTGTATGAATGAGAGACCGATACCCAAGCTTGGCAATCGAAGTGTTCAACCACTGTTTGGTCGTCAAAAATTTTCTTGGCAAGAGTGGTCTTGCCACATCCTCCCATACCCACTAGTGAAGTGATCGTTGGATCAGATCCTACGGTCTTGATTGACCAATCACACCGAACTAGTGTACTGTTTCATTCACATCAAATCGGATTTAATCCAATCCGATGAGTCGTGCCCATTCACGCTCGACGGCTACGATCGCAACTCCACGAACCAGCGCACCCGTAGGCTCGAGTTGCACTCGATCAGAACCGTCCTGTGTGACTCACCTGCCACGTGTGTGACACGCGACATCCACGTCAGCGCCACCTTACTGCCAACTCGCAATAAGAAATGGCTCCTACAAGGCGCCTAATGCTGACGTGCGAAGTGCGCCGCTAAAGCGCCACAGCCCACAACGGGGCGCGTGTGAGTGTGTGCAGCTGCTCTGCCGGTATGACGCGAAGCACTGTACGGTGGCACCATACTAGATCATTGTTTATTCATATTAGGAATGTTCCCTAATATATATTATTCCAACATCTCTCAACTAACCAATGTGGGACAAAACTCACAAAGAGGAAAAACAAGCATTCTAAGGAAACAAGGGAATTTTACAAAACCAAAACGACGACTCTTTTATTTTGAAAATCTCTAACAGTTGTCTGAGAATTTCTTGGCTTAGTTCATAGAGTTTTCTGTATCTTCGGAGAGATTTTGAAAGAACTTTGTTTTTGAAATGCACCGACGGAATGCTTCTTTCAGCTTTGTCAAAGAAAAGTCCACCATGGTTGCCATTTTTGCAAGCTTTTTGGTTGATGTTAAGTCGCTAGTAGTGGCATGGGCTTTATTTGTAGGTAGATAGGAGAAACTGATCAGATCAAGAATAAAAATCCAACAAATTCTTCAACATATAACCAACAGACTTGAAGGAAAATGTTAGAAAATCCCCATAGCCCCTTCTGCTTTACAATTCTCAGTAAACCAACAATCTCTAAAACCAGACCAATCAATGCCTGCAGTTTCTCATCGTCGTAAAATATATGGCGCTACTAAACCGACATCCAATTTTGCTTGCAGCTTCGCTCATCAAGTTCATGGATTTCTTGCGATAGGCAAAGAGATTCTTCAACTTTTCCACAAAAGAAGAAACCGAAGTCTCCAACAGACCTAAGTTCAGCTTTCGTGCCGAACAGAAGAATGAACTCATCGGTGTGTATGTAGTGCCTGTTACTTGTTCAATGACGGTGTTGATCACGGTCTTGTATTTGAGAGAGGATTCTTCAAATTCCCTGGAGAAGTTGTCTGAGAATTTCTTGGCATGGTTCGTGGAGTTTTCTGTTTCCTAGGAGAATTTGTCAAAGAATTTCTTTGTTTTTGAAATGCACCAACAAAATGCTTCTTTCAGCTTTGTCAAAGCAAAATCTAGTATGTGTGCCATTCTTGCGAGCTCTGTGGTTGATGTCACTGATAGTGGCTTGGGCTTTTATTTATAGGTAGATAGAAGGGATAGAAGGGACTGATCGGATCAAGAAATTGGGAAGTTGAACAGGGCTTATCTGGAATGTAGTCCCAAGATTCATAGAGCCAAATATGAATCGCATAAAACAAAGCATGGTGGGCTGATAACCATAAACTAGATTGTGAATTAGCAGAGATTTCGTGACATTTAGATTCACAAAGCCAAAAATTTTATGATGCGGAAAGGTGAGTTCACTAGTCACGAGATTCATAAAGCCAACAATTCAATTTTATTGGTACTAATCCTAGACTCTGCTCAGAATTCTAAGTTCAAAATTCTATTGAGAAACTGAAAAGGAGAAAAACCTTTAGGTAAACATGCTATATACTACCTTACCCCAAAAAAAAAAAAAAACCATGCTATATACTCCTAGTTCATATTGATGAGCCTTTACTGATAGGACTAGCAAATGGGTGGCTCTCATCTGGGATAGGAGCTGTCCTGATCACATCCTCCTTCGAAACCCCATTGCAAAGATCCACATCAACCAAATGATTGTCCTCAGCAATTGTCTCATCAGCCCATACATCTTCTTCCTTATCCAAGACACGATTCTTGGTGATGGGGCTATCTCCCCCTTTGCACTTACATTCGCAAACGGCTCTCATCAAATTGTGGACCACAACTTGTTCTTGCACTACCCGGATTGGATATACTCTTCCATAAGCCTCCAAGTTGATCCCTTGATTAATAACACCGAAAGACTTGGAAGAGACCTGCACTTTACTTGAAGAGTGAGATATAACTTTCGAGGTAGCTTCATCGAGAGTGATTTACTTGCCCCAAAATACTTTCAGCGTTGAAGAAAGTGTTAGTTCCCCCTTCTCCAAATTACTATCATTACTAGCTTCATCTCTTTTGCTGGACGCCCCCTTCTATTCACTCATGAGGGACATTTCTGGAAAATTGTCAGATTTCTATTTCCACTTTTAGAAAAGAACCAACATTTTGGAACATCCCAAAAAAGGAATAGTGGACTAACAAGGAATGGATGGAGTATTGTCTTTCCCATCAATAGTATTTACATTCAAATCCAGATCAACCCTATTCTGCGAAGGTTTAACATTACCCAAAGTTCCAAAAGCAGCAAACTTAATAAACAGCTTCCCATCTTCAGCCATGATAAAAGCATCCTTAACAACCCCAAAATGGTTGACAAACCTTCCTGAACCATAAAACAACAACATTCTCGGGAAGATTGTCAACGAAGAGAGGGAACAATGTTGTTTGCTCTCTATCCATAGCCACACAACATCAATCACCCATGGAGCGAAATGGAAAACAATATTCACTTCATCTGCCGAATAAAAATTAGATCAAATGGGTTCCTCAAGATTCAAAAATTCCAGGGAGAAAAAGGCCTCAACCAAATATACTCCAACAAACCACTAATCAACAATCTCCAACAAAAACACAGACCTGAAAGCTTACAAGAACAACACCCACTTCGTGACAAAAATCAGCTAAACAGAGGGAAAGCGAACAGCAGCAGACCACCCCAGCCACTAGAAATCCAATTGCATCAAAAAAAGGGCAAACCAGCCTATGACAAGGGCATACCTCAACCTATACCAGGCTGCCATCCAGCTGTAATCGGCGACGGCAGAAAGAAGAATGGAAAAGAGAAGATCGGCAATGGGGAGATAGAGCTATTGATCGGCGAGCAGATTGGAGGATCAGGATATTTTGGAAAAGGGTGAAACAAAGGCGGCAGTGGCAAGGGCAATGGAGGATGACAGCGTCAAGGGGAAATGAAAGACGATGGCGGCTAGGTAAGACCCAATAATTTGGGTTCCATGCAATCCAGGGGACACAAGAGGGGCACACGAGAAATTTATTAGATGGCACAGTCTTGCAACGTTTCAACATCTTCCATTAACACACAATCACAGAGGGCTGTCGAAGTCGTTGGACACCACATGATGTGCTTCAGAATCATTGAGTGTTTTCAACTGTAAACATAGTTCTATCAATATGATACAGAACAAGGGGTGGATGATCCCTGTCTCATTTCTTTTTTTCCCTACATTTAACATGTTATTATTGTCATAATCTACTCAACAATATAGTTATGCGGTAACAAAAATAATAATACAGACATAAAATATATTGCCTTGGTGCAACAACGAACTAAAAACAACACAGAAAACAACAGTAGTCAAATTCATAGAGACCATTTAAGTGTGGGGCAGAGATACCCTTATTCATGTTACACAACAAAGGAAACGAAAACCAGGCCACCGAAATGCATTCATCATGATGTGAATAGTACTTTGAAATATTTGGAATTCTTTTTTTTTTTTTTGATAAGTGCAAATTGTAGGGGAGCGGAATATCCGAAGGACCGAAAGGTTCGGATGACTCATAAGGGATTGGATGTATTGTTCTCGTCCAAGTATTTGTCTCAATTCCTCTGTTCGTCAAGGGGCGTGAGTACGTCATGTGTACGTATTATCCGAAGGATAAAGCAATCTTAAATGCTTAGCCGAGCTTCGATCCCCCGCCGAAGGGTGATTTATTCGTTTCGTTCGGATAAGGCAGTGATACCACCTTATATGCTCGGTAAAGTGCTCTATCTTCCGTTCTTCTTTTCTTCGGTTAGAATGGCTTCACTCGGAGACCGCCATTCCAGAACCTTCTAGAAGCTTCCAAAGAAACGTGGGAGAGCTTCTCTGATAAGTGAGGTGACATCTCCGATTGATGTGAACCCTTTTACTCTGACTGGGCGGCACCCCTTCTCCCAACAGGCGGCGTTCATTTAATGCTTCTGACTCGTGACGTCATCCGAGCATCACCAAGCACGTGGGAAGCAGAAACAGCTTGTTCTACACTCATCCCCCCTTTGCCTATAAATAGGGGAGTTCCACCTCCAAGTAAAAGGTTCAGATTTTCTAAACACTCTTCTTCCTCCTAAAGCATTTTTGTTCTTACCATACTTCTCTCTTCTTAGCTTCACTTTCTGATTAGATCGTCGGAGCTTCTTCCCGGAGGAACAACCCCCTCCGGTTCTGCAGGTACACGACGTCCGGTGCCACATCACTCGGTTCAAGCAAGCCAAGACGGTTCATCAGAAATCAGCCCCCCACACAAATCTTATTAAGCTCAAACAACAATAACCAAAGTCTAGGGATATAGTCCCCCACAACAACCAGCAGAAAACAACTCCAAGCTAGCCAATACTTGGAATTCTTGGAATGACGCAGCTAGTGAGGTAATACTTGGAATTCTTTATCGTCCTAAACATGAATTTCCTCCACTTCGTGTGTTGGCAGCAACACCTAAGAACACAAAAATCCAAATTCAACGTATGACTACTTACCAAGTGCTAAATTGAAAACTGCTAGTAGGATATTACGAGATCCAGAACTTGAAGTACTAGGTTGAAACATATTGACGATGAGCAAATACATAACGAAAGGAAAATTCGTAATTATAGTCCGGGATATTACAAGTACCATGCATGAATTTTATGCTCCTAAATTTAAGAAACCTCAATAAGTAAAATTCGTATATGGCATGAGCCCTCATACTTGTTCACGAATCTCAACTATGTTACCATGGCATAGAAACGTCCTCAGAGAAAATTCCAACAGTGGTCCTTTAGAGTTCCACTACATGCCAACAATGATGTGACACTAAAACAATCAAACAACAACAAAAAATGTGGCCAATGAATATCCATTCTTTTTCTAAATTACTTAATCAAACCAAACACTCTTCCAAGTTTTGGTGATCATCTGCCCATGTCTTGATCAGTTAACGAACTTTAATCCCTCTCTAAAACGATGTTGGTGCAATAATTTTCACGAATAATAATTAAAGTGATGAATAATTATCGAACGGTCCTTGCACCAACTCAAATAGAGGAAACCAAATTACGAGTAATAAATCGAGTCATTAACCTTTAGTGACATCCCCTCAAGAATCTAAAGCAATCCTTCAATCTCTTTTTGTCCACCGACCATGCCAAACCTTCAATGCCAAAAGAAACAATCAATACAATTGCTAAAAAACAAACAAACTATGTACTTGTTTGAGAAAGAGAGGGAGGAACCTGAAGAGTTCATACAAGCATATTGTATGAACTTTTGGCAAGTAAAGGGTGTGAGCAATAGAAATGACAGTTTGATGTTGGGGAATGTGGATGAGATGTGAGTACTCTTCTCATGCACATAGACTGTCAAACAATGGATGGCCAAAAAACAAACTAGAAGAGAACCAAAAAAACACCAAAGAAAAGGACGGAAATGCATTCTCTGTTTCTCATGCACATGGATTACAAAACAAATTAAACCAAAACCCGTTCAAAGGAAATTAAACTTCAATAACATAAACTAGGACATTTTTTAATGCCCTTACTAGCACATATTTGTTCTTTACTCTAAAGACTCTTAAAGAAGTCTGACAATTGGTTCAAGGACAAATGAACACCACGCGCGTCAACACCCAAGAACATACTACATGAACAAGACAAAATTCGACTATGCAATTTCAAGGACACTAGCTCTTCCACCCCATCAAATGCCCTCTAGTTGCATTCCCCTTAAAATCTACGTGCTTGATTAGCATCAAACCAAAAGGCAGCAAAACCAACCATTTTTCCTTTTCTTCCCCATTACAGCCCCCTCCACGATAACAAAGACAAAAAATCTATGTGCTCAATTAGTATTATTAGGCAGTATATTCTTCAAACACTAGTGCTCGTCCTTAAAATAACAAACAAATACCAGTTAGATTTCTCTTAACAAGGATATGTCTTTTGGTAAATCCTTCAATCAATTTCAAACTTTCCTTAAAAAAATGAAGGCAGAAATGATTCAACACAAGAAGGGTTATGCCCTAAATTACCCAAATTGGAAAGTTAGATGAAAGTAGCAAATCGAATCGCAAACAAGAATCTCCATGAATTGCCCAAAAAATTCAGTCAGTCATGAAAGACCAATCGTCATAACTGTTCTTCCACAATCTTATTTCAACCAAATCTGATAAAAACAGAACTAAGAAAGGGGAAAATCAATCACAAGCTAAAGGCAGAACCTTAAAAAATGGCGTCGAATTGCAATTGTGTGAAACCAAGCACAAGCATCCAACGAGGTCTGGTTCTTCTCCTTCACTCTTGAAATCGTTTCACTCTTTCCAGAAAGCCCCAATTTCCTAATTAAGGAATACGTAAAAAAAATGCAATGTGGCCCTGTTTAGCATCCTAGTTAAGGAATACGGATAAAAAAACACACACACACACACACCCAATAAGCATTGACTCGGTGGCCTCACCCACCGATGATGCTTTACTGTCCTTGTAGCCCACTAACACTACAAACAGCCTAGGATTACCCTTGTTGTCCCAGGTGATTGTTCCATCCGTAGAATCCATTGAAGAAATGAAAATCTATCCTCTAGTTTTGAAAAAATTCTGGAGAGTGAAAGTTATTCAGATCTGATAAGACAACACTGAAATAGATACAAATTGCATTTCTATAACGCAATAAAAATACACGAAAATCTTCATCTCCCATGCGATTTTCCATACCGATGATTAAATCAGAAGACATTTTGGAGAAGGATAATGGAGGAATACAAGAAATCACAGAGAGGGAGCGCACCGTTTCTTCCTTCACGGTGGTGGTGGAGAGAGAACAGGCGGCGGCAACGGCGTGTGAGGATGGGGGCAAAGAGGCGGCGGCAGCGTGGGAGGATGAAGCTTCAACGTGTACAGAAGAGCTTCAACGTGTGAGCTTCAACGGGTGACTAGGGCTTATTTTGGGCTAACGTGAAACGACGTCGTTTTGAGCACCCTTTCAATTACTTTCCCTTTTCCAAGCGCGCCTAAATGAGCCAAAAAATTCAGAAGTTCCCGAGTTTTTCCATGGTCTTTTATCACGCCACGAGAGCGAGATCTTTTATCTTGCCCTTTTTTCGCACCAAAGTTTTTTTATCACACCGCAAGAGTGAGGTCTTTTTTTTTTTTTTATCTCACCACACGAGCGAGGTCTTTGTCTCTCTCTCTTTTCCGCTGCTATTCCATGCTAATATCTTCTATCACACTGTAAGAGTGAGGTTTTTTTTCTTTTATCTTGTCGCAAGAGTGAGATCTATTATCTTGCTCTTTTCTGTGGCCAAACACCACTTTTTATCTCAGTTTTTGATTTAAACTGAGATAAAAAAGTTAGCTTACAATTTTTTATCACGCTTTCACTGAAACTGTGATCTTTGTGAACCTCCTTAGTGTGGTATTTATCTATTATTGTAGTAGTGAACGAATTTCCGAGACTATACAGGCGATCTACTCAACAAGATGAGGTGTTGAGTGATATTTGGGCAGGTGGGGACAGTGGTGATTGGAACTTGGAGTTTAGGGATTATTGTGAGTTCGGGAACTCCAACAATATGAAGATTTGAAGCAAAGATTGAATGGTGTGACATTGGATCGTTCAAAATCCGATTTTATGCAGTGGATTTGGACAGCGAACAAAGTTTTCTCTGTCAAATCAATATATTGACAATGGGAAACCCAAACGCAGTCTCAGCATACTCTACTGGGTTCTTTGAAGAGAAATTTAAGCCCCCCAAAAGTAGAAATTTTCTCATGGATGGCCACACAAGATAGAGTTCCAACTCGATCGGTCCTTGTTGATAGGAATTTAATCTCTGAGGCTCACTTGGCGGTATGCCCCTTATGTACTCTTCATGTGGAAACGCCTCAACACTTGCTTTTACACTGCCGGTTCTCATGGCTGGTATGGTCAGAAATTATGGAATGGTGGAATATTCAGTGGGTTTGCCCAAGTTCCTTAGCAGAGGTAGCACTTAGGTGGTTTGGGAATAAATTTCAAAACTTGGAGAAACATATCTGGGAGGTATGTTTTTTTGCAATGATTTGGTCTATTTGGTTAACGAGGAATGGTTATATCTTCAACGGTGCAACAACACGGGCTTCGGAAGTGGTGGATTTAATCAAAACCAGAGTAGCCATGTGGATGAAGGCTAAGTTTTACATCAAGATCTACACAATGGAGGATTTCAAAAGGTATTTGGATGGAATTCGAAAAGTGTTGTGAAGTGAGCAAGTAAGTGAGGTGTTCTTATCCAATCTTGGTTGGATATAGTGGCAGAGTGTAGCTCTCTGTAATAGTTGTGTCTTAAGGTCAAGGTTGTAATTGATGTACCCTTTTGAATTCAATAAAAAATTTTGTCTGCTGACCAAAAAAAAAAAAAACTAACAATCATTTGCCAATAATCAAATTTAGTGAACCCCATATATTCTCAATCAAATATATCCACAAAACTCTCTCTCTTCCCTTTTCCCTCTCTCTCTCAACAATGGTTTCAAAAAAAAAAATCACTAATTTTTTTTAAAAAAACTGTTTTTTAAAAGGGGAGTGATTTTTACACTCCCCTTTTTGATAACTCACTCTCTTTTTTATTTTTAGTGTTGAAAGTGTATGCATTTTTTGTTAAAAGATAAGAAAAAGAGTGTGAAAATCAATTTCCTTTTAAAAATAGTATTTTTCCCCAAAAATTGTTTTTTGAACTGTTTTTCATACAAAATAAATGTTCTTTTTTTTTAAAAAATATTTTGTTTTTAAAATTGTTTTTTCCAAAATATTTTCTTATATAAAAACTATTTTGTAGTTACACAAAAAATAAATTTTTAAACTGATTTTCTTAAAAAAAATTCAAAAATTTTTAAAATTTTTTTTATTTCTAGTAAATAGATTTTATTAGTTTCAAAACTATTTTCTATGTTTATAGTTTTTAATTTTTGTAGTTTGAAAAGGTGACGTGCTAGTTTTGGTTATCTAATTTTTTTTTTGGTAAGTAAAAATTTTATTACACCAAAAAACCGCAGGAAGTTACAAAAACTCACAGGGGCATGCATACCCTTGGCAAACCTATACATCAATGTCAAAACGAAAAATACCAACTCTTATCTACACGTATAGATCCCAAAAATTCAAGAATTTAGAAGCCAGTCATCACACAAACCCCTATTTTGGGCCGTAAACTTCACTGTAGTCCAAGAACTTAACCTGGCTCGAATGACATTAAAAATAGCACGAACAACCTCAGGGACACCTCTAGATCTACCTTGAAAATTCTTGAAATTTCGTTCGCCCCAAAGAAAATAAACGGAAGCAGCCAAAGACAACTTATAAATGTAATTCCAGAAACCCTCACCCTTACGATTCTGCCCAGCCCATTCAAGCTCTTGAAATAGAGGCACAACAGTCTTATAAATGCCATTATGGATCAAAATTTGCCTTCAAATCGTAGCAGAGAAGTCACACTCAAAAAGTAAATGATTATGAGACTCCATACCATTCAAACACAGCACACACCGGGAACTCGCCGCTGCACCCCAACTGACCTATCTATCTTTAGTGGATAGCGTGCCCAGGATAGCAAGCGACTCAATAAAGGTCCATCGCGGCACACCTTGATTGAACCATACCAAGGGATGCCAAGGTTGGATAGGAGACCGATATCTACATGCCTCCCAAGCAGATTTTACAGAAAAGGAACCGTTAGCAGTTAAGGTCCAGACAACCTTATCACACTCAACATTATCTAATTTTCTAATCTCAGCAATCTCTTAAATGGATAATCAAAAAATAATGTGGTAATTTTTGATTATCTATTTTTTATTATAGTCTTGGAGATAACCTAAGCAGTGGATATTTTCCCAATCGATGGTATTATCTACCATTTCATGCGAAGCCTGAAGACAGAATTTTTTATGTAACTGCAACAACCCACAAGTCACGAAATAGGAAACGTTGTAGTGCACCACACTACTCCGTGCAGTGCAGCTGATCCGGCTGTTCATTTCGGCACGGATGACTCGAATTTAATCCGAACTCCTCTAAATCGGGGCCGTCTCTTGTTCGAATTAAAATCCGAGTCATCTATTGCCGAAATGGATGGCCGGATCGGTCGTACTACACGTGTAGTGCAGAGGATGCACTACAATACCCTCGGGTACAAGTCACATGTACCCCCAAGACATTTTGCTTTGGGGAATTGACACAAGATCTTCGAGCTTATGGATGATCTCAGTAACAAACTTGAACCGGTCAAGCCTTGGGACTTAGGTGCTCCTTGTAATTCTAAGGTTCAAAACCTTCTACGCCAATCAACTTTTCCGGTTAGTCTATACGGGACAAAAGTGCCCCATCTATTCGCCCTTCAGTAAATCTTGGCATTAGTCCTAGGACTAGGCGAGTCAAGGTACACGTATGCTAGCCTAGACACGCTCAGTCAAATGCTCCATTTATTTGTTTCCCACAATCCGATGGAATTAAAGAACCCTAACCTATAATCAAAGCAGTACATAAAATGTAACTGAAAGAGGCGATGCTTGCTTGCGGTGAAAACTGAAAGGAAAGATATATAATTCTATATACACGCAGAAAGAAAGAGAGCAGCAAGAGGGAAGATGATCAATTACCTCGATAATGCGAGATTTTCTGGATAATGATAACAGAGAAACGAGACCCGATTCACAAATGTAAATCTGAAAAAAGTCAATGAAGTATGTGATGAGAGTTGAAAATAAGATAGAAATGTCACAGCATGTTTGGGTCTGTGGATTCCTATATATTGTGAACAGCCAAAAGTCAACTCCACTTTTGTCAGCACAAAATATCAGTCGCTGTCTATTGCCTCATGACAGGCTGGATGTGAAGCCAATATTTGACTCTCCATGGCCGTCTGGCCGGCATGACCGTTATCTTGAGACCTAACATAATTGAGGTACGGGAAAGCGAACATGAAAGTCTTTGAAACACATTTCAACCTATTGAATTCATGAGAGTGAGCATTTAGAGCGCGAGCATAGAACATTTTGAAAGATTAAGTGACTAAGCTTGAGGATTGGATCCACTAACAGATGGGAGGAATCTAGTCCATGGCCGGGCCCAATGAATAACTCTTTGAAGCAAAAAGAAATCTGCCGTTTGGTGTGATTGCTTGGGTCCCATTTGAAGGCCATTAAGCCCAATGGTTAGGATAGAAGCAAGGGCTAATTCCAGGCCGGTCCTAAATTAGCAACCACAATAACCAACAACAAGCAATCTAAGAGCCGAAAAGTAAATAAGCAACAAGAAGCAAATCACGAGACTTCGAAATTTTTACGTGGTTCCCCTAAATTAGAGGTACGTCCACAGGAGCACAATGGCTCCCAAATCTTCCACTATAATGATAATGGGGTTACAAGAGTTTTCCCCTAGCAAGCTACTAGAGGTATACAAACATCACCCTAAGGTGGATTTCAACAATATCAACAAAGAGTACAAGTTTAGGTTTCACAAAATGTGGATATCCGAAACTCCTAGATGTTGAGAACTTGAGAGAAACTCCACAATCCGCTCCGATCAACACGCAGAGCTTGATGAGGTGAAGAATATGCCAGAATCTCATAAAAAACGGACTTCAAACGAGTACACGATCATGGATCAACTGTGGACCAAAACCCTTGCACTTTCCTGCGTTTTCTCAAAGCTCTCAGTTTCCTCTCAAAAAGTGACCCAGCAAAAGCCACTTCAGAAAAAGTCTCCTGATTTTCTTTTGTAATTCCATAAAGAAATTACAAGTTCTCCCTTTGCAATTCCAAGAATAGCAAGATAACCTTTTGTCTTTTTGGACTTAATAAATAAGCCCTCTTGTGGACACATCAACTAGGAGGGACTCACCCAACAAATAAAAAATGCAATAAATCTAAACTTGCAATCAAAGTGCGACAAACCTTTAATTATTGCAGGGTTGTTCAGAACATTGTTCAACTCCCCTAACCTCTTGAGGTTCATCATTCAGCCTCTGGCTTACCCTCGCGTCTTGAAATTCCCGAGGAGTATGCCATTTAAGTTCAACCCATAAAAGCTGGACATTAGGTATATGCTCAATAACCCAATAGTCTTGGCCTTTGTCTGGTTGCATTCTATCTAAAAACCCTGTTGGCGTACCCCAAAAGACAAGAGATTTGAGTTCTCTGAGGTTGCGGATACCGATGGGCACCTCCTTCAGTTGTGGGCAAAATTCAATTTGAAGCTCCTTAAGAACAGGCAATCCTCCTTCCTCTATCGTAACTGAATTCAAACCCTTTAAGTGTCCAAGGTATAGCGACTTAAGCTTCAGAGACCCTCCGACGTCGAAATACAATTGTTCTCCATCATACCCGTTGAAGAAATTAAGTTCTATCAAATTAGGTAATGCTTGAAGAGCTTTTATTGCATAAGCACCGGTCAACCCTGACCCACTTAGATTTAGAGAAACTAGATTCTTGAGTCTTGATATCCAATTTGGCAATGTTTCCAAATGTCCACGCAAGTAGAGATGCTGAAGAGATTCGGGGGGAGAAGAAAGAGAATGCAAATCCAGAATCTCGTCGCCGTTTGTACCCTCAACGTTCAAAGATTAAAGGTGATTCATCTTCTCGATGGTGGTACATAGAGCCTTTCCGTGTTCTCTTTTCAGGTTCAAAATATACAACTTCTTCAATTGCCTCAAATTTTCTAGCTCTTTGATTAAATCATCATTTGCCTCTATGTTCTGCAACGTCTGCAACTCTTCTAAATGCCCAATCCCTCCTTGTATCACCACTGCATAATTTCCGATAAGATGCCGCAAATTACGGAGTCTACTTAAGATCCCAATTTGAAGCATAGACACCTGCGAGTCTTTCAAGTTCAAAGTTTGTAGGTTGTGTAGATTTCCAATGGACTTCAGAACTATCTTCACTTCTGTCCCCTTGACACTTATGTATCGCAAATGAAGAAGATTTCCCACTTCTTCATGAAGTTGATCAAGACGAGCACCCTGAAGATCTAGTACTTTCAAAAGCTTGAAATTCCCAGCAAGAGTACCCAATAATTGTTGCTTTGGCAACTCCCCCACCGAGAAAGCAAAAATGGAACGAATTCTTGATTTGGTACTACTCATGGTTTTCAAATCCTTATTCGTCATGTTTCGCAGAAGCATTGACCATCGTTGAGTTTCATTGTTCCAACTTCGATTTGCTTCTCCCAAAATTTGGCAAAAACTCAACTCGTCACACTTTGCGAGGACGATCTCGTGGATTACATCATGGACCTCACATCTTTTAATTCTAACATCTAATTTTGTCTTCAAAACTTGAACCAAACTTCTATTTACGAGCTCAGTCAAGTGTTCCTCTGCGACTTCTTCCAACGTTTTTCCTTTCTGTCCTTCAATGAAACCCTCGGCTATCCACAGTCGAATTAGTCTTCCACGGGTGATTTGATAGTCCTTTGGTATTATGCCGAAGTACAAGAAACATGGTTTGAGGCATAGTTGTCAAAAGCGCGCCTAGGCGCCAGGCGAGGCGAGGCGCATCTATTGCGCCTTGAGTCATCCCAGGCGCAGCGAGTTGAACAAAGCGCAGCTTAGGCGCAGGAGGCGAGAAAAGGCGAGCAGGCGAGAGGCGCAAGAAAAGCGCGCTTCTTTCAAAAATAGATCACAACCCTAGGATTTTACCCTCACCGTCATATTTGAACAAAAATAACACAAAAGAGACGTCGTCTGGGCTTCGCCCTCTCACCCCTCACTCGATCTCTCACTGCCGACTGACTCTCACCTCTTTCAGTCGATCTGCTGCTGCCTCTCACTTGATCTCTCACCTCTTTCAGTTGATATCTGCTTCTGTCATCAATCTGTTGCTGTTGTCTACTGCAGTTGTTGATCTTCTCTGAGTCTCTTGATCTCCTCTCTCCTGATGGTATTCTTCTCTCTCTCTCTCTCTCTCTCTCTCTCTCTCTCTCTCTCTCACATATGTATCTATGTATGAGAAGCAATACGAAAAATCACGAGAGCTACCAATTTGGCTTATTTGTAGGTATATGTGTATATATGTAGGAGTAATTAGTTTCGTAAATATGTAGGAGTAATTATTTTCGGAAATAATGAATTAAAATATATAAAAACAAGTTCGAATCTCTATGCGAGATTGGTGACTATTTGACATTTCATGGATGTTTTTATGTATCTTTGGATGGTAAACTCATTGGCTTAGTGCTTATTACTTGAAATATTAGTGTATGCTATTTTTTCTATTTTTTCCGCATAGGCGCGCCTCGCTTCAAAAAGGCGCGCGCCTCGCCTTGTGCCCCTCTCCTCAGGCCCAACAGGACTTTGCGCCTCGGTGCGCCTTTCGCCCGTGACAACTATGGTTTGAGGTAGTAAGGCAAGTCATGGTAACTAAGCAACACAATTTTTGTGACGTTTGTGAGATCCGAATTCCTTTCTAACTGTGATCCAAGGCTATCATAGAATCTTTGCCATTCAGATTCAACCTTACTTTTAGTCGATAAGAGAGCGCCTATTGTCACAATTGCAAGTGGTAGTCCTTCGTATTTTCTAACAATGGCACGGGATACTTTCTCCAACTCGGGAGGACAATGACCACCGAAGTCCCGTTGGAATGTTTTCATGCAAAAGAGTTTCCAAGCCTCCTTCTGAATTAAGGGCTCCAACTTGCAGACGTGATCCGATGAGGATTCCTTGCAAAAAGAAGCAACATTTTGGCTGCGTGTTGTAACAATTATTTGACTTCCTTTGCTGTTTTTGGGTAAAGCGAGATTTACAACTCTCCAAAATTCCGTACTCCATACATCGTCAAAAACAATTAGATACCTCTTCTGAAGTAAATATTCTCTTAGCATATGAATGAGAGAATTTTGGTCCATTCCATCGATTCCCCCAGGTGCGCACTCCTTTCTTGTCTGACATAGCTGTTTCATCACTTTTCTTAAGATGTCCTCCATCTTGTATGATTGAGAGACCGATACCCAAGCTTGGCAATCGAAGTGTTCAACCAATTTTTGGTTGTCAAAAATTTTCTTGGCAAGAGTTGTCTTGCCACATCCTCCCATACCCACTAGTGCAGTGACCGTTCTGTTTGATTCTCTGATTAGCAGCCTGTGGATCAGTTCTTCCCGGGTGGACTCAATGCCCACAACTTCATCTTCCTCAATGAAAAGGGATGCAACACGAGGGTCATCATGTACTTTCTCTTCTGTTTTAGTGCTTGACCCAAGTTCTAAGGAGCTAAAACCATACCTATCAGCCCTTTTCTTGATCTCACCAATATTCATTTTGATATCTTGAATTTGAGAGGCAATATCATGCTGTGGCTTGAGTTTAGTGATTGAGCGAGCGAGTTTGCGAAGGAAACCGATGAAACCACGTCGTTGCCGATTTTCTGCCAGGTGAAGTATGTATTCGTCCATGACATCCTCGATCTGGTAAGCCAATTCCCGTACCTGCTTCACCCAATTTTTTGCCCTTTCGTTTTCTAATTTTGGACTTGAATCTGCATCTTTTAGGAATGATGTTAGGCTTTCTAATTCAGCTTTGATGCTGGCAACTTCAGTGTGGATATTCCACAACAATTTCACTTCACCCGATAACAGCGGCACTAAAGTACTGTTGATAGCAGAGCTTACTGCAACAAGAGCCATTAAAGAAATTTTCCTGCTTAACACAACTTAATTGATTAGTTTCAGAGCTGATATAATTTTCTTGGCTGATTTAGTTGTTATGGGATTGCCCAAACCAAAACAGACACACAATAGCACGAATAATAAATTAAGCAATGAACGAAAAGAATAGCATGACGTAGAGATTTTAGGAGGTTCCCCAACTAGGTAATCGGGTCCATCAACGGTTCACAACAGTCGTCTGATAGTTAGCAAAGTGGAAAACCAAATCGGAAGATCAAATAGGGGGACAGACAACACTTGTGTTTGGAACTACTCTTCATTATTCAGTAAAATGCCAGATGAAAGACCTCTTTGAGAAATTTAAAAATGATTTTTGAACTAGAAAAATTGTGAAAGAGGAGGAGGCTAGAGCTACTTTATCTGTTGCTATTTCTTCTGAACTTCAAGAGGATGCTATGGTTTGGCATATCAACTCTAAGGGGGAGTACAAAGTAAAGTCTGGCTATCATATAGCATGGGAGGCTCTCAACAAGGCTTTGGTGGAGGGTAGCAATCAGTCCTTTCAACCATCCCCAAGATCAGACACTTTGGAAGATATTTTGTGAATCTGCAAACGCTCCCCAAGATCAGACACTTCGGTGGTGTGCATGTATAATTATTCTTGCAACGAAGGAAAATCTTCATCATCGTAAGTGTTCATTCACAAGTTATTTCCCTCTTTGTCTTTCTGAACCTGAATCTGTTGAGCATTTGTTATTTACATGTTTTTGGACCTGCCCGGTGGGGTTTGCTTGGTAATACTGACATTCGTGGGGCTGATGGCTCTATTCTCAAAACCAGGTGGATTGTTGGCAATCTGACAAGCGAAGGTTATCTATGTTGAGCGAAGTGGCAACCATCGGTTGGTTTATTTGGAAAGGCCGCAATGAGTTTGGTTTTAATGGTTCCCCAGTTAATCCTATGATAGTTAAGAAATATGAGGGTCCGTGGACGGATTATTCCCGTGCTAATTCTCTGGAGGAGCGAGGAGTTGACGATCAGGTTACGGCCACTTCACCCCCTCCTATTGGGTTTGTTCTGGTTAATTGTGATGCTGCTGTGCATGTTTGAAAGTCTATAGCTACTTTGGCAACAATTATCTGTGATAGTAATGGCAAAGTCATTCATGAAAATTGAGGCTCCTTAATTGGGAGATCATTCACATCTGCGTTTGTGAGTTGGTGCATCCTTGGGACTTGGGAGTGTGATCCAAGATATCAGGATATTGGCAAAGGGATTGCCCTGGCTCTTCTCGTGGATAGGTCGTCGAGGAAATGAAGCTGTGCTCACTGGGTTGGAGCCTCCCTCAAACGAGGTGTTTCCTTCAGCGTTTGCTCATCCTTTTACGTTGTCTTCTATTTTGGATTCTGATGTAGTCTTTAGCATATTTTCTGAAGTTTAAAAAAAAAGGGAAACTAGAAAAAAGGGCCACAAAAGTGTTATTGAAGGTTCTGAATAGCGTACCTACCGAGATTTTTCTACTGTTACCGTATGTACCAAGTAATGTTTCAGTCTTATTAAAGCCATGAACAACCTTGACCACTGGGTTACGACCGGTTGGCTCGGTGGTCAAAAGTCGAAACTTAGGGTTTGCTCCCTCATAATTCTTAGCTTCTAATCCTCCTAGGTGGTCTCAATTCTTGCAGGACAATCCGTTTGTGGCTTTTGTCCCATTTTAAATTGGTCACCGCTAGTCAATGTTAAAATAAGTCCATGGATGCATCGTGGTGTGCTTAAGCAGTCTAGGACACCCTGGGGTTAAATAAAATTATGGATTGTTTTCCTCCAATCCAATGGAATTAAGAACACTAGTCTGTAATCACTGCAGTACATGGAATTTATTAAAAGATCTGATGATTGCTTGAGGTGAAAAAGGAAAGAGATGCATATAATGTACATAATATATGGACACAAGTAAATAAACATACGGAAAGAAAGAGCAGCAGTAGGGTAGATGATGAATTACCTCTATTATTATGACAGATTTTCCAGAGAATGAAAGCAGAGAAAAGAGACCCAATATTCCCAAATGTAAACCTGAAAAAGCAAGTGAAAGTATGTGATGATAATTGAAGATAACAAAGAAAGAAATGGTACAGCTTGTTTGGGTCTGTTCTGTAGAATTCCTTTTGTTAAGTCAACAACAGTCAATTCTACTTTGGTCCACTCAAAAAGAAATTCTACTTTAGTCAGCAGACTCAGCAGAATATGATACTCCATGCAATCTCATGGCACGTGAATATTTTTCTCTGGGTATAATACTCTGTTTAAGTTTAGATCATATCCGTCAATTATTTTTTTATACAACAAAATGTAACTTTATGTGTTAATAGATGTTAGATCAAATTGATTTTTGGCAGACATTTACTCCTATTTTGGGATTTTGCAAGATGAACAGTTTGCATAATTTATTATAGTCCGGATGTGGGTCATAAAATGAGAGTTTTGGAGAGATATGGAGGAATCAGGTATAAAGACGAGTTGATCTCTAAAGCATCACACCCTTGTTTTTTCCTTACATATTTCCTTTTTGTATATTCATAACTAGCCCATTTTGAAGCTTTTCAAAAAAAAAAAAAACCTAGCCCCTTTAGACTCCATGTAAAGGGTCCACAACCAAATAACTTCTCCAATATCCATGTTTTCCTCTTTCTGTAGAACTGTAGAAGCAGAGTGAATTGGTTTTTTCCTTTCCACTGCAATGAGTAAAGATAATTGTCTTTGTCGGCATACTGTACTTCCTAAATTAATCTTCTCAAAGTCGAACCAAGCACATACGGTAAGAAACCCGTTCTTACTTCTTAAAGGCACTACATAAAAATATAGCAGTTCATACGAGCAATCTCATCTATTCAAATAAAATTGCGGTGAAGTTGATTTCGAGGCATTATTATTCGAATAAAATGTAGACATGGGGCGTAGAGACGAGCTGATTTCGATGCATTATTCTGTTCTATTTTCACTCAAACAAAATGAAGAGTAACAATTCATCTAGCTTTTTTGTCCGCAAACAAAAAAAAAAAAAAATTCATCTAGCTTAATGTTACTCTTCATCTAGCTTTTTTGTCTGCAAACAAAAAAAAAAAAAAACAATTCATCTAGCTTTATCATACGCATATGCCCGCAAATCTCACAGTGATATTTCAAGCATAATACATTCGGAGAAAATATCTTTTTGAATGCCCTGGTACTTCACAAAGCATTCTCTCACTTCGTCATTGGAATTTTTTGATAAAATTATCTACGAAAAACTCTGCGTACAATGAAAACTGAAATGTCTCCTAAGCTTATAGAGTATTACACTGTCAACTGATATTCACATACAAAGCCAAGACTAAACATATACTAATGCTCTTACATTCATCCCAGTATAACATCCTTGTCTTTCGGATAAAACATAAAGCGAAAAAATTCACGTGAAGTTGAAATGGCATTTAGGGATGAAAAGGATAAGAAGCCATCGAAATGGGAGGAAGGAAGCTTAGCTACACTAGAGCCCAGAGAACCGAAACCTTGTTGTTGTTCAAAAGCTAGTCATCACCAAGTTCAATATTTTTCATGGTGTTGACCACATCTTCAACTCTAATTGACGTAAACTCAGCATGTTCCTGAATATCTTTAAGAATCAAGTGAAGTTGTTTCCAGAACATTGAGACCGTTCTCTTTTGTGCCGCAGTTCATTGTTAAGTTCAAGTATTTTCTTGTCTTTCTCTTCCTGCAAAAAGCATTGTACATACTCAAGGTCAAGATGAATCTAAAAGATCATAACTAGAACTAACTGTTTGATGTGTGCTGTATAACACTAACTAGCCAAAACTGAAAATATTTCAGTCGATACTTTACACAGCAATTGAAAACTTCTAGACTACGAGGAATGAATTTCCTACAATTTGGTCAAATTTCCTTCTAATTTTTCACATTGCATGTGTTTTCTAAATTAGTAATGAGCCTCTTCTGGCAGAAAATTGTGACATGGACTTTGTGACCGATATTCAAAGGGAAAATTATTGATTTTCTTCTCTCTGAAACATCTACTTCCCCCCTCTCCATGGAATACCACATCCCACCGACCCCACCACCATCTCCACGCCATCAATTCCTCTCTGGAATTGGTTACAAGTTACAACTGTGAGGTTCTTTCGGCAAAAGATCTCATGACATTTTGAGCACCATCTTCATAAGGATCTCTCTTGCCATCACTTCTGTTTCATCTCCCACGAAGAAAACTCCTGCTTTTCAACAAACCCATTGTGCATGATAAAACAAAAACTTCTTGTAAAAAAAAAAAAAAATTGCTTCTTATCGTTTGACATAGAGATCAGACGACTGAAATTCCGGTTGTGCAGTTGACTCCACTGTTCTGTATGGTTTGACATAGAGACTGAATCTCTTTTGTGAAATAGAACTACAAAAGCTTTCAGGGATGAAACTGCCAACAACATGCTAATCTTGGTCTACATACTTCCATCAACTGGGGATAGTCATTGGCAAGACAGTGAAGAAGCAATACAATAGCAATTGACCCTCAATAACCACTAACAATGGCCACGTGAACCTATTTTCCAACCTATGTGATTTGTAGTAGCAACCACATTCCCAAAAGAAATATTGCCACCCTTAGCCACTACCATACCCGAAGTAGTTAAACTTTAATGCAACTCTAGAGCAGGCGCAGCTACGGAGCATATCAAGAAACTTCCACAAACAGGAAACCAATCCCTCGGAATTATACAGAAATTAACCAGCAATATACAATACATGTTCAAATAGGCAATTTTCCACCCAATTTTTCAAAGATGAAGACCCTGTGACGCTACCAATTAAGTCATAAGGTATCATATTTGACACTTATTTTTATGTTGAGTTAGACTGGTCATAAACACCATTATGTACTATATTGAATGTTATACAAACCTCACTGAGTATATTTACAGGTGGCCCAGCAAACTTTCAGCTACTCAGCTAGTCATTAACTTGTGACCGTGATGTCGGACAAATATTGTGACCATCCATGTACCTACGTCCTTTGCCGCCAGCCTTATCATAGCTTTGCACCCTTCTCTTGTAATTGGCCTTTGGAGAAGAACCCGGTCTTTCTTAACTGCAGGTTTTGCAGCACGAAAACCTTCTCTTGGACACAAGAAATCACATCCTATTATAGCCATTTTCATTTGAGAGTGTTGAATTCGGTTTGTCCGTACGGTGAAACGGAAACCTGTATGCTTGGCATATCCCTAATAGAAATGACTTGCAGCATCTAAAGATGGAAAAATCATTCCAAGAAATGGTTCAAACTTATCCGCTTGTAATCCGCTAGGTGATGGTTTGATGAAAATTAAATTTCCATATGAGGCAAAATGGGAATCACATCCGTGTAACAGCTCATCCTCTTTGGATTCATGTTCACCAAAGCTATCAAAAGTTTCATCGTCAGAACCCTCTTCAGTTCCAAAAAAATCATGTCCACCAGATGTTCCTACATTAAGTTTCTAGCTTCCTTCATAAATAATTACAAGCATTAAAGAACATCAAGATCCCCTAGGCCAAAGAGTTTTGCTGTTAAAGTGAACAGTTTGTATGACTGCTTAAACTCATTGGGCCTTCCATGGCTACATGTATCATGGATTTAATTGCCTCAAAAACACTTGGGGTTTCCAAGAAAAATCAAAATTTTTTGTAGCTCCACAGCTTTAGAAAGGGATGTGAAAGCACACAATGTCCCTAGTCCCTACAATCAAGCTAAAAGATAGAAATGGAGTTAGTTACCATAATACTAAGAGGATTGCTACATGATAAGCTTGTGAATCAAAACTAAACATATGCATAAATTCCCACAGCCCTTGAATCTTGAGTCACCCATTAAAACTGGAAGAGTAACATACCAATACAAACACGAAAATCCAAATATTTGTACATATCTATATCAACTTGACATGCAGAACAAGTTCTAAAACCACATAAAATCCACCCCCAAAATGGCCTACGAAGCAATAAATATACAATTTGAGATGCCCCTTTACAGCTGAAAGGGTGAGGAAGAAACATTTATGTTCAAAGTTGGTGAATTATCCTCAGGAATAAGTATCTACCAAAGAATGCCAAAAGGTTGAATTAATTCATGGACTCCAGTCATGAATTAATTAATTTCTCCACTTCAATTAAAAACACCACAAAATTTTGCAAAAGAGTGTCCCTATAAACAACAGAGACATTGTTGGCAACTCATTTCAAGTGTGAATAACTGAAATAGAAATTAAACTTAAGGAGACTTTCGGAAGAAATGAACAGTACTTCATGTAGCAATAAATAGAACTTGATACAGGGAAGAAAAAGTAAGTAATGTGGATGTCCAACCAAAATGAAGAAATGATAGGAAAATACTCACCATGTGACTGACTTTATCTATGTTGTGAAAGCTCCTTCTCTAGAGGCTCAAATTCCTTTAGATTGTTTACAACTTTTTGAACCTTCTTTGATAGTTGGTTACTGTGCTCTTCAACCTCTTTCATAAAAGCAGTTAACTGGTCTTGATATAATGCACTTAGTCGTTTCTTCCCCCGGATCTCTGTGGTTAGCTCTTGTATTTTCTTATCCTTTTCATCCTTCATAAACGAATAAGACAAATTTATCAGATGTGACAAAATTTCAGAGAATGCTATATCCAAGTTGAGACCACAGAGACGGGACTCAGGAGAACTACATTGCAAGTGTACTCTGCCTTCATTTACATCAACATAGCAACACCTTCACCATGCACATATGAACACAACGTGTTAATATAAGAATAAAGACAAAAGAACAAACCTATATACATTCAAAATTATATCGTTATTCTGCTAGTTTGCGTCATTAAACGCATGCCTTAGGAGTGGGTCAGAGCTAAATAATCTCAGCAGGGACAGAAAAATTGGTGGACAAAAGATTTCAAATCCATCTGATCAAACAGTTGAGTCTTTGACCCTAAATACTCAATCCATGCTTGGAATGAATCACAGAGAAGTAGTTTCAGCAAAAGAACTTTCTGTCAAAAGCATAAGCTTTCCACAGCATCTAAAGAGTTGGAGACCGAAGATTAGTTATTAATTATATGGAAGGTAAGATGTCATACAAGTTCTTTTGAAGAAAGACTTCTGGAAAACTGAATGAATGCATGCTTACATTTGCAGAAGTATAAATGCAATTAAACCCCCAGAAGTAATAAGTGTAACATACAAAAGCTGCTCCTAAAGGATTTAAAAAGAACTCAGGAAGCCTCACCATAGCCGGACGAACTTCCCGGGGGGCTGTCACAAGGGGATGATTATGATCTTTCACAAATTTTGTGACAACCCATTTTCCATCTTTGTCGGACTTTACTAGGATCATAGCCTTACATCCTTCCCTTGTGCTTTCCCTTTGCTTCCTAACCGATCCTGAGGTAACCTGTGTACTGAGACAATGGCCCTCCTTATTGCATACAAGTCGGCAGGCAAGAATCTTCCCATCAATCTCTGACCGACGGCAAGACATTACATGCATCACAAAGCCGACTCGCCTTGCATAGTCATCATAAAATACTTTGGCAGCTTCCTCAGATCTAAACTCCAAACCCTCGAACGGTTCTAGAATTGGTCCTCCTGCAGAACAACTCTCTATTGGTCTAGCCCCCTCATCCGAATCCACTGCAGATTAACTAGTATTAGAGCCTTCTAAACCCATTGAACAGTTTTCTTATTCACATAAATAAACAAAAAAAATTCACGAGATAACAAAAACGCAAACTTGTCAAACCATTGAGAAAATAGCAAAAATCTAGTGGAGAAGACCTATTAAATAGTAAAACTACGCGGTCCTTATTGCTCACTAGCTCCCAAGCAGATGCGTTCAAAGCAAAGCATGACAATTCTCGTTCTTCTCCTCTTAGAGCTTCCCCAATGGAAAAGTTATAAGGGTTGCTACTGCAAAAGAATCTTGAACCTCAACTTTTTCCCCTCCAACAATTAGCTAACTTCTTGCTATATTTAGCCAAATTTTGTATCGTTTGGCTATAACACCAAAAATAAGGCCATTCTTTCGCCTCGGCATCGCTCATGATGGACTCACATATATGATTTTGCTTGGGGATTTTGTGAGAAAAATAGAAGAAATAGCATTTGCGTCATTGGATTAGCATTTCGACACTATCCATTTGGTAAAATATAAAGTTGGCTAGCATTTGGCTAACAAACCATTGGAGATCATTCTCTTAGGAAGTAGATCAACAGCTAATGGGCTCAAAATTTCCTCTCTTTTCCTACCAGAATCATAGCAACCAGTGAAACATCAATGTAGAAGAGCTAATTTCTAGGTAGTCTAGTTCTTTCTGCTGGCCAGTATATCAAACATGTGTTGAGCATGAAGAAGTTACTTGCTCAAAAGCCTAAGACAGTCACACTACTACTAACTGGTAAGCTAAAACTAGCAAATATTAGTAGTGAGTGAGATTCCAATCTTTCTTACCCCTCTGAATACCCAATTGAGCTCAAAGTCACCGAATTTGCAGTTTACGCATATATACACAAACCCACATTAAAAGCATACATTTCGATGGAAGATCTGAAGATTAGAGGCAAACGCAACTCACTGAGTCCAATGATTACAGAGACACAAGAAGATTTTTGCAGCAGTGCACGGATAGAGAGAACCTCGAAACACCAAGGGGATGTGGGTTGATGAGGTGGGATTGTATAGAACGCGCTTGATAGTGGTAGGATACCACTCGTTTTTACCACTCGAACTCAAATGGGGAAGATAAGCTAGTAGGGGTGATTAACAAAATCCCCCGGAACCGCAAAACCGAACAGTTGGTCGATTCCAAAAAACAAAGAAAGAATCGATAATTTTGATTTAGTTTTTGGTTTTTATTTGAAAATATGTAGTTACTTCTAAAACATAATAATATACTAGTTAGATGCTCATTATATTGATTGGAAAATAATACTCCATATTAGATAGCTAAACTGACTCGGATCATCTATTCAAACATATCATTTTTATTCTTTTCATAGAGATCATTTGCTCGCATATGGCTCTACATAGTGGATCGGCAACCACCTGTTTGCGAAACAACACCTCTTATGCTGGTACAATATTGTGAAAATATTTCCAAATAAAATGTTTAATAATACTCATAGTAGATAGCCAAACTGACTCGGATCAACTCTATTCAAACATATCACTTTTATTCTTTTCATAGAGATCATTTGCTCACATACGGCTCTACATAGTGGATCGGCAACCACCTGTTTGCGAAACAACACCTCTTATACTGGTACAATATTGTGAAAACATTTCTAAATAAAATGTTTAATCTAACCTAGAGTAGGTGCTAACCAAAGTGGGTTCTAATATATATGTAATTCAAATTTTCATATAAACACAAGTGAGATCTCCGTCCTTTAAAAGTTTTCATGTGGGGTTCTGTGACATTTATATTTACAACACTATTTTTCTCAAGAAAATGAGATTTGACCAAATTTTTTTAACCGTTTAACTTTCTCTATTGTTTAAGCAAGTTTTATACCATTTAGTACCACCCCAACAACTAAACCCAATGGTAGTGGAAAAATTAGTTGTCATGAAATTTCAAACACATTTTGTTTTTAAAGTATTGAAAGATTTATCTTATGCGTATAAATTAAGCCTTGATAGTTTTACTTGTCCAAAGATTAAAGTTAACTATTTTATTAGACGCAATAATGAAATTTAAGTGAGAGTAAACATATAAGATCAACTACTTGTTCTTTCAGGTTCTCAAATAAGCCTTTTTAATAGCCATTAATTGAAGCCTTTGATTTATTGTTATGCAATCCACAACAAGAGAAGAACACACTTCATTAACAACATTTGGTTTAATTTTAATTCAGTAGATAACTGAACCGAAACTGGAAAATGTTAATTCCAAAAAAAACATTACGCTGCGCGCGTCGGTTCATTATTGATCAATGTATTAATTGATCAATAATTTTCATATTAGATAGCCAAATTGACATAAGAATTATGGATAATAATAGAAATACTTATGTTTTATCTACTTATAGTTTTGTATTGTTTTGGTTGGATTTGCATGGTGAAATTAAGCAAATCTAAAGTGAAATTTGGGACAATTACAATAGTTCTACTACAATACTAACTAATTACTAATGCAGAATATGGAATATAATGATGGTAATTACGATTATGCATTGGTGATGATTTCACTCCAAATTATCCATTTCCCCTAACGCAAGACTCTCTTCCAACTCATATTGATGTATTAGACCTTTACCCTCATTGAAGAAACTGTATCGAAGCTCCTGTCGAAGGTTGGTATTCACTGACAAGTTCCTAACAGAGAAGGTAAGAGAGAGTTTGCACCAGAGACGATGAACTATAATCTTTCACCAAACAAATAATTGCAAGTTATATAAGGGCACTGATACTTATCCACAAGAAGGAAAAAGACAGCAATACTACACGAAGGAAGTCGCCCGTGAAAGAAAAATGAAGGAATGTGGAACATATATCATATATCACAAAAATGAAAGCTAGAGAATTTCAAATTATTTCTGTCACCTTGCCCTTGTCATCACAAGAAAGGAATTATATTAAAAAAATGCTCGTAGATGGAAGCGTCACTATTTCTGTATACTTTCACCACCAGACGTATTCCTGTTACGATTGAAACTGGGGATTGTAAAATATCATCTACTTAGTGTTACAAATTGTAAAATGCAATTTTGAGTGTACACAAGTTTCGCATTTCAAACATTCTTGAGGATGTATGCTTGAGAACTACTTCAATTGGAAAATTCTGCAAACTATATGCTCCTATAATTCTATAAACATGTCAATTCATAGGAATAAAATTGTATTATTTTTCTTTATCATACTTCCCCATTGTTTTATAGGCTTTCATTCCCCTTGAGCGATGAGAGCGATTTTTATCATCAATGTTATCCATCCTCCCCACATCTTTTCGTTATTGGCTTGTTAGGGCTTTCTCTTGTAATGCCTTTAAGGCATTCGACAGATGTTCACACTGGTGAATTTTTTTCCGGAACTTGTGTCTCGAAGCTTAATTAGGGCTTTTTTCTTCCTTTTCCTCGATTTTGTTCCTTTTATGCTAGATCTAGGGTCCAATTAAAGTCGTTTATTGCGTTTGGAGATGAAGTTGTCGTCGTTAAAGGGTTGCCAATGTAGGGACTTTTACTCCCTTGCAACAATGGATGCATGCCACAGAATTAAACAAGTATAAAGAAAAACAAAGAACACAAAGTTCATGTGGTTCAGTTTTAATACCTACTCCACAAACAAAAGAGAATTCCACTATATTGATTAAGTACAATGAGTTGGAAAAAATATTAATCCCTAAGCTCAAGTTCATTAATGTTTTTATCTCTCCCTAACTCTTACAATATAATTTTTCTCTTTTATTCTCATCAATTTTGTTTATCTCACACACCTTCAAAAAACCTAATAACCCATCGGTATTTATAATCTTAGAAAAAACCTCATCACAAATGGTAACTTTATTGCTCGAATATCACTCAATTTCTTATTCCAATATGATTTCCTTAGCCAAAATTCCTTAACCAATAGGTCTTCTTAAACAAGACTCACTTGCTTTGAATAAAACCTTTCCAATTAGGAATTATTCAATTCCTTGGGCATCACTTCCATGGGTGGACATGTGTGGTAATTGAATTTGCACCTCTAATTTGAGTGTCCTTAATTTCACATGGATTATTATTCTAAACCAATATGAACTCCATGCAGGTGAAGCAAAATAAATCAACTCCTAATTTAAGTGGGCTAATTTTCAAACCCCCTCACCTAGGTGCACCACAAACCCTCATTGGGGCACCTCGTAAACCTCACTTCGTAAATTGACATGGCCCCACCTCTCCTTCTGCTTGTGCAAAATGGGGAGATCGCCATAGCTAACCAAGTTTAAAGCAAAAGAGACACTATTTTTATTAGGCACGCCTTTGACCTCATCAACAAATTTTATCTCCTTGCTTGGAGGTTCCATGGGAACACCAATTTGGTGCACCTCTTTTCCGCCAAAATTTTGCACGACTTTCACACCTTCACATGCTCGCTTATGAGCCCAAGCATGCCTCTTCGCAATTTGTTCACTCCCACAGCATCACATGTGCATTATCACATCCCATAGTACTTGCTTGACTTTTGCTCCCTTAGTCAAAACAACCATTTCAAGCTTGTGTAGGGTACCCATTAGCTTACCATGCAACACCACCTTTTATCCCTTAAGAAACTCAGGGATTCTACTGCTTCACTGGAACTTGCAACCTCTCGAAACTTACGTTCCCAACCAAATTTAATTTTTTTAAAGACATGGCACGTGTCTAACCCCAATTAATGTCACCACGTGTCCATCAATCATGCGAACTCTCACTGTCCCCAACACCCACGATTTTATTATTTGTTTTATTAGCCATCCTCATAGTACTTTTACCACAAGATGTGAAAAGAATACCCTGGGTCTAAAACCCAATCTATTTTTTCAATACCTGAAGTGACTGTGAGCTTGTCACCTTCAACATAAGAATCCTCCTCGATTGCTACATTTGCTGAACTTTTCTTAGCTTTATCCTTCTTACACTCTCGACATTCTTTGATTACATGTCCCTTTTTATTACACCAGTAGCACCTCCTCTTATCACCCATTGACTGTGAACGTTCTCTTGATTTAGAACCATACCCTCTCTCAACCTGCCTACCTCTGAAACTGCCACCATCAAATGCAACCAAAATCAAACTATTGGAGTCTTTTTCGCTATCCTTCTTCTGCACTCACTCATGCAAACTAAAGATAGCCACCGCAACATCATTAAGTATCTTTGTCGTATATCAGAGTAGTTCTGAGATGTTCATACAAAGGTAAGGGGAACAAGATGATAGCCTTACCTTCCGCCACAACGATGCATGGAGATCAATAATATTTGACCAAAATTGTAGGAGTACTTATTTATGTTTACAATGGAAAATGCAAAATTCACGTCAATCTATGAGCTTGGTTGATAATATAAATTCAACACTTAAAAACTGTATTAATTAAGTAAAAAGTGATTCAATATTTGATAACTATATTTTACATTGCTTAATAAATTAAGTGTCATTTAAAATTTAGGCTAACAAGTAGCAAAAAAAATTAAGTAGCTTTGAGTTATATAATTTTTGCTGAATTATTGTGTACTCACATTCAACTATCATACCACCACCACCACTACTACTCCACCGCTCCTACAACCACTCCACTACCACTTCACCACCATCACCATCAATCAACCACCACCACTTCACCAGCACCATGAACACCACTACTCCACTCCCATTTAACCACTATCACTATCAATCTACCACCACTACTCCACTACCATTGCCACTTAACCACCTTCACCATCACTCCACCACCACTTCCACCATTCCATCACCGCTACACCACTACCATTCCAGCCCACCACAACAATGTCCACCATTGCATAACTATCACTTTCCCGCTATCATTCACTGCCACTATTACAGCACCATCACTCAACTGGCATCACCGCCGCCGCTACCCACCACTTTAACACCGCCACCATCAATCCACCGCCACCACTACTTTACTACCACCTCCACCACTTCACCACCACCACTACTCCACTATCATTTTACCGCCATCACATTCAACACACCACCACCATTACTCCCATTGACACTTCACCACCTCCACCACTCCACCACCACCATTGTCATGCCGCTACCACTACTGCAATGCTACCATTGCACAAGCATTACTCCACTGCCACTGGCACCACCACTCCACCACCGTTACACCACTACTACTACACCACCACCACCACTTTAGCTTACCACAATAATGCCCACCATTGCACAACCATCACTCTTCCACCATCACTTATTGCCTCCATTACACCACAATCACTAAACTGCCGCCGCCACTTCAAACACCACCACCACAACCACTTCACCACTATAGACACCGCAATCTGGATCTCCCGATCGTTTTACTTCATTTTTTGGTTTTTTGTTTCCTCGATGATAAATTAGATCAAAAATAGTCTTGAGAATGAAAAGGTTTGAGCTTGGACTGAGTGGAACCCTTCTAAAACCCCAAAACCCTAAGTCAAAACCTTGACCTCCGGTTTGACCATCGCGCGTTAAACTGGTTCTTTTGTGCGTTGATCCATCTGCCAGGTGTTGGTCAAAGTCAAAGCCTTGACTGTTGACCAACGCGCGAGTTAGTCAAATCATCATGCGATGGTCAACATCTATCCCTATCACCTTTTTCCAGCTGGATTTTGTGATGATCAGGGGTTTGCAGAGCTGTATAACCCCGTTTTCGTCGCCAACACAACGTTTTGCAAGCACCACCCCCTCACCCACTCTCCCATCACCTTTGTGGAACCCTTCTCTCCACCAAGCAACCACAACCAGCCTTGTTGGCTGGTTGTATAGCCTAGTGTGCCACCAACCAAGCTCTCCTCTCTTCCCCTATATACCCCTTTGGTCTTCCATTACAAGGGTTACAAATTTCAAGCAAAAAAACTATATAATCCACCATACTCTTGCTATTTCACAACTCAACTCACCTCTATACACTTATTTTGCCACCATTACTTACTTATTCAAAGCCATTTTCAAACACTTAAGCAAAGGTTTAACTTATTGCCCGCTTACTGTTTTGATCCCTAAGGGGGGCTGGCAGGGCCAAGGCTGGTAATCAATATCAGTCTTGACCCTAAGGTTAGTAGGGTTACAAGAACCATGCACTGGCTCTCCTGCAGGCGATGGACCCAGTCACAGATGCGACGATCCTCGTGGGGATAGGATGCTAGTTATTTCATGTTTTTCATAATAGTATATATAAATCATTGTGAAGCATGATTGAAACTGGTAAGCTGTTTTGCATATTAAAACCAATTAGCTTAGCTCAGATTACTCATTTATTTGCTTTGGAATGCCCTTGGGTTGCTTCCGAACATGTCTCAGAGCCTAGACATGCAAGAGCAATTCCTGGAAGTCCAGTCAAGACCATCGCGCATTGATCTCACTCTAGCACGCGATGATATGACTATTTCCAGAGACTGCCTTTGCATGGGCAACTTGGTCCTTGACCTTTGTTTCAATACCCCACTGTTTACGGGTTGTATTTTATTTCTGTTCATCCTGTTTGTAATAATTATTTACTTTTAGTACGTATAAACTGTTTGGTTTACCTCCTGGGTGAGCACTGGTCATTCCAGAGCCAGAAGGGAATAAAATTCAGCCTATTAGTGGGATGTCAACCCATGCGCAACTGTATGGGTTTATCGCGCGATGGAGAACTTGCATGCATGGATCTAGTATGGGTTTATCGCGCGATGGAGAACTTGCATGCATGAAGATCCATGCATACAAGTTGGCCACTGTTTGTGTCAAATTCATACAAGGGCACTGTTTGATATCCGGTCACAGTTCTGAATTTTATCTCATTTATCTTTCAATATTTCATGACATCTATGTTATTTTCGATCACATTCTGAAAACATGTTACAGTTTTAATCCCCGATTAACTGTTTTTCTGCCCTAATTGGCTAAAAATCGATTAACAAAAGAAGGATCACAAATATTTTCAAAATGCCTAAGTAGAGACCGATCTCCAGATTGGGCAAGAGGGGTGCCTTAAAACCCTTCCCCTCTTGTAACTTGGCTCCCGAACCCAGATATGATTATGACAGACTGGTGCTTTCACTTTTTCAAATCAAATAGCGCGGCAAGTGCTTCAAGATACGGTTCCTTGGGTGTCGGACCTTCAAACCCGAGTGGCGACTCTCTGTATTTTGCGAGCACTTGTCCCGCCTTACGCTCTCTCGACCCGGCTTCGGGAAAAAGGAAGGAATCCTTTTTTCCCTCCTGAAAGGGCACGCTACCCACAACCACTATCATCACCATCAATCCACCACCACTGCTCCACTACCACTTTAGCACCTTCACCATTAATCTATCACTACTACCACCGTTACACCATTGGCATCATTCCCACTACCATTCCACCACCGCCACCACCACCACTTCTGTCACTTTATCGCCACCACCACCACTACTACCACCACCCCCATCACTCTAGCCCACCACCACTACTATGTTGCTACCGCTGCCACCACAACACCACCACCACTTCCACCACTCCACCAATGCTACACCACTACTATACAATCGAGGGCAGCTAAACAAATGATTAATACCCCTTGTATTATGATCGAAACCCAGATTTTTTTTGAATGAAGACCAAAAAAATCAACTTATTAACTTATTTTTTACTTTATTCAAAAGATCTAGGTTTCGATTGTAATTTTTACCTTTGAGATACCTCTAATCATGAAGAAGAAATAATATTAAAAACTAAAAATTGCGAAAAAGGTTTAAATAATGACCCAAAAATATAAACCATTCGACTTATTAGGCTAAATAAAGCCCTAATCAAACTTACAGTTATCCGATTGAGTTAATTCATCGAGGGCAACTAAGCAAATAATTTTAAAAATAAGGAATAGCTTAAATTAATTTATGGGATCCAAAATAAGCTCTACTCACTAATGGATAAATGCTTAGTACCCAAAGATTCTACACACAGAGCACTGCACCCACACACGCTTTATCCAGTTTCATTGACCAACTCTCGCCCCATTAGTTATTTCTTCTCTACGAGGAATTTTTTGGCTCCGGATGAGTACCACATCACCCGACTAACGTGATGTCCGAGCAACACATTCAGGTTGTCTAAAAGTGTATTGACCGGTCCAAATTACAACACTCTCTCTCATCTCACATCAACACTTTCTCTCTCTAAATCTGAGCAGTCCAAAACCGAAATATATGGCCTGAATGCGCTGCGCGGCACCACCGAAAATCTTCTCGTTTTCCACACATGCCATACAAAAATTGCACTACCCAAAACTTGTCCTTTTGCGGGGTTTTTTTTAACTGCTTCTTTTACGGATTAAAAAGTCCAAAAAAAGTTTGCCCTCTTTCTGTTGTCCCCAGCTTTTACACTAACCACAAACCAAATTCACGGCTCTAGGAAAAAAGCCATCATAATATCACATTGCGATTATCAATAAAAAAGATATTACATAGCCAAGACCCAACTACTCTATATCTGGATAATGGGAGCAGTAGATATTTTCCTTGTTCTTTCCATGGAGGGGTATTTTTTTTAAAATTGATATAGGGGTATTTTCATAAGCACATTACTTTTAAGCTTGAAAATTTTTCAATAAATACTTATTTTTTAAAAAGGTTTTTGGAACGAGGTACACAGACAACTCTCTCAAGTTGGAGGAATTCTAATGAGACCTGCTTTCACCCAAGCCGCCCCCCCCCCCTTTTCCCTGATTACCCCCGCCTCTCTCTCTCTCTCTCCCTTTTCTTTCTTTCTTTCTTTACACAGTTTGCTTCTTCTTTTTTTTTCCTTTTATTTCCAGTTTGGTTTTTTTTTTTCCATTTTATTTCCTTTTCTTTCTTTCCGGTTTGAATTTTTTTTCTCTTTAATAATAGGTTCAAGTCTAATTCTAGGCTTTGTAAAGTAATTGAGAGAAAAAAAAGTGTTTCAATTGATTAATTTGCCAGGTGGAATTTGTCAGGTGGTGTCTCCCACCAATAAAAATTTGCCCCACTGACACACGCTTCTTCTCTCTCCGGACACAGCTTTCTCTCAAAAATTAAGTGTTCCAAATTACAATTCGTTTGAATGGGTGAGAAAATTTTATTTTATTTATCATTTAATTCTAAAGGGTCATAATTAAATTTTGACTATAGGACTCTCGTTGATTAACCCTAAGAAAATCGTAGAATCAAATATCTTTTAGGACTAACCAACGAGAGCCCTAGAGTCAAAATTCAATTATGACCCTTTAGAATTAAATGATCAGAAAAATAAAATCTTCTCACCCATTCAAACGGATTGAAATTTGGAACAGTTAATTTTTCAATCTGCAGTTTAAATATTAAAAAATATGGTTAAAAAATTAAGTGTTCCAAATTTCAATTCGTTTGAACCGATAGAAAAATTTTAGTTTTCTGATCATTTTATCCTAAATGGTCATAATTAAATTTTGACTATAGAGCTCTCGTTGATTAACCCTAAGAAAATCGTTGAATCAAATATCTCTTAGGACTAACCAACAAAAGTCCTATAATCAAAATTTAATTATGACCCTTTAGAATTAAATGATCAGAAACATAAAATCTTTCCACCCATTCAAACGGATTGAAATTCGGAACACTTAATTTATTTTCGTTAAATTTGGTCAAGTGTTCCGAAACGAATAATTTCTCCCCGGCCCCCCAAATAAAGTACCCCCACTTTTTTAATTTCTTATTTTATTTAATTAGTTTTATTTTATTTATTTAATTTCTATAAATACACCCTATTTATTTTAAAAAATATAATTCAAGAATTAAGTGTTTCGATTTTAAATTCAGTTGAACCAGGGTGAAAATTGTATTTTTTTGATTTTTTATTATAAATAGTCATAATGAATTTTTTTTTTTTGTATAAGGCCTTTCAACAGACACCCTAAAAATCATTATTTAGTTTCAAGGGTCTCTTAGGGTGTCCATTGAAAGGCGTTGAAATTTTGTTTAAATTTATTATTGTTGATTAGAAGTTATTTTTACTATTCATTGTTAAGACTAATTAATTAATTAATTAATTAATTAAAATAATATAAATTTATTAAGTATGAAGAAAAATTTAATTGAAAATAGAATTTGAGTTAACCAAAAAATAAGAATGGACAAAATATGAAAAGAAACAAATAAAGAAAAAAAGAAGAAGGGAGGTTAATGGGAAAAGAAACAAATAAAGAAAGTAATTGAAAATTAAAAAAAAATTCAAATGAAAAGTAAGAAAAGGAAATAAAGAAAAAACCAAAAAAGGCAAACTGGAAACCGGGGGGGGGGGGGGGGGGGGGGGGGGGGGGGGGGGGGGGGGAGCAGCACAATGCAATTGATAGATCAGATTGAAACAATTTTTTTATCCTTTTTTTTTTTGGTTTAATTCGTTTGGTACCTTTCAATCCTAGCCATCAATTGCATTTTTTAACAACTCGTATGTACTGCATGAGCACCACTTACACTAAAATCAATTTTCTGGAATGCAACTCTGTCAACCTCCATTTCCCGCAGATCAAAAATAACCATTCTATTTCTGAGTTCAGCTCCCCTCCAGTATTCAAAAGTCCATTATTACCCCTTTTTTGGATAGGATTGCCCAAGTAAAAATCAATGGCCCACATCAATCCCATTTTCAAGTTTCCTCCCCATGACTGCATAACCCAACTTATTTTTATTTTACTTTATTTTCCTTAATGCTAGATCAACGGTCCACATCAACCCCATATTCAAGTTTAAGAATTAATTAACGGCTTGGATCATTCGTATGAGACCCAAAAATGGATCTCGCATGACGATCTATACAGTGTCAATACAAGTTACGCATAGTAGAGTTCTTAGACCCTGTTCCACTAAGCATTTTTTCTTTTAGCATTTTTGTCCTTGTTCAAAGAAAAATCATGTTTGTTAATTTTGTACCAAAGATTTGTGAATTATTGATTCGTTTTGAAGAAACAGTTAGGTACTTTTACTAATATGG